>RCUC01144912.1:0-42020 GCA_003697995.1 Taxidea taxus jeffersonii
TATAATTATTGGACTATTTAGTTTTCTATCTCTTTTACATCAATGTCATTATTTTAAATTTTTCTAGAAATTATCCATTCCAACAAAAATTCAGTTTACAAGATTTACTTTTATAATTTTAATCTCATATGTATATGTATATGTATATATATTTCATTTTCAGCTTCTTATTTGGCTTTGATCATCTGTTGATTAGACTAGCTAAAGCTTTGTCATTTATTGTTGTTATTTATTTTGTCTGGTTAAAAAAACAGCAGTTGGATCTCTTACTACTTCTATATGTTTTGTTTACGTATTTTCCATCTTTTTGTCTCTTAATATTTTGGTCTAGACACTTGGATGAGTTCTTTCCTATTTTCCAGTTCTCTAATTCTGTCTAAATGAAGCCTATCTTCTCTATTCTTACTTGCAATTATTACATTTTTTCCAGTTCTTGAATTTCCTTTTAACTAACCTATATTTTTCCAATTTCCTGCTTAGATTCTCCATTTTTTCTCTTAACAAATGAATTACAGATATTTTAATATCCATGCCTGATCATTTCAAAATCTGGATCAACTGTGGGTCTGATTTTATTGTCTGTTTAAATTTTTTCTCTTGGGTATGGTCAACATGACCAGCTATTTTTTTTTAACGTAATGCTGGACATTGTTTATGAAAAATAATTTGAAGCTCTGGACAATGCTTCTTTTTCCAAAGAGGATTTGCTTCTGGTTTTGGCAGTGAAATAAGGCAAAGGTATTTCACTTTAATCCAGTTGATTAAAGTTGACTGAACTAATTCAAAACTAGGATCTTTTTTCCTTGTGACAGCTGACCAGTTAACCCATATTCCTAGGGTGTAACTTTTTGGGAGTCCCATTTGAAAGCTTTAAGTATTTCCCATGGCAACTCCTCTTTAGTGGACTCTCAACTCTGGTTGGGATCACCAGCCTCATCAAACCACCCCAAACTCTGCTCAGCTTCTCAGCCTCTCATATACTACTTTCTATAAAACTTCTAGCCTCTCAGAATTCACCCATGCTTCTAATTAGCAAATGCCTTAAGGTGAAAAGTAGTGTCAAAAATAGGGTTCATCTCTCTACACTCTTCTTTTCTCCAGGATCTTGCCCCTTGAGTCTTTGCTATCTTGGCAGATTTTCAGTGTCTTCAAAAAGATTTTGTTGTTGGTATTTCACTTATTTAAGTTTTTCTAATCTGTAGAGTTGGCTTAAAATAAATAGTCTGCCATGGCCACAAGGGGAAATTTTTCACTGCTTTTTCACTATTTTATCTTTTTTCTTTTGTCTTTATCCATTTCCTTAGCATATTTTCTGTGGTTTGTTTTATTGTAGTTTTTCTTGCTGAGTTGAATATTTAATCTGTTTATCTTTTTTTTAGTGCTTGTATCATTGCCTTTAATATAAATTCATTTTGAACTTGTCCATGAATAATGACCAGCGGAGTCATAGAACTTGATGTGATGTCCCCAAATTAACCTAGTAAATAATTGATAATTTTCTACCTTGTATCCATGATCTACCTCCCACGTTTTAACAACACTCAGATTTGGTTCAAGTATCTGCTATTATTCCTCCCTAAATTACTTTGAGGGAAACTGGTTTCACCTCCAATTCCAATCTTTGGCCCTAGAATAGTTTAAATCAAATGTCACATTTCATTTTTCAGGCCACAAAAATTGGTTCTCGTATATACATATGATATCATCAATTTCAGTAAGAGTGATCTTAAGATCTTGTTTGAGATCCTAAGAGAGAAATACTTTTTCTCCCCTGTATATGAGGAAGACAACATCAAACACTGTTTTCTCTGTTATTTATTTTGCAAACATGAGAGAATCCTGCCAGGGACTAACATGATACATACATGGAATTGGACAGAGTTAGACTAGTCACAGAGTAATTGACCCAGAGCCCTGATTAAACCATGCTGGAAGCCCATCTTCCAGCTGGACTTTTAAGTTACTGAGCCAATAAAGTCCCTTTATTATTTAAGGCAGTTTGAATGTAATTGACTTTTCTCTCACTCACAGCTAAATACATTCTAATACACTTGAATACATAACAAACAATTTGTAATGGTGGGGACATTGAAGAAATTGAAACAAAAGATAAAAACAAAATAAAAACTAGGCTTATGTTAAAAGACCATATCCATTGGCCCATTAAGTAAAAATGGAAGCTACTCATTTTTAGCACCTGGAATCTTACTTTTTTTGTTTCTGCTTGTACCTGTAGGACCTAGTCTGGTGCCTGATATTTTCCAATAAATATACAATAACTATATGTTAATTAGTGAATAGTTATGGATTTTAATTCTTTTTTTTTTTCTAAAGATATTCCCATAGACTTTCAAGTAATGGAAGGATAACATCTCCTCGGTGTGTAAAATGTCCCAACCCTATGCCAAGGTGGGAACCTTAGCACTCATAAGATCTCATTTCAATGAAATACTTTTTTCCCAAGACTTCACAGGTTCAATCAAAGGTCATGTGCAGGGGCGCCTGGGTGGCTCAGTGGGTTAAAGCCTCTGCCTTTGGCTCAGGTCATGATCTCAGGGTCCTGGGATCGAGCCCCACATCGGGCTCTCTGCTCAGCGGGGAGCCTGCTTCCTCCTCTCTCTGCCTACTTCTGATCTCTGTCTGTCAAATAAATAAATCAAATCAAAAAAAAAAAAAAGGTCATGTGCATAAACAATGAGTATAAATCCCAGGTATTTATAACAATAAATCTCATGACATATATTTTTATAGACTATCAATAAAAATAGTCAACAATGTGTCAACAATGTTTAACCAAGCCACAAGACAGTTTAGTTCTGTCATTTGTAAAATAAATTAAATGAATGCTTCTAAGATTACTTCCAATTCCAAAAATAATTCCTAAAGTTATCCTTTTATCATCAAAATGATCAAATTCATTCACAACTCCAACTGTTCTTCTGATGGCTTCTGTGGCACTTTCACCTGCTAGGTGATCAATTTCAGACTACAAAAATTTAATGATCTGGAATGTGCATGTCCAAAAACCAGGAGTACTTCAAAAAGGTACTGAAGCTCAACTGATTAGAGATAGCATGAATCAATCCTCTTTACCCAAGGGAGGACTCACAAAAGACCTTTTTGGTGAAGACTAGGAATGGCAAGCACAGAGTACAATATAAATCCAATTAGATACACTCCAAGTTAGAGCAAGGAGTCAAATTAAATTAGGGTTTACTAGCATGGAACACGTTGGGGTTAGGGAGAAAGGAGAGGAGTCATCATAACTTATAAGCAAACATAGTTCATTTCTTATATTTTTCCAGTAGAAGAAGATTTGAGTCTATGCCATGCTGGTAATAGCATGGCATAATAAATGCTTGGCCTTCAAAACATTTCCCACCCCAACATCTGCCACAGGAGAAGAGACAGTAGGCAGTAAGGGGCTGTGGAGACTTAGAATCAACAGCACAGAATGGGCGAGGAATGGCAAGGGTCCTGGGTAGCAGCACAGGTGGCAGCCAAGTGGCAACATGCATGCCAGATGGAAGAGTGTCACATGCTGCCTCTGGCATACACAAAGCCCATTTTAGAGAATTAAGGAAGCCCTGTACTTCTCAAATGAACATATGCTGCCAAAGAGGAAGGTATAAAATTTTATTTTGTGGAAACTGATGAATAAAATAAAAATATTTCTTTTTTACTTACAGACTATAAATAAATGGAATTATCAATTGCAATCTTCTAATAAAGGAGACAAAAATTTCTACTGGAACCTGAAGAAAGAAATCTGCCTAAATGAGCTCATTCTCCAAGATGGCTACACCCAGCTTCCGTGTACAATCCACCTTCTTTCCTGGCATTAATTTTCTCCCATCTTTATTCCAGCTGCTCATTTCAGGTCTAAGCTTTCCCCACAAGTTACTATCATGGAGTAGCTTTTCCAATCCACCCACATTGTTGTAAGCATGGTAATGGAACCCTTCAAATAGGAAATTGCTAGTTTAAAGATACAGGACACTTAAGGCCAAGGCAGTTGAAAAGATGTCATTGTGAGTTAATACAGCAGACAAATAGAATCTGGAAAGAATTCCTTCCAAATGTATTTGGACATGAAGAAGGAAGTGGGTCAGAAAATTATGACCTCTGTATATTTAGCCTAATCTACATCCTCATTCCAGGCAACTAATTGTGAGCTATTGAAAATGAAAGTCTGAAGAGAATGTCATAAAAAGACATTCTCATAGCTTTTCCTCTGAAGATTCCATAAATAGATTGGAAATAATCTCCAGGGGACCTTTGCAACAGCTTGTGGACTGGTAGCAGTAATTAACAGAATCCAAACACAATGTAATCTACTTAAACACTGTCACCATTTCTTATTTTTCCTTAAAATTGTGATTATTTCTTGCTAGCTTTCTTGGCGCAAAAGATATATTTAAATTGCCCTACTTCTGTTCCCTCTATATCAAAAAGGAAAAAAAAAAAAAAGTAGACTAGTGAGCCAGAAAGGAAAACAATATTTCTATAAGTATATAATCTTACTTTGAAACTGGCAAAGCAAATAGAAGTGACTAAAAATATTATATATTTGATTTCCATATTCATTACCTCCATGTGAAATCATAAAATATGTGATAGTTGCAGTAATCACGTCTTTGTTTCTCACTAAATGTAGAAAAGCTCAAGCATAAATCCTAAAAACGGGATTTTACTTAGATATTAGGGAGAATTATCTTCCTTTAGAGGATTCTGAAGTGCTAGAAGAGGAAACAAGGAAGGTTATGGAATTTTCTTTTTTGAGTTTATACAGAAGAAAGTAATAATTTTAAGGACAGTTTATCAACAATATTTCATAGAGAAAGAAATAATATGAATTCTCTTATATCCCATAAACTCATTGATGGCATGACACTATAGTTTGTTTTTTTAAAGAAGGGTGGGGACACTATTACAGAAAATATTTGCCTAGGAATCGTTCATAAATGCTCTAAATTATGAATTTGTTTTCTTCTTTAGACTAGCAAGAGGATTCTGAAAATCACCCAACTAATAAAATGAGATTCAAAAATCAGTTAGGTCTCTAAGCCACTGGTGAGCATGTGTGTAAATACAAATTCTATGGGGCCTCCTTTAAGGCACATTTTTTGATTCACTATGATATCTAAAGAAATATGTATAATTTTTCAATGTGTGTGAATGTGTTGTGTGTGTTCAAAACTAGCATTGAAATTAATAGGGATTTTCATCTAAACACTGTTACAATACAACACTAATACAATGCTTGTATTAGTTTCTTAGGGATTCTGTAATAAAATACCACAAACTGGGTGGCTTAGACAACTGAATTTGTTGTCTTATAGTTCTGGAGGCTAGAAGTCCAAGGTCAAGGGGTTAGCAGTATCGGTTCCTTCTGAGAGCTGACAGAAAAAATCTGTTCTATGCTTCTCACCTAACTTTTGGTGGTTTGCTGGCAATCTTTGTCATTCCTTAGCTCAGAGAAGCATCTAGATGTAGATCTAGACCAATCTTGATGTCTACCTTCATCTTCATATTGTATTCTCCTTGTGTGCATGTCTATGTTCAAATGTCCTTTTTTTTTTTTTTAAGTAAGGATATTTATCATATCAGATTAGGGGCCACCCCAAAAACTTCATTTCAATTTGATCACCTTTGTAAAGACTATCACCAAATAATCACATTCTGAGATACTAGGGGCTAGGATACCAACATATCTTTTTGGGGGGCGTGAGGGATGGGGATAGAATTGAACCAATGACATGTGCCCTAAAAGAATGATTACATCAACAGACTGGAAGATACAAGAGCAAGCAAACATATTTAACCAAACCAGATGCCTATATTTATTTATCATACAAAGATTAGTCCTCTATAATACCAAAACACATGGGCATTTTAATTCTGTCCTCAGATTGAGCTAGGTCATTGATTAGTGTTTTAGAGATAAATAACCCATTGGTTATTTTTTAAAATTCAAGTTTCCTAAAATTGAACAATGTGTAGACACAGCAAAAACTAAAACTGCCATACCACTGGAATGACTCAGAGCTATAATCACAGGTCACACAGGCACAACATTTTGTTCTAAGGATGAATATCAAGTGGGCCTCACAAAGAAAACTCTTAAAATGAATGGTTTCGCTGTCTGATGTACGCAGATTATTTCAGGCACTCCCTAAAACAGAATTTTTCCAAGTTTTATATTACAGTAGTCAATTTGTTTTGACACGATAGAATAGAAAATAGAAAATATTACAGATGAAAGTGGATTTCAAAATTGGCCTGTCCAATTATAGATCTGAAAACCATGTATCTGAGCAAGTAAGTGACTTGTTCAAAGTAATCTAGCAAGTTGGGAAAGAGCCAGGAAAATAACTGAGATTTGGCTTTCCCAAATTTCCCAGGTTAATGATCTTCTGCTGCTAGAGCATCATCACATCACCTTGTCTGGGAATCACCTGTCACACTCAGAGTTAGGCCCTCCACGGCTACATGGAGCGCTGGTTTGGATTCTTACATACATATGAGTGTTACATTGACATCCACGGTGGTATATGGCAATGGAAGAACTAGAAGGAATATATTTAAAGTCAGGATTGCCCTAGGTTGCTGGTGGGGTGGGGGTAAAGAGCTATTAGGACACTATGGTTATGGCAAACAAAAGACTGGACAAGCTTGGGACACCTGGGTGGCTCAGTTGGTTAAGCGGCTGCCTTCGGCTGAGGTCAGGATCCCTGGGTCCTGGGATAGAGACCGCCCTGAGCTCCTTGCTCAGCAGCGAGTCTGCTTCTCCCTCTGCCTGCCATTCCCTCTGCTTGTGCTCTCCCTAATAAATAAATAAAATTAAAAAAAAAAAAAAGATTAGAGAGGCTTGATTGTGTGGGGAAATGAGAATGATTATAATGAGGGCTCCACAAAAAACATGTTTATGTTTTTTCCCCAATAAGTGACAGGTGACAGAAATACCAAGGTGAATAATATAGAGTCATTTTGGTATAGGGATAAATATATCCCTGATCGGGGCTGGGAGTAGGGCAAATGAGGCACCTGGGATGCAACCTTAAAGGAAATAGTCACTTTTAACTCTATGATGGACAGAGTACTCCCTTAAATGTTCCCTTCTGGGTGCTTCTCACCTCACCCTGGTCCCAACTGGCTCTCATACATCCGCCAGCGGTTCTCGAGAGAAGCGTCGTTGCAATACTATATACTAATCAATGTGCATAACGATTATTCTGAATCACTGAGATACTAAATCACTACAGTCATACTCTCTTATAAGACAAACACACTTGAAAGTTTTATGTAGTCTAAGTTGTACGTTTTGGCAAACAAGCCTTAACCTCAAATTTTCTGAAATATGCTGTCAACCAGAATGCCTCATCCCTGATTCCGCCGCAGGACTCGGGCGATGATTGTACGTTGTATTACATCATATGCAGGTGAGCTTTCCCCTTTTCAAATTGGCCCAGAGCAGTCACATGACTCAAGCCGGGCCCTTCAAACTCTACCTTCAGAAAATTTGAGATTTAGATACAGAGATTGCAGGTCCCCAGAACGTGAGCATGACCGGGTCGACACGTCCAGTCCAAGTGCTGGCGTTTCCTTCCTGGTCTCAGCTGTTCGCCCCTTGGAGTCCATAGGATGGCTCATCACCTTTTCAATAAATGCCCCTTGGGGCTAAAGTTTGCCATTACTTCTTCCTTGTGACTCCCAAAGCTGAAACAGATACGGACTCCCCTCAGTGGCAAGAATTGAGCTAGGAGCAAGGGTAATGAGCACAGACATAATACAGTTCCCACCTTTGCACATTTCACAAACATCAGTCAATGCTAAATGTGGCATTAGTCTCACCTCATCCCATAATTACTAAAAATGGGCCCAAATCTTTTCTTCCTATGAAGAATTCCCTTGGTGTTGTCTGATGCTAGAAATTCTGGGACGGTAGGACATATAGAAAGCTGTGTGGTTATGTGTATGAAATACAGGTTTTAACTTATGGTAGTAACTTCATTTGTTTAGCTATAGGATATAATCTCTTAATAAAATGTTTCATGTAAGCTAACATTTGATCTTAGTAAAATTTAGATATCACTTAGAGACATTTTGGAGGGAAAAAAAAATTGTATATTTTAGAGAAAAAAAATACCGTAACCATAGGTTCCCAGATAGTTAACAAGGAAGGAAGGAAGGAAAGTATTTAAAATGCAAAACTAATAGTGAACATTTTTCATACTTTGCAAATACATTTTGCTTTAAATGGGCAAAATTTCAGCAGCTGGAAACCTGTTATATATTTAATTAAATGGCCCACACATGTGTTTATAATACACAGAACTGTGGCCTGTGAACCGATCCCTGGGGTGGACAGTCGGACATTTGCCTCATTGAACTCCACTCTGGAGGTCATGGGAAAGGGGGTGCTCGTTTGAGTTTTCTCCTTCCTAGTTCCCCATTTCCTCCACCAGCTACTGGCATACAAACACACTCATGCCCCAAGCGTGATGGACTCCGCTGACCTAATATGCCCTGAAGTGCCAGACCTGTCCACACATCCTCTGGATTAGACCAGCATGTCCAGCTCACCCTGACTTCCCCTAAGGGATGGCACAGACTGTCTCCCCCAGGCCAGGTTCCTCTGATTGATTTGCCTTTTGCTCTCTTCTTCCCCTGGGAAGGGAGATCCTCGGCACTGACTGGGGCAAAGAGAATGAAGCTGAGATGCTGATTCTTCCTTAATGAGCTCAAGTTCTCCAGATGGCAGCAAGCGCTCGTCATGCAAATTCTTGGCAGCAGGGAGCCTGTCAAGTGGCTACTGCTGCTTATTGTTACCACCACTCCCCCACCCCCTCCACACAGACGCAGAAGAAATACCATCTGTCTACTGTAGGGCTGAGTGGTACTTTCCAAGTCCTGGAGTCGGTGCCGCTTAGCAGCCCTGTGCTGTACCCGAAGCCCAAACATGAGTTGCCTCAAGATGGCATCCAGTCTGGGGAAGCGCAGAGCCAGGGAGGTCCACCCCAGCTGGCAAGCCCCTCTCCTCCCTGGCCTGGCCCCCACCTGGCTCCATGCAGGGGGCAGTTAACTAGCAGATTTCTCACAAGATATTTATGTAACAAAAATAGCAAAACTGGCTCTGTTTATCCCTACAGATACTGAGAAGGGAACAAGATGAACTGAACTAGCAGCCTATCTCCATCCCTCGTGACCGATGGAGTTGAGAATTGGTTCGAGAACGCACTGCAGAAGTGAAAAGCACAGCCTGGAAGAGAAAAAGATGCCTGGGTCGTGGAGATGATTTCCTTTTGCTTTCGTTTCTCTCTCACAAACATCATAACTCCTGAATAACAATGAACTCTCCTCAGATGTTAAGATCTTTAGGGACACATGAAAGCTGTCACTCAAAAGGTTCCAAACTCTAGGGAAGGCTCAGTACCTGCTCCATCGCTGAGTCCTGGGACCACTGCGGTCCCTCCATAACTGTATTTTTTACTTTTGTTGTTGTAATTTTTGGTCATGTATACAAATGCACGTGAAAACATAATCATAATATGCCACATCATTTCCTCATCCTTAATGTTTTCTCCAGAGATAAGGGAGTAAGTAGCTCATACACCTAAATTCAAGTCACATGACCTTCCTCTATTTCTGCAAATCTCCTCTTCTATTATTATTTTTTTTAACTTTTAGTATTAATCCCCCATAGACCTAGACATCAACATCCTCAAAGTATGAGTAATCTCTACCTTCCTAGTTGACCTTCCATGTATTTCCTTAGATAAGCATCCCTGAAAAATATGTTATGTTTGCTTTGTATTTGTGTTCTTTCAAAAAAAGTTATACATGTATATGCATATACAGTTATATATAACTATACATTGTATCATTCCCAACTTTTCCACTGATATAATGCTCTTAGTTCTATCCCTGTTACTACCTTCCCCACACAGGTGGTCACTTTCCCATAAAGGGCCTCATTCTATCCTGCTTCCCGCTCTGCTTTTGAGAGGTAGAGTAACTTCTTCATCTAATTTGAGAATGGTTGGTATGCTTGGCTCTGTTAGGCCTGCTTCTCCATCAGTCCTGGCTACCTACAGGGAGTTGTTCACTTTATCTTCTGCTCAGACCTGAAGAGTCTACATACTTCAGTTTTCAATTACTATATGCCTTTTGGGAGAGAGTTCCTCTGGGATGTACATCAAGAGTGGAATTGTTGGATCATAGTTACATGAATAGTTAATTTCACCTAATACTAGCCATTACTGGCCAAAGTGACAGCACCAGCAGTTGATATTATGAGGCTTTCTAAATTTTTTTTTCAGTCTGATAATGATAGTTCATGATTGTTCAAATTAGTCAATATCTGCTATTTACAATTTGATCCCTAACCCCACGCTTCTATGAATTCCATTTATTTTATTCGATTGTTCCTGAATCTACAGACTTTTTACTCATTTGCAAAAAACTAACTTATACACTCAATGTGTCTATGTAATATAATTAACACTTGTTGTTTCTCCTATTATAAATGTCTTCTTTTAATCTGTTCTGCCTCTTAACTTTGCTTGTGGAGTCCTTTGTTAAACAGAATGTTTATATTTGGACTTTGCTAAATGTATCTTTTCCTCTTCTCATTTGTGCTTTGGGACATTTTGGGGATTCCCCGAATGAAGTCACAAAGTTAAACTCCTATAGCTTTTTTTTTCCATAAATGCTTTAGATTTTTGTCTTTCAAATTTAGGATTTTTCTTCTTTTCTTTTTATATGGTGTAAAGTATGAATTTCAAATTCACTTTCCTTTGTGTGGTGACCTAATTCTTCTATTGCTTATATTAAAGAATCTACATCTTTTTTTTCTAATTTATTATGTCACCTCAATCATATTCTTTCTCCTTCTGGATTATTTTCCATTCTATCATCTACCTATATGTTCCCACACTAGTACCATATTTTTTAACAACAGTTTTGTGCCTTAAGTTCTATTTGGACAAGTCCTTTCTTGGCTCCTTTGTAAAAATTTCTGTAACTATTGATGGATTTTTATCTTTATACATACATTTATTTTAGAATCAATTTTTAAAGTTTATTCAAAAATCCTCCTTGGATTTTGACTAGATTAGATATAATTAATAGATTAAATTGTGAAAATTTGAAGTGCATATATAATATTAAATATATCTTTCATCTTACTCAAGACTTTTTGTCCATTTATTATGTTAAAAGTGCATTGATTCTTTTGAATTTTCTTTTATGTATAATTAAGGGCATTTTTGTCTCTACTTTTCTAGTACATGATTGCTATTTCTTTTTTTACCTTATTTCTTTTTTTTTTTTTAAAGATTTTATTTATTTATTTGTTATAGAGAGAGAGAGAGAGCGAGCACAGGCAGACAGAGAGGCAGGCAGAGGCAGAGGGAGAAGCAGGCTCCCTGCCGAGCAAGGAGCCCCATGTGGGACTCGATCCTAGGACCCTGGGATCATGACCTGAGCCGAAGGCAGCTGTTTAACCAACTGAGCCACCCAGGTGTCCCTTTTTACCTTATTTCATTGGCTAGAAGCTCCTAGAATGTTTTCTCATTGGAAATGAAAGTGAACATCCTTGTCTTCTCCCCAACTAGAAATGAGCTGGACCTGAACTCCTCTACTATAGCTGATATTTGCTGTAGGTTTTTGTCACCTCGCTTTTCCATACCTAGTATTTCTTTTTTTTTTTTTTTAAGATTTTGTTTATTTATTAGACAGAGATCACAAGTAGGCAGAGAAGCAGGCAGAGAAATAGGAGGAAGGGAAGCAGGCTTCCTGCTGAGCAGAGAGCCGGATGCGGGGCTCGATCCCAGGAACCTGGGATCATGACCTGAGCCGAAAGCAGAGGCTTTAACCCACTGAGCCACCCAGGCGCCCCCATACCTAGTATTTCTTATGAATTGAAATAGTTCAGATTATTTGGTGACACTTTAAAACCAAGAAATCTTATACTCTCAAGTAGACCATTACAAAAAAAGTGAGTTTATCTCAGAATATTAGCAATCAAAAATGTTAGAACATTTCCACCATCTTGTTGACACCCACCTTTTCAGATATAAATCCAACATCTTTTTTATGGTATTTTGTATCCATTACTTATATTTGCCTCTCACTTGAAAAATGTTAAGTTTCAAACACAAAAAGCACTTGCTTTCCTCTAATCCTACAGTAACGGAGTAATATACCTAACCTCGGTGTTCTAACAGTGGAGCTTCTAGTCCTAGTTTATTTATTTATTTATTTATTTTTTTATTTTTTTTAAGATTTTATTTATTTGTTTGACAGAGATCACAAGTAGGCAGAGAGGCAGGCAGAGAGAGAAGGGGACGCAAGCTCCCTGCCAAGCAGAGGGCCTGATGTGGGGCTCGATTCCAGGACCCTGGGATCATGACCCGAGCCGAAGGCAGAGGCTTTAACCCACTGAGCCACCCAGGCGCCCCTCTAGTCCTAGTTTAATCTTTGATCACCAGCCCTCACCTACTTATAAGACCAGTGTTCCCACATTTGTTCCACTATCTGAAACTTCTCACAACACTATACCATATTCAAATCTCTGTCCCTTCATTCCCTCCTCTTTATCACTTTTCTTTATTTTTCCACATTGCTATACATCTCATAAATTTAGGTCTTCATTTGTTTCCTTATATTTGGGCTTTATAAATCTGTCAAGTGGTTTTATTCCTTTCTTCAAAACCTCACCCCCTTCCTTGATAATAAGGAAGTATGATTTCCTACTACCATCAAATCTTCTCTAAATAGGAGAATGAAAGGATAGTCTTAAAGAAAGTACTATACGCATATAATAATTCTTACATTCAAATGTGTAGAGTGGAAAGATTGTGTTGCTGTTGTGTTTTCTGTATCAGTTGGCATGGATATTTAATAAATACAAGTTCAATGCAGTTCAATTCAATTCTCAGTGATAGTGAAGACATATATGTTGGAAAAGACATAGTCCAGGGGCTCTTAATGTTAGCATATATCAAAATCATCTGAGGGCTTATTAAAGCATAGATTTCTAAGCTTCACTCCAGAATGTCAGATTCAGAGGATCTAGGGTGGGGCTACATATGCATTTCTAATAAGTTTCCAGGTGCTGCTGCTGGTGGTGGTCTAGAGTACCACTTTAGTATCCCTTGACATAATTACTTTCATTTAATATTGATCTTTCCATAGACAAATTATTTTTTTATTCCAGATTCAAGTTGCATTTTGTGTCTTGAGGCAATAACCATTACGTCTTTAAATGATTTCAGTTTCTCAAGATATTTGCTCAAGCATATAGAAATTGCTCTTCATCCATTTTTAGACATTAAAATTGAAGTTGCATATGATTTAACCTAATATTAAACTTTGCCAACAGAGGCTTTTAAAAATAGTTATTTCTATTTAGACAAAAAAAAAAGTCTCCTGATTATAACTTTCTCATAATTAACCCTGGTCATTTCTCAGCCTGAAGAGTCTAGTTAGCTTCCCCAGGATCAAGTTATATCTTGCTTAGCTCCACAGAGAAGGATAATAGAAAATGTTCTTTGCTTAAGATAAAGTTCAGAAAATTAGAAAATTCTTAAAAACCAAATAATGTATCTTTACAGGAGTAGACCATAGCCGTCAGGGTCAACTTTCTTTGTAAGTCTGTTTTTCAAGTCAAAGTACTAAAAAAAAAAAGTATGTTTTACTATGCCAGATAAAATTTGCAACAAACAATAGTTTTATGGGTTAATTATCAAGAAAATAGAAGTAAATAAATAGACTCATTTTTCTTTAAGATACATTAGAAGTTCTTTTTTTTAAGATTTTATTTATTATTTATTTGACAGAGAGATAAATCAAAAGCAGGGAGAGGAGCAGGCAGAGGAAGAGGGGAAGTTGGGAGCTAAGCAGGGAGCCCAATGTGGGCTGGTTCCCAGGACCCCAGGATCATGACCTGAGCTGAAGGCAGATGCTGTACCAACTGAGCCACCCAGGTGCCCCAAGAGGCTTAAAAAATCATAGCTAACAATGCATATCCCAGGTTGCCTGGGTGGTTCAGTTGGTTGAATATCCAGCTCTTGATTTCAGCTCAGGACATGATCTCAGGGTCATAAGATCAAGCCCAACGTCAGGCACTGCACTCAGTAGGAAGTGTGCTGGAGATTTTCTTTCTCCCTTTCCCTTTGCTCCTCCCAACCCCCCTCTCTCTAAATAAATAAAATCTTTTAAAAATAATAAAAATAAAATAAATGAAAAGCATACCTAACAAGACATATCCACTATTGTTGGATAAACAACATGCTAAAAATAAATTTAACTTAAAAAATACAATTATAGGGACGCCTGGGTGGCTCAGTCAGTTAAGCATCTGCCTTTGGCTCAGGTCATGATCCCAGGGTCCTGGGATTGAGTTCCCCACTGCGCTCCTTGCTTGACAGGGAGCCTGCTTCTCCCTCTGCTTGCCACTCCCCTTGCTTGTGGTCATTTGCTTTCTCTCTTTCTCTCTCTCTGACAAATAAATAAGTGAAAAAAAAAATTTTTTTAAAGACAGTTATGCAGGGTTGCCTGAGTGGCATAGTCCATTATGCTTTAATTGTTGGTTTCACCTCAGTCCTGATCTCAGGACTGTGGGATCAAGCCCTACATTTGGCTTATGTTCAGCACAGAGTCTGCTTGAGTTTCTCTCTCCCTCTGCTCTTGCCTCCCACTCTCTCTCTCACAAATAAATAAATAAACCTTAAAAAAATACAACTATACAAATTGGAATATTTTCCTGAAATTTCCCCCAGTTTTCACGTTCTTTTTTAAAGCAAATATGTGGCTTGTACTGTGTTCGGGAGCACAACAGGATGTTCAATGTTGTTCCAATCTATTAAGAGAACTGTTCTTATGTTCAAGACCTTGGGAATGAAGTTCTTGTTCATGGGAGCGTTTGGCTTGGTTTCATATGTAGAAAATCAATTTGTGAGTCTCAAATGCAACCAATATCTAAAGACAGGCTTGAACATTTAGTTATGACAATCATAATAATAAATTGTACCTATCTTTTTTTTTTTTTAAAGATTTTATTTATTTGAAAGACAGAGATCACAAGCAGGTAGAGAGGCAGGCAGAGAGAGAAGGGGGAAGAAGGCTCCCTGCTGAGCAGAGAGCTCAATGTGGGGCTCGATCCCAGGACGCTAGGATTATGACCTGAGCTGAAGGCAGAGGCTTTCACCCACTGAGCTACCCAGGCGCCCCAATTGTACCTATCTTTTTAATAACTGCTAACTAATCAGACTAAACAAGTCTTTGTCCTACCCAATTCTAAGGGCCAGGGTATAGCCAATGATTCTACAGCTTCACATTTAAACTGATAGTAGCTGGGAAATTGAACTCTCAATGAAGAAATTTTACGGCTGTCCAAAACATGTTCTACCCTGTTAAATCTCTTCACAAAGGTTATTTTTTGTAAAAAGCAACTTGGTAATTGAATGACCCATTTTTACCCTTGTCACAGCATTAAAAAAAAAATGATAGGATATTTTGTCATTCATAACACAACTTTTTTTAAAAATTTATTTATTTGACAGAGAGAGACCACAAGTAGGCAGAGAGGCGGGCAGAGAGAGAGGGAGAAGCAGGCTCCCTGCTGAGCAGAGAGCCTGATGCGGGGCTGGATCCAAGGACCCTGGGATCATGACGTGAGCCGAAGGCAGAGGCTTTAACCCACTGAGCTACCCAGGCACCCCTCATAACACAACTTCTTTATTCTCTCTTCATTATGTAGGAAATTTGATCTCATTCCATCTTATTTTTCCTTTTTTTTCTCTTCTTCCTGAATAATACCAACTCGGTACAAACTGGTAGTTTTTGTTTGAATTTTTGCAGGTGAACTTTGGAAAATTTAGTTGTGATTTTTGGCTTCTTCTGTCAGCAACTTACTCTGTGATTCCAACATCTTACTGGGTATGTTTTTGAAGCGGGAGGCTTATTTTAACTTATATACAGTATAAGAAACATGGACTTATAAAATAGACAAATGTGAATTTTAACCCTAATTATGCCACTAATTATCTCTGTGACCTTAGACAAGTAACTTACTGTCTTGAAAGCTTAGCGTTTTCCCTTTTAAAATGAGCATATAAAAATCTGCCTCTATAAAAGAAAAACCAAAACAGTTCCTGAAATTTCATTAAAATACAAAAGTTTCGGAGGGCAACAGTATAAATATGTTACATGAAAACATTATACTTGAAGAAAAGTTTAAAAAGATTAGCCTAATCTGTGTGATATATAAAGCTGATTTGAAATTTAGAAATTAATCCATTCTACAAATATATATCCTGTATATCTGTCAAGTTTGGGATTTGACATGCCTATGAGATTTAGACCAGAGTTTAGAGCTCCCCATGGGAGCAACTTACAGGGTGAGTCCCTAAAGGAATGTAACTTCCAGGCAGTCTACTGGGCACTTTGAACATAATCCACAAAGTACTACTTAGGACCAGACCTTGGTCTCTTTTTCCCAAGCCCTCTGTTCTATTACAACATCACGCTGTGAGAAAGAAGGTTGATGTTTCCTCCTGGTGGAGCAGGGTCTTATGATATTCCACCCAATCCAGTGTATCAGATCTTATAACATACCATTACTTTATATATTGCTAAGAAAGACCCAGAAAGCTGGGTACAATTAAATTATAACCCATACTTCTTTTCTCTTATCGTTTTAATTTTATACATATGAAAAGAGCCCATCTAGACTTATTGGGATTATATATTACTCTTATGCGTATATAAAAAAGAAAACATAAGCAAAACAGATAAGACATTTGAAAAGCTTTTTCATATTTCAAATGCAGCTCTACTAAATCATGTTTTGTACAAGAATTGTTAACGCCTGTGATTTTCCACACAATAGCGTCATCTGTGCCATTAAGAGCATTGGTGATGCAGCATTTCTTACAAAAGAGCTCTATCATTGTGTCCAGGATTTTCTTCCAAGCCACTGGCACTTATTCTGCCAGTTCTCATGCACATGTACAAACAATAACATCCACAATAGGAATGCCACCTAGCCAACGGCAGTTGTAGAACACCTAATTTCAGAGATAAAAATATGAAAAAATGTACGTCTTAGAATCAGTAAAATGCGATACTTACTGAAAAAGCTATAACTCATTAAATAGAACTATTTTCCTAGTTCCTAGAAGTTTGATATCGGTTTTAAATATGAAAAGATAGTTTTCCATCGATTTTTACTTTGTCCCATCTTTTTCTGTTTTTGTTTCTCGTTCTTCCTTGGGAATTACTACTTGTCTTTGACAGTCTTGAATTCCATGAAACCGAAAACTGACCACAGCGACCAAATCAAACAGGGATTTATTTTTCCCACATAACGAGGAAGACTCCAGGTGGAAGCTTTAGGGCAATTGGGAGGTACCACGATGCCATCAAAGATCCATGCTGCTGTCTTTTTCTGCTGTGGTTCAAATGCTATCACATCCTCATGGTTGCAAGATAGGTGCTGCATTATGGCCACATTCCCAAGAGGAATTGGGAGAGAACAAAGGGTGAAAGACATCATGGAAACCCCATGATGTTTCCTTCTTCATCAGATCTCTTCTTACCTCTCACTGGTAAACACTGGGTTATACGACGAACCTGACTTCAAAAGGGTCTCAGGAAAGAAATATTTTCTAACTGGGAACATTGCTTTCCTGATAATATTGGGGTTCTCTTGATCAAAAAAAATAAGTGGAAGATGATTATCCGTAAGAAAGTAACTCCACCTGCTACCACTCTATGGTCCTAAAAGTTCCCAAGTTTCAAGTAGTATGCTTGTCACATGCACGTAGAAGGCTGTGGTTTTTGCTTTATTATATCTAATGCAGCTGGGTAGGATTTCACTGGGAATTAAACAGATTTCTTTGATAATGTGATTAATATATTGTACATCCTCATCTCCATAAAAAGCATTAGTTGTAAAGTGAAAGAAAATGAAAGACATCAAAATGCTTAAGAAGAATTCAAGTGACATAATATTGTAGTAGTTTTCTAATCCAGAATGTTGCTTTACACATAACAAGCATTTAATGAATGTATATAGTATGGATTAGTAAGTATTTTTATCACTTTCCTAAAGATTCATTCCTGGTTTATTTTTTTCCACATCAGATTGGGGGGAAAGATCCCCATGAAAGATACAATAACGATCCCTTACATGTGAATAACATTTAACCCTAAGTACTTTCTGCCACATTCAAAGTTTAACTTCCAGAAAGTTAAATTACAAAAGATATTTACATATTAATCACAAATTGGTCTAATCATTCCACTAGCAAAGCAAGCAGTGTGTCCTGAGATGTTACAGTCACGCTTGTAAAAAGGTTTTACTCTGAAATGGTTACTTTGGTTTCCCCACTGTCATCAGTCCACCCTCACCTTTTGTCTGCCGTTGGCTCTTCCCAGCAGTTATTTTAACTCTTCCACCCCTATATATACTTAGACTTTGCTATTTTTCTAGGGAATCATTTACCCTAATACCGCAATTCCTTGTTATTCTTTATACCAGTAAGGATAAAATATTGTAGACTCTCCCTTTGTCACTAGGCTGCCCTTCCTTCTCTTTCCAGCTGCCCTTCCTTCTCTTTCCATCTCAGTTGGCTCTGTTTTCTGGATCCCGCCTCCATAAGACACATGCAGGAAACAGACTTCACTGTGTTCCTTCTTACCTGCACCCTTCTCTAGGAAGATACTGTCTCTGCAACTGTAGAACTCTACATGGTTTTAATCCAGAGGCATTACATACCGTATTCCACTGACATCTGCTTTGTACTAATTCTTAGGTCTCTTACAGACAGCTGCCAATCATAATACTCGAAACTTCAAGTTCATTGACCTGGATCTCACAATCACTATTCCAATTTGTTAGAATGTTCTCACTGTAGGGGCGCCTGGGTGGCTCAGTGGGTTAAAGCCTCTGGCTTCAGCTCGGGTCATGATCCCAGGGTCCTGGGATCGAGCCCCACATCGGGCTCTCTGCTCAGCGGGGAGCCTGCTTCTCCCTGTCTCTCTGCCTGCCTCTCTGCCTACTTGTGATCTCTGTCTGTCAAATAAATAAATAAATAAATAAATAAATAAATAAATAAAAGAATGTTCTTACTGTAACACATTCCTGTGGGTTTTTTTTTGTTTCTGTTTTAATTTTTATTTTTGCTGTTTTATAACCCCTTTGGGGTCCTTTATATTTTTACAACCCTACATAATCTATATTCCTTTTTATCTGCATTATATGCTAGGTTACTAGGAATACAGGAATTACATCTAAATAATCTGTGTATTCTTACAACCAGCAGAGTATAGAGAGACACAGTAAATTGTTGGATCAATGAATGATTCTTCTCCCAGATTTTTGTATAGTACCCCCTTACTAAAAAAAAGAGAAAAAAATCTTTTCTAAGTGATATGCCTATTTCAGCAGTCATTTGACATGAGCAGGCCAAATCCAAGGAGTAGCCCTCATAGTTGCTCATGTGTTCAGCCTTCTAAAGTAAACATACACACATCAAACTTGAAAAACATCCAAATTGGTGTGCCTGGAATCTCATTCTCTTTTGGCAAACATTGTGGGCTGCCTTCCTGTTTGCAGTGTTGTTTCATGAGGTCATGAAAAAGGCCCCATCAGAAGGTTGGCACACCCCATTAGTGGAATTATATTCAACTGAGGTTTAAAAACAATTTGACAGCCAAAAAAAAAGTTTGATCAATATTACTATTTTTTAAAATATTGGTTTGCTGACTTCTGTATTGCCTGTGTCATCACCTGTTTTCTTTTGTGTCTTCTTCTCATCACAGCTCCAAAAATGTTCATTGGCCCTTTAACTCATGTATTCAACAAACATTTATTAAACCACCTCTGTGGGAAATGCACACCCACCAACCCCGAACCCCATATTCCTTCCCAGACTCTAACCTTCCAGCAATTGGTCTATCTCTTGTACTAATGCCAGACATTTTTGAAGCTATGTGATTGTCATCTTGGTGCTGGTATCCACTGAAGGTAGAAGGTGGTCTTGTTGGTAATTACACTGAAATGATGGAAATTATAAGACTAAAAATTATGACTCGAAATGCAGAGTTTAGAGAGTACATAAACTGAATTCTCTCTTCGGCAACCACATTCTCTTGAACCTAGAACCTAGGTATTGTTGAGAATACTCTGGTATGGTAGAAGATGGATACCGCCATCTTGAAGTCAAAATGAGAGGCAAGGTGGTCAACAAAAATTTGGACTAGTTGAGGAGCAACAATAACCAGTCAGTAACCTATTTTCTGAGTAATAATTATAGTCTGTTGCTGTCTACTAGATTAAAGAAAGTTTTGTTATAGACTACCGGTGTGCCGTGTGATATTGAGAGACATCCCCATGTCCACTCATTTCAGAAAGAGTTAAGGAGAGCACAGAGCTCCTCCAGCCCAACATGGGAATGGCAATCGTGGCTAGTAAGATCCCAAAAGAAAGGCCCAGCTGCTGGGGTATGTCAGTGCACTGAACACCAGCAATCCTCCCAACGCTGGGATTTGTCCTCTACTGCCAAACTTGTCATCAAATAACATTATTAAGAGAGCTGGGAGGTGGGAGGTAAGGGAGGGATACCTACAGAGCATTCTCCGTGCTACTTATTTTGAATAGGAGGATAAACAAATGAACAACTCTGACCAGAAGGAGCTTACATTCTAGGAAAGCAAGTAGCCAATGAAACAAGCAAAGGTATATAGGATGTGACATGATAATAATATGTACTTGAGAGTCTATCTTTCTTTGATAATTTGTATCAAAGATACAAAGTACTTTCAATACTATGGCTTTTAAAATATATATATTTTTTATTTATGTATTCGACAGACAGAGATCACAAGTAGGCAGAGAGGCAGGCAGAGAGAGAGGGTGAAGCAGACTCTCCTGCTGAGCAGAGAGCCGGATGCGGGGCTCAATCCCAGGACCCCGGGATCATGACCTGAGCAGAAGGCAGAGGCTTTAACCCACTGAGCCACCCAGGCACCCCTGTAAGGCTTTCTTTATTGTGCTACAACAACTGCAGAATTTTAAAGCTTGAAACACTTCCTCCTATGATAATATAACAAACCCTGTGTTTACCATGTGAAATACTCTATAGTTTTCTGAGAGTCCTTAAAGCCATAGAATTAAATGATTCATTTTCTAAGAACTTCAATTCTACAAGATTTTTAGAGGAATGGCTTTATTCCAATATTAAAATAATCCCTGAAATATTATGGAGTAGAATGCAAAATTAATGATCAATTTTTTTTAATGTCACTGGAAAACTCAAAGACATTCTGTGCTTAAAGCAAGGGGCTTTGATTTTATCCCCAGATCTTAGGAGTAACGGACGCTTAGTGAAATAGTTTGAGAAGTCTTAATTTAAAACTGTAAGTAAGGGAACACTGGGTGCCTCAGTCAGTTGAGCATCTGCCTTTGGCTCAGGTCGTGATCCTGGGGTCCTGGGATCAAGCCCCACACTAGGCTCCCTGCCCAGTGAAGAGCCTGCTTCTCTCTCTGCCTCTCCACCAGCTCGTGCTTTCTCTCTCTCTCTCTTTCAAACAAATTTTAAAATATTTAAAAGGAAAAAGAAATGTAAATGATATCAGCCCACATGCCACCATTCTTTCTTAAAAACAAAAGTGTACATATATACCAAAGAATGTATATCACGTATATGTAAAGTATGAAGAATAATACAATCAAATACTGCATTACCATTGACATGTTCATGAGTTCATGTATCCTATCCTGCCCCACCACACCACTATCCTGGAATTTTTACATGTTTTTATGATACCCACATACCCTAAGCAATATATTATTTTTGCATGGGCTGCATATTGAAAAGCTTTTAAGAAGTTACTCCCACTGTATTATCCTGCCAAAAATAGATTTTTTCATTCACATTAATACTTGTAGCTATTGTTTATTGATTTTTCACACAGTGTAACTGACACGGTATGAAAAGGATAAAAGTGTTTTGTATGTTCTCATGTCAATAAATGTTTAGGTTATTTCCAGACATTCACTTTTATATACATTGCTGCTGTGAACATTGTTGTACAAGCTTCCTGATACACATTAGCAGAAATTACTCTGTTGATCTATGAGTAATTTTCTGGGTCATAGGGTATGAACATTTTTAACTTTACAAAATAGTGCCAAATCATTTTCCAAACTATTTATACTATTTCCTGTCCAAAATACATGAGTTGTTATTGCTTCATATCCTTTACAACATTCATTATTGTCTGGCTTTTTGATATTTGCCAATCTTTAGAGTTGAAATTGTATCTGAGAATTCAACTTACCCTTCCTCAGTGTCTTATAAGGTTGAGTTTTTATTCATGTCTATTGGCCCCTGAGTTTCTTCTTCTGTGAAGTAACATTCAGATAGTCTTCCTCTCCTCCTGCCCCATATTTCTATTGAGTTGTTTATCTTACTGATTTTTTTTACTGATCTTTAGGAGTTTGGGGTTATATAATCCACTTTAGTTCAACATGACAGACAATCTGTGCTCAGCTTTCACGTTATTTATATCTTCTAATGAATGTAGTTCTTAGTCTCAATGTATTCAGGTAATAACATTTTTAATGGGGTTTACCCTTTTGAGGTCTTATCTACAAAAACATTTTCCTATTTCTAAGTAGGAGTAAAGGTAAGAAATTATTTCTCTTTTGAGGAGCAAATATCATAGCAAATAGGAACTCTATTGTATATGATTTTCATTTAATGCCTCGCCTGAATAACCAACACTCCCTATTTTCTCTATAAAAAATTGAATTTTCAAGGGCACCTGGGTGGTTCAGTCAGTTACGCATCTGACTCTTCATTTTTTGCTCAGGACATGATCTCAAGGTCCTGAGATTGAGCTCCCCATAGGGCTCTGGGCTCTGCACTGGGTGTGGGGCTGCCTGCTTAAGATTTTCTTTCTCTCTCTCTCTCCCTCTGCCCCTCCCTGCACACCCCCCCCCCAACCCCAGGCTCATGCTTGCTCACTCACTCTATCATTCTAAAAATAAATAAATAAATAAATAAACCTTTCAATGTTAGTAGATTGCTTCTCTGTTGTTGTAGATTGCAAAAACATCTCAAATGCCTCCCTACACTACACATACTGTTCTTTGCAATGTGACATAGCTGCCTCTACCGCAGTGTGCTGGTCTTTATCATTCCACTCCCTACATCTGGAGGATATTCAGGTGATTGTCTTGGTCCATGGGACTTTGGCAAAAGTATGCAAGCAGAGGCTTGGAAATTGCTTATCCCTCCAGAGCTTACACTCTTGCTTTTTATGGAACCCTTTGATATCTATGAGAAGAAACCTGGGCTAGTTTGTTAGAGAGACCACATGAATCAGAAACAGGTTATCCTAGTGAGACCACCCTAGTTCAGGAGCCAGGTTGGATGTACTCAACTATTCAGAATCATGCAGAGAATAAATGTTTGTTGTTTCAAGCAACAAAGTTTGGGAAGATCTGTTATGGAACAAAATTTAATCAATACAATATCATACAAGACTGACTTCTATTTCTGTTAAGTACTTTCTTTGTTTATGGGGACAGAGATGGCTAGGGCCAAGAATTCATCCTCTCCTTCTTTAAGTAGCAGATGTTCCCCCTTTATCTGGATATGTAGCTATGGACTACATTTTCCTGCCAGCTAGCAGCTATGTAAGACCACGTAACTAGGTTTGGGCCAATAGAACATGTGTAGTAATGACAGGTGCAACCAAATATGCTTGTGTTGGACTCTCTCCTTTCCCCTCCCCTCACTCCCCTTTTTGGGACTGCACTGTAGGCAGAACATAGTTCACCTTTAACTAAGCAGGAAGAGAAAACACTTCAAGGGTTATTGTTTACACTCACCTGATTTTGATCTGTCTTCTGAAAATATATTTCTACCATAAATAGAACTTCTTTATTATAGCAACTTAACCTGTATCTTCATTAATGTACTTATCAACAGTCAGTTGTGTTTGTCTTTAAACTTATTTATGACAAATGTGTTTATTATTATAATTACATTTTTTAAAATATTGTTTCACTTGATGAAATATGAGGGTGAAATAAAAAGAAGTTATTGTTTCCATGGAGATGAACTTGAATACTTTGGAATAATTCAGTAGAGCTATTCACTAAAAATTAGGTGTGGATGAGACAATTGGAAATCATGGGGAGAAAATCATCAAAATCTGAAGGATTCTCTCAGACTGCTTCACAAATGTCTTTAAATTCTCCTTTTACTTTAAAAATTATATATTTTGTAGGAATGATATTATGTGTGAGATTTGTAAGAAAAAAAAAAGACGACTTTGAGCTCCAACTGGTAGACATATTTAAAGAAAAGATTTTGACTCAAAATTATAAATATATAAAATAAGAGTAAATTAATATGCTTTAGGATAGTACAAAATGTCCAAAAGGACTTTTTTATTATTCCCCGACTTGCTTATTTTTATTTTTTAACAAGCCAAACATATATTGGTCTCAATTACATGGCTAGGAGGGCTTCTAACTATAATCTCAATCATGAGTTGATCCTCTGTGGGTGAAGTAAAGTACGACTGTGGTTGGGGCAAAAGTAGAAGTGATGAGGATACTAGTAACCTAGAGACAGCATGGGCTTTGCAAGGGGAAGCTACTCCTTGACTCCAGCAAAGTATTGGCATGTGATGTTCAACCAAACTTTCCAGATATTTCCATTTGGGAGAAGCTAGAAATCGATATGTGTGTGTGATCTTTGGGTTTTAAGTGTCAGCAACTGTGGCAGAGACAGCTACCATGTACCAAAGTACATTTTTCTTTTAGCAAGACCACATTTTGCAAGCTTCCCTGAATTTAACTGGGGCCACATGACCAGGTTCCAGCCAATAGCAAGTATACAGAAATGACTGATGTGTTTTCTTTCCAGGTCTGGTGTAGAGCACATCAGGAGATCCTTTCCTGTTCCACTGCCTGAAATGCTGGTAACCAGAGCATCCATGTAAAGCAGTATTAAAGATGATGAAGTTGTTTTCATACTGATCCCTGAAAGACTACATGAATAGAGTCCTTTCTCCACCTCCTAACCTGGAACATAGGAACATCTAGTCTAGACTGAGTGGAAAATCAATTTCAATTGCAGTAGAGCAATTACATTTTGACTTTATTGATTATACCATTTAATCAACACTAACTGATAGAGCTGTTACCAACTTCAATGCAAAATATTATGTGGGGGAAGATTCAGTCCTCTGAGCCCTCAATTTTAGAATCTGCATTTAAGCAACTTCTTTCTTCCATCTGCCTTTCTAAAAAATGCGGGGTTATCTTACTATTTTTCTTCCTTCTGAGTCTTTCTCCTTCTATAGTTCTTTTTGAAAAAGATGATAAAGTGATAGTTACTTCTTTCTTTTCTTGTTTTCATTTTATCCTTCTCCATTCTATCCTTTTCTCTTTCTTTATTCTGCCTTTGTTATTAGCTTTTCATTTTAACTTTTCCTTTAGGTTCCCTCTTTTTGAAGCTTTCTTATCCAAGGGTAAAAAATATATATGTGTCCAAACTCGTAACACCCACATTCCCACAGCTCTGATTTTCTTGTCCATTTTCATTTTTTCCATGAGGTTTTCATGACTTATACCCACATCCTGGCCTCAAAAATCCTCTGTACTAATAAATATTTTTAAATAAGTGGGTCTGGAAGACGGGGATTGAAGCATAGCGATGTTGGAAAGGGACACAAGTAAAAATACTCATGTGCCAACAGTTACCCAAGACCTTACCTTTCTTCCTATTTCCTCACTCTGCTTTTGCTGGCTTTCCTCATATACTAATTTCTCTTCTAGGAGCTTCTTTTCTGATTCGAGAAGACTCAAAATAAATCTATGAGATCAGGAGGAGGAGAAGAAGTAGAAATGCCTCGTTTTATAGATGAATAAACAAAGTTGCAAAGTTCTCAGGTAAGTTTCTGAAGTTCAGACAACAAGTAAGATGAAGAATTGGAATTGGAGCCCAGGCATTTAGGCTCCTTCCTGGTTCCAGAGCCCTCTTAGAACCACAACACAAGTGACAATCCTGAGGCACAACAGAAGGCTCTTTTCCAAAGTCCCACCTCAAACCAGGAGAGAACCCCAGGTTTTGTAAGTCATAATATAAGACTTATTCCAACAAATCAAACATTTTTTTCTGTATTTCCAACTGCCTTTCTATATTAGATACCCACATCCTATAAAACTTGACAACATACTGTATCCAATTAGCATCTTCTATAGAAACTCCTCTTTTATCTTTTTTTAAGATTTTTATTTATTTGATAGGGAGAGACACAGTGAGAGAGGGAACACAGGCAGGAGGAGTGGGAAAGTCAGAAGCAGGCTTCCCACTGAGTAGGGAGCCCGATGCGGGGCTCGATCCCAGGACCCTGGGATCATGACCGGAGAGGAAGGCAGACGCTTAACGACTGAGCCACCCAGGCGCCCCGAAACTCCTCTCTTGCAAATACCTTCATTTTGGTCAGATATCTACAAAACAAATACACTGACATTCTAGTCTAACATTTGGGTGTTGTAGCTCTAATAGCTTCAAATTCTTGAATATTAAAAATACCTCTTGTTTAATATTTTATAGACACAGTATCTAAGTATTTGATAGTATTTTTTTTATTTTTCTCCAGAAGTTTTAGTTGTTATGTAGATAATCCTAAATGTTTCCATTTGTGGGGAAAAAACTATATTGATGCCTATGTATCTGAATGTTATATATATATATGTATATATATACACACATACATGTATATGTAGATGTATACATGCATATATATATTACATATACATATTACATATACATATGCATATGTATATTACATATGCATGTATACATCTACATATACATGTATATATATATAATATATATATATATAAAATGGCTGACTGTTTTATTTATTTTGAGTACTCTGTTGAGATTCATGAAACATAGATATTGAGACCTCAAAATCTTCCTGTTGCCTAGAGTACTCTTCACTCCCTAGGGAAATGTAAACAACTTGGTCCCTCAGGAAATATTTTTAAAGTGCCAGTCATCTTTTGTTTTGAAACTCGGTACACATCACCTCCTTCTCCAATAGGGCACAATAATTGGCAGAAAACTAATAAGGTAACTCCATGAGCTTATTAAACCAACAAAGCAAGGAAGCTCATGAGAGAACAATTTGAAAATTAAAATTTGGCTAGAATTCTATCCCTCACATTTCTCCAATACTGAGATTATATATTTGTACACAAAGTCGAATAAGAATTGTGGCAATTATTTGGATAATTTAGGCCAAGGACCACTTTTGCTGATAATAATTCACACAATTGCAGTCTCTTTTTGGTTTGGCTGGAATTATGCAGGCAGCTGCCTCAATTTTCCCCTTCACTTTCCATCTGTAGAGATCATACAAAATAAAAAGAAAACCATCATTGGAATTTTAAACAGTTTCACATGTCATTCAAAATCTGAAACTTGTTAGGCTAGAGAAGTCATCTCAAAAAGGAGATGATCCTACAATGACCAAAACTGCGTCAATTCACAATTCCCTACTAAAAGAATGACTGAGTCAAATCTTAGCTGGCATTCACAGTGCTCTCTCTCTTACCCAAATTTTAAAGTCAGGGAAAGGAAAATGATTATTGAATACCTACCAGGTCAAGGACTGTGAGTGGCAGGATATTAAATTTTATTTAATTTAATTTCTTTTTTTAAAAAATCCTTTATTCAGAGATACCATTCCATCTATTTTGCAGACAAGTATAGTGAAGATTAAAACAAAAATAAGACACTTGTCCAAAAGCAAACTTTAATACATGAAGAACCAGATCATTCTCTTGATATCAAGCCCAATGGTCTATCCACTGGAGAGACATAGATGACAAAAATTTCTAATCAGGAAGTTGCGCAGTCATGCCTTTTGGTGGTTTTCTCTTTTTAGTGTAAAAGCCTTTAAAATATAGGAAATCTTCTCTAAATTGGTAGAATCAAAAACATTTGGAAACTTTCTTAGTTTCCACCCCTCAATATCTTGCTAGTAAGTTAGAAGTCTTAATTTTGAAACTCAGGTAGCTTGACTCAGACAAAGGAAAATTAAGGAGAAAATAAGAAAGTGTAATAAAATCATATGTGAGAATCCTTATTCATCACAAAATCAATTAAACCCAATAGGTTGTTTTTATTGTTCCCATATTATGTTAGGCACAAATAAATAACGTCATCATGTAATAGAATGAGCCTAGTGTTTGAATGGGTTCTTTGAGTTGGGAATTTAATAAAAGCCTAATCTTTATATTGAATTTTACTTATATATAGTTGTCTAAAAGTTAAGCATGAGTACAAACCAAGTAAATTCCAAGTAACATGGAGATACGATCCCAAAGTGGTTCTGAAATTTATATCTAAGAATTGGTCTCTAACCAGGATTTGGGCATGTAATCCTATTAATCAAAGAAGCAGACCAGAAACTTGGAAAACATTATCTCATTACACAGGTCAGATCCCATTCTAGTGCTATAGGATCAGATTTTTAAAGGATAGGGCTTGGACACGTGTATTTTTTAAAATTTTCCATAGGTGAGTTGATGTCTGTCTTGGCTAAATATTACTGGATGACGTGTCAATCTGCATTTGCTAGAAAAGTCAGTGTCTTCCATGATTCTAGTCCAGATACTCCTCCATTTTCATCACCCATGTGTTACCTTTTTTACAGTGGTCCTACATCAGCCCCTCATCTGCCTCGCCTACTTCTACATGTGATTACATCCACACTACAATTATTCCTGCACTCATAGTGGAAGGGAAGAATGGAAAGGCTGCTGTAGACCAGACTTTAAGCTGGGAGATGTGGAATTGGAGAACGGTCTCCACCATCAGGGGTCCAGAGCTTTGTCGGTTGTTTATGTGGCCCTCATTCATCATAGCTCCATGCCAGATTTATGCCCCTTTTCCCTTGCAGTTCTGGTGAGTTATTATTTCCCTTCATGGATTTTCCCAGTCTTCCCTTAATATCTCTCCCATATCGCTAATCTTGATGATCAGCAGGGACTCCAATACATAATAGACTTTGATATTTGTATTATTAATAAAACTAAAACCATCACTGTAGGCAGCTGAACTCTAAAATTCAACTGAGGTTCGTTCTAACTAATGCCATACCAGACAATAGTTTCTATGAGGATGTAATGAAATTTTGTTACAAGGCCATGAGGGGCATTCATTGCCTACCATACTTTAACATGTTTATAGATAAACATCATTGTATCTCTGTTTTATGGAACCTAACTTTGGGTTTCTGGATTTGTATTTATTTGTGTGTTTAAAATTAGAACTGGGAGGGGAGATTGTTTCATTAAAACAAACGGGGAGATTGTTTCATTGACTTCATTGAAGAAGTCAATAAAACTTCTTCAGGGTCAAGCCAGACCTTCAGAGGCTACCTATCAGACTATGCTGTTTGCCACCTTGTAGATTTTTCACACTGTGCTTCATTGAGCTTGGACCTCAGGCCATGCCACCAGTCACTTCCTTGGCTTCTCTGACGATGACAAAAATCAGCAATTCTCTCAGGTTAGCTCCAGTAGCAAATACAAACCCATGTCTTGAAGGAAAAGCAGAACCACAATAAAATTAGACCCCTGGGAAACCTGCTCTGTCATCCAGAAAGCACCATGGTTCCAGCGACCATCTCAAACCCCAGCTCGGCAGCAGGAGCTTATTGATTACACCGTTTCCGTCCCTACAAAATCATCCCCTCATCCCTCGCTCTGTGTGTCCTTTTCACTTTTCACTATTTATTGTTTCAGCTGCCTCTTGGCCTTTGCAACCCAACTTTTCTCTCCAGTGCCCTTTGGTTCCTGCTCACACTTCCAAACAATTGCCTCCCTCTGTGTATCTCTCATCTTCAAATGCTCCAAAAGAAAACATCCGATTGTTTCCTCTCAACTTCGTTCATCCCTTTGGAGCACAGCTTTTTGTCAGATGTCCTTGTAGGCCACCAGTCAGTCTGTAAACATCAGTTACTCTTGAGTCAAGTGCCCTCCCGTCTGTAGGCCAATTAGCCGTGGCCATAATGTTTGTAATTGGGAGGCTGGGTTGCTGTGTGTGTGTGTGTGTGTGTGTGTGTGTGTGTGTAAATGTGTGTACATTGGAAGAAAGGTTGCACTGTGCAGAGCACGGCTATTTGTGGTCAAGCCAACTACGTACTCTTTATACAGATCTGTAAGGGAAATTTCTCTTATATCTCAATACAAGTAAAAGCGTGGCTTATCATTAGTTTCTGTTGGCTCTGTTCTTATGTACACCATGAATTTTGTAAACCATACTTTTTAGACTGGCTACTAAAAAATTCAAGGTTAAATCTGTGACTCACTTCTGGCAAACATATAGGATTTTATGGTCTGTGTCTAGAGCTCACCTTACTCTGATTTTCATTTCATTTTATTTTCTGTCTTGATTTTACTTCACCTATTCATCCTCATTTTTAAAAAATATTTTGTCACGTATGTCTATTTAAGCCACATCAAATTTTAATTTCAGAAGGCATGAGGTGTAAAATATGACAAAGCCATAATTATCTTTTAATATAATCATCCATTTCACTAAACTATAAATTTTTCAAGAAAAGAGATCATCTTGTCACCTTTGTACCTACAGAATTTCATATAGTTCTGGTCCACAATAAACATTTATTAAAAGTTTGTTGAATGAATGAATGGTTCGATGATTTTTACCAAAATATTGGACAATGATAAATTTCATGCTGCAAACATTATATAAAATATGCATTTGGAAATGAAATCATTTTATGAAACTGGCATATTTTGATATGATCATGGTAACAATATTGTCAAATTCTGATTTATCATAGCTACAGTATCTCTTTTATTTTTATTGAACAACACAGCTACAGTCATTAAGAGCATGAAATTCTTTTAAGTTCATGAAGTTTATGAGTAAAAGAAAACATGAATTATAGTGAAAACCAAAGCCAATACTTTTAAAAGCAAATTGAAAGTTCTTTTAGGGATCATTTTGGCATTACTATTCATCATTGTGACCTGACTTTGAATGAAGTTGTATTTTCATGTTAGTGTCCTTTGAAATATGTAATTCCATAAGCATTCCGTTGTGATGAAAGCTCTTGTGTCCATCCAAACAGAGAAAACACTGTATCACAAGTTACTCATGGCAAGTTTTTGGCAATCACTTAAAGGGGACACATAAGAGGAATTTAATAGAATTCAATCAAAGACCGGCAATACACATTAGAAAAAAACAAGGCTGGACAGAAAATTAGTAAAGTCAGCATAATTCCTGAATGCAACACTTCACAGTGTTTTAGAACTGCCTAGAAGGAATGCATTGTGTGGCATGATACAACAGCTAATTGATAGGTGTAACTACTTAAGTTAAAGTAAAAACTTAGCTGTACTAGACATTAGGAAATCTGGCATGAGGATGTCACTTCAGGTTTCTGGAAGGATAAACAGCCAGCCAGGATTTCTTTTCATTGGTTAAGAGAGCCCAGGAATGCCATAGTGTCCTCGGGTTGGTCGGTGGGTGCGCCCTGCCCAGTTTCAACATGTCGCTGGGGATAACGTGCTGCACCATGTTCAAAGGCTGCCTGGAGAGAAGAGCAAGCCTTTCCCTTCGCCCTTCCCCCAGTGCCCAGCCCTGAACGCCTTCTTTTGCTCAGAGATAAAAGCCCTTGACCTTTTTACTTAAAACTGAAATGCAAGATCATAGGAACTGATAGTCTATGCACATTCCAGGTCCCTATTGGAAGTGGTGACACATTCTCTTGGTTTCAGATTCTTATTTAGAAGCTTTTTTAAGGGAAGCATCATTGGGGGTGAAATTTGGACTCATAAAACTGCATTAATTATATACTGACTCTGCACTATTAAAACAAAGCCCTTTGACAAGCGGCCATCAGATACCTTTCAGAGGGGGGGAGTCTCGGCTGTTATTCTCACAGCGCCAGTGAAAGAGCACTGATCCTCTCTGGCTGTAGCTTTTGTTTCCAGCCCCTCTTTTTCAATGGTTGTCATGGAATCGACTTATTAACATATGAAAAGCCATACACAACACTTTTCCCTAAACCCCTGCCTCCCCAGCGCCAAAGCCTGTTGCTAAAGCCTTAGTCCTTAATATTCATGTAAAGGAGAGTGGGGTGTGAGAACAGAAATAAAATTGTGCGTGGAAAAACACAAAGACGTTTTCAACTTGCATCCTCTGGGGCAAAAATAGTTGATTTTTTTAAGTTGGAATTTTCTCGATTTCTGCCTTTTCCCTGAATCTTCCCTAGATTATGGTAACTGTAGTTGCCTACCTTGTTACAACCAATTTATTCACCAGAATTGATTTTAATTGCTTCATGAGTCAGAGGAAAGACTTGCATGCTTCTCAGTGTACTGTGTCAACAGCTTTTGCTTAATTTAGGGTTAATTTCCATGGCAAACTCTTCTGTTTTCTTAAAAATAATTTTTAAATTTCCTTAAAATTCTCACTTCACTATTTTCTTTAGAATAATTTTTAAATTTCTTTAAAATTTTCCGGAAGTGACAGAGATTTTTATTTTATTTTGTTAAAGTGAGCTTATTGGTTATCTGGACCACAGCGCATGAAAAAGGCTAGGACTGTGTTTGTTTTTTGGTGTTGTCTGGCGCCTATCAATAAGCCACCTCTTGTCTCTCCTTGTGTATACAGTCAAAATGATATATTGTGTTTCCATGTAAAAGTAAATCTTGCCAACTCCCCCCAAATACACTTACGTAACTGACTTGGAAAGGCTCTGAGAACACTAAGAGACAGAGAGGAGACTTCTTAAAACAAAAAACAACAATCTCATGAAGCACATTATACTCCATATACTACAGTTATGTAGAAGAAACCCCAGATCCACCTGCTTAATAGTTTTGCCTGGCATAAAGACTTACTACTCTCCAACCTCCAGGCAATTTCTCAACCTAGTCTCTACTGCAATAACTTCTGCTAAGCACATAGGATGAAGAGATAATGATGATAGTTAACAAACGATTTGAGCCATGTACTAAGTGCGAAGAGCTTTATATGATTGACTTAATACTCATAACAATCATAGAAACAAAAATAGACCACTTCTTCAATTCAGGGACTTAGTACACTCAATTGGGAACCTTCTTTTAGGGAAAGAAATTCTGGTAAAATACACCAAATTTGACCAAGTTGATTTGTATAATCTACCTGGGTATTCCACAAATAATGTTAAATGGGATTCCTTTGGTTGTCAGCGGCAAACAAAAAGTTGGAATGAGTAGGTAAGAAAGCAAAAAGGGAAGATAATTATTAACTCTTGTATGTAGAAAATCCAAGAGAGGCACTGACTTTAAGCACGACTAAATCCGGATATCAATAAACATCCAATATATGTCTGACCCTTTTCCCCATCCCAACTTCACTGACTTCATCTTTGGCCCTACGTGGTTGCTGCCTTAGAAGACCTCACAATGAAGACTCCTTCTGAGTATCCCAAGAAAATGACTGAAGGAAGTTTCAGACTCATACTTGCTCTGAAAGAGGTCACTCCGTTAGCCTGGTTCCCATGTAACAAAATCAGAAAAAGATTTTGACTGGTCCTGCTTGGCTCATATGCCCAATTTTAAACTGTATCTTTAAAGCTAGGGTAATATCTGGCTTGTCTTGTTACATCCTACTCCTATGGCTGGAGGTGACATACCCTTTATACAGTAGGAGAGATGAAAAAGCTTCCTGAGAATGGATAAAACCTATAGCTACTGATCATCCACACAGGCCTTTACTCCTCCATGTTTGAAATGAAATATAACTCAGGTTAATTCAAGCTTTCTCTAATAAAAAGCTTCCTTATTTATCTAAACTAATGAATGTACTAGCAGTGGGTTTATTACCATAAAAATGAATAATATTAAAATGAGCTTCGGTAAAAATCTATCTAGTGCCCACGCAATGTGAAGTCTTGGGCTGGAAGGGGTCAGTGATGGGGAGACAAGGGGAGGCCCAGTTTTATTGAGAAGACGTACTTTAAAAAATAAAAAACAACCAATCAGGATGCTTTTCCTTAGTTCCTACCATGTGACCCAAACTGTGCTTTGTGCACTGGAAGAGAAAAAATGACAAACATCCAGGCTATCAGATGATAGAAATAATATATACTAAGTTCTCAACACACAACTGGAGGGTAAATTGAGAAATAAAATTGGTTCTTGCCCACCAGAACAATCTATAAGAAAGTGATGAGGCAGTGAGTTAGCCTGTGTCTGAATAAAAGAAGCCTGGAGCTTAGGCTCCCTTATTGCCCCTCCGACACTCCTGGATTCTGTAATACCCTGCAAATCCCCCCATGGTAGCAGAGGCAGGATGCAGGATTTGGCTTAACTGGGATTGGCATAAGGAATCTGTAAGATGCTGTGCTTGTCTCCTCTATGCTCCTTGCCCTTCTACCAGACTTGAGACAGATGCTTATGTACTCCTGTGATTCTTAAAGCTATCAGGACTTCTTTGCAGCTTCCTTGTTCCTGTGGTTTTCTCCTATTACACACCTGGGAGAAAGATGCTGTGCATGGAGAACCCAGGCCCATGCTATGGACTCTCATCACCCTCTCTGTCACCACACAAACAGAAATGAATGGAAATTATAAATGAGAAATCTAAAACATCTCCTCCTGTATGAGCCCCTAAGCCATTCTGTCACACACAAAAAGGCCTGTGTAGGCAAGGGGAGCTGCCACTCTTTGGGGCATCATCATTTGGAGACTTGTCAAGGCCTGAAGGAGTTTCTGCAATTTTGATTCATCATTGATCCATCTGTTATTGGGGTGTGTGTGTGTGTGTGTGTGTGTTGCTCTCTCCATTGAACCATTTGGGGGAGTTACCCACTGATCATCAGGTATCACTATACTCTAGATACTTTTAAAATCACAGCCACAGTTTTAAAAGTCTTACACAAAATAGTTCATTCAACCAACCTACAGATGTCCTTATCCTCAGTGGGTTATATTTCATTAAAAATATTCATTATAAACTCATATTTCTCTTAATAAATTTTTTAAAAGTGTCATTAGGGACACCTGGGTGACTCACTTGGCTAAGCCTCTGCCTTTGGGTCAGGTCATGATCTCAGGGTCCTGGGATCGAGCCTTGCATTGGGATGTCTGCTCAACAGGGAGTCTGCCTCTCTCTCTGCCTCTGCCTGACACTCTGCCTGCTTATGCTCTCACTCTCGCTGACAAATAAATACATAAATAAATTCTTTAAAAAAATTGTGTCATTAAACAAATATCTCTAATTTTCTGTTCCCTATATGGATTCCCTCATTTCTGATCAAATAGTCTTTCTTTTCTTCTTCAAAAATCAGACATTTTGAGCACACCTCCTTAAGAAAACTTCCCTTATTAAACCTACTCTACCTTAATCAATATATTACTTTAAGCTGTATAAAAATCCATAAGAATTGGTAGTAAGTCAATCCACAAATAATTATTGGGCATTTATTAGATGATTAGTACTATAAAAGTATGTGGGGAAGTAGAGAAAAAGTATAAAACACGGTCTCTTCCCCTAAGAAACTTACAGTCTTAAGAGATGAGATTTACCCATAAATGTTTTAAAACAAGATAATGTATGGTAAACCTAATGAACTGTATGATTCAGGTATAACTACAAGATTTTGCCAAATCACAGTTGGGACAGATTGCCACTGGGGCAGGTTGCAATTAGGGCAGAGGAGGTGAGAAAAAGTGGAGGTGAAGAAAAGGAACAATGTGTGCAAAGAACAAAATTCTCCTTAAAATCCTTTTGTAATGATGAGGCACATAAATAGATAAATCAACAAATAAATAATACCCATACATATTTGCAGAAGAGCCGAGGCAGATTTACCAGACACAGAGGGTGCCGGAATCTGCTGGGCTTTGTGGAGTTTCTACATTAAGTGGGAGCATCATGCTGCAACCAGGAAGCATTCTAGGCAAGCAGGTCTGGAAAACTACCCAACAGGATCTTAGAGGAAAGGTGCCTGAATCTCCAAGATCCAGTAACTCCACTAAACTCTATCTAGCGTTGTGTTCCTCACCACAAAGAATCCCCCCCTAAATTGCATAAAATTCCAATTCCCAGAACTTGACTCACCCCTGCTGTGAGGAGAGACTTGCAGTGAATTATTTTGCCACAGAGATAGGCCTTGACCTGGGCTTTGAATAGAAGGCCCCCCTGCTGAGCAAAGAAAGAAATTGTATTCCAAGTGGGAAAGTTTTGTGTCTGGGATGACTTAAATGCAGACTTTCCCAGAAACAGAGGTAGACTAGATGGCCATGAAAGATCCCTTTCTGTCTTATGATTTCATCGTTTTGAAGTATCAGATACTCATACTGCGTAAGTATACACTTTACCCAGATTACATTGTAGCTACAATCTCAAAATCACAGATCCCACATTTGGAGGACATGAGTGTGACCAATTGTTCAGCACAGTCCTGAGCATATGTTAGAATTCATGCAAAACTTCAGAATTAAAAAGCCAATTTCTAGTCTCAGAAATAAATGTCATTCAAATAGAGGCTCTGAACTGCCATTTCTCTCCTTGTGTTTGTGCAGATTTAAGCCAGATGATCCATTTTTTTAGATAGTGTTTTATATGACACCAGTAATATACCATCCTTCAAGTGTTCTGACTTAGGCCTATGTTATAAGCTGAAGAACTCAGCTCGTGCCAACCAGAAGGGCTATGAAAAGCTGCCTGCTCTAACGGACAGGTTTCAGAAGCTAGAGTTGAAAGACCTGAGTGTGAGTCCCAGATCTACCACCTTCTTGAAAGTCACCTGACAAATGTTCACTGTAATGTCCCTCCTCAAGGATTTCTAGGAGGAGTAATTAGATTCATCTGTCAGACACTCAAGGTTGACAGTATTCTATGGTTAGAGTCTGTTGAGATTGATTGCTATAGTGGTTGTTAAAATGTTAAATATTTTGAATTTCATCCTGCCTGGAGCACAGTAGAGATGCCAGATAAGGGTTCTGCTTACCATTGGCAGAACCTGCTTAGAGCAATCACAACTCTAAGACAGAGCTGACTGTTGCCTACATTTCTCTGGATATAAACATCTCCGGGGTCATGATGGTTTTAAATTCTCCAGCTAGGCACAAGGGCGAATGCCTTAACGAGAAGCAAAGTTGTTAGGCTGGCCCCAAAGGCTCTCCATCCTGGCTCCACACAGGATCACCTGGGGAGCTTTTAAAAAAATATTTGTGCCTGGACCCCACCCTAGATGAATTAAATCAGAATTTCTATGTGTGGAGTCATAGTGAATCTTTTCCAAGTGATGTCACTGTGCATTCAGAATTCAGAACCATTGTAATTAGACTTCTATTCTCATTAACATATGAAGCAAAGAGTACCTTCCCCTATTGTCCTGCCATCTGCAGGTACTGCAGCAAGTGTCTACTTTCTAAGTGAAACATTCTCTTCTAAAGGACCTAGTTTATATATACTAACCATAAATCCAAGCATGAGGGCTGACTGTTTGGTGCCCTATGTTTTACAAGGCTCAACTTAGTCTTTCAACAGCGCTTCTGTTCACGGGAAGAAGAGTCCACCAGGCCAAAGGAATAGTCCCACACATACACCCTCAACTATTCTTTGGGTTCTCAGGACCCCGGAGTTCCCTTTTCAACCAGCCAGAGTCCATTTCCAGGATCTGTGTATGGCTTCTTTCCTGGTATCTGTCCACCTACAAACTGGGCACACGTCTAGGCAAAGGAGTGACCCAAGGAGGGCAGTTGGTGAGAGTGTCAATGAAACTTTGACACATGGGTAGAGCAACCTACATGACTTTGAGAGGTCACACACACTACAGGATTGAGCCAGAGTATGAGGAAAGAAGTGTGGACCTGGGACCGTGGACAGGGGGCTGAGCAATGAGAGGCCAGCTCTCACTCACCGTTGTGTTCCAAATGGAACTCCAAGGAGTCAGAGACTCCTAAATTTGAACACAACATCTAAATTATCAATAAAAATATTGTGGAACAATGATAGAACATATTTTATGTTTTATTTAAGAGTTTTCAAGCTTGAATCATAACTTTTAAGTACTTAAGCACGTGGCATGTGGGCCTCCACTTGTACGCTTACACTGGGCCCAGTGAATGTTAGACGTGAACCCAAAGGACACATCTTTGCCCTGCTTCCCTCCAGGATGTTTTCTTATTTGAAATCAGCAGCCATGGAAGCTTTCCAAGGCTGTTTAAATGCAATGAGAATGTGGTCCATCAAAAATGCTGTCTGGTTTTATTGCACACAAGAGGTTGTTAACTCTGGCAATCTCACCAGATTGGGCTGTGTTCTCATTGTCTCTTCACCCTCCCCCAGACAAATCCTAATGGAGGAATGAGTCTGTGCCTATGAGATTTGTGGGAGGGGCTGTGGAAAATGCAATCAAGCAGATCAGCAAGTGTTGAGCTGAAAGACAGAAAGCTTCTGCTCCCTTGACTTCATTTTCAATTTATTTCATTTAGGGTTTGTTTTTGTTTTTGGTTTGCTTTTTTGGAAGCAGGAAAGAAAAAGAATGATATTTTCCTCTTATGAAACCTGGAGCAGGATAACTGCTCTGGTCCCATAGGAACACTGCAAGGAGTCTCTCAGAGGACAAGAACTGGTTCATAGCCTGCATATGAAAATGTATGAGAACTCATCATCATCCTTTCCCCCTTTTGTCAATCTGGCAGGATTTACTAGGGTTATAGAAGGGAAGCATGGCTATGTCTTAAGAGAAGCTACAGTGGGGAAGTGGTGGGAGTTGGACAAGAGTCGGCCAAAGGCAGAATTCAGTTCACACTTTACAGATCTAGCACCAGTGTATGTGAACTGCTTCCTGAGCTGGTTTATATCAGTCAAAGAAGAAACTTAAAACACTCAGGCACTCACTATTGCCAATGAATTAACCAGAAACCCCCAGGGGTATGAAATTCCAGAATCTAGGCAAATTTTATGGAGACTAAATCTCCACAGCTGCCCAAGAAGCTCATGGATACTTCAGGCCACAAGTTTGGCCCTGAGAGGAAATGAAAGTTCCTAAGTCTGAGCCTCTGGGGAACAAGATATAGGCCCTAGGACAGCCAGTGGACAGGGGAAGGGGATGGTCTCCAGCACTGCAGTGGCCCTGAAATGTGGCGGTTGTTGGTATTTCAGTGAGAACAGACAGGCAGGATGGAAGCTGAGTATGGGAAGTAGCCTTCTCTCAGATGTTAGCATAAAAGAGCCTGTTTACTTATTGATGAATATTATGAAATAAAAGGCTCAGGTTTCATCTGCTTAGGGAAGAATGGTTATTTTCCTCACTGTGTAGTCCATGCTGTGGCATTGAGAATGTGCGGTGCTGACTAGATGCCACTCTCAGGAAGGTGGGATTCCAGATTCGGGTTGGGTCATCTCCCCTGGTGTCATGATATATGGAGGCTGGGGACCCGTCTGTATTTCTGTATTATGCAAATAAGTATAGGGATAAGTAGCAAAGGAGTTCCCAGTCAGCTACTCTAACCTCAGGCTCTATGTATGTAACCCTACCGAAAGGTCACCAACACCAGCTTCCTCCCAGGACCACTCAAGTGACAGGGGTGGGATGGACTGTCAGCTCAGACAGAATAAACTGCTTAGAGCTAGAAATGGATGGTTAGAATTTTACAAGCAGCCCAGATCTTATTCACTGGCAATAGGGAATTTTTGTCAGTTCTTTGTCTCATCTAGTTTAGGGATCTACTAGAAATTCCTAGAGGTGGATGAGAGGCATCTTCACTTTCTCTTTCCAGAACTGACTTCATCCCTTACTAACATGGAGCTTGGGTTTGTTATTGGTGGAAATGTATGAAAATGGACCAACTCTCAGCAGATTAAGTTGCTAGAGCATCTGTCCAATGAGTCTGGGGTAGAAGAGGAAGAACAGGGTGGGAGGGACTGTGGCTCTTTTGCCTGGACCCAGGGAAAAGGATGAGCATTCTGGACACTGGAGACATGCTACTTTTCTAAAGCCTCAGTTAACAAGTGCAAATACAGTCTAACCCCCAAATCCAGTCTCTGGAAACAACTAGAGCATCCATCATCATATAAAACACACAGAAACCCAAACCAAGAAACAAGAATTAAACCCTTAGTTCTTGTGGGCATTGTGCTCAGCAAGAGATAAAATAAGCCTCTCAAGCAACAATTGACAAGAATGGGAGGACAGTCACCCGTTGTCTCAGGGATGACTGGGACACCAGCTGAAGTAGGAGTCTGAGATAGGTCTCCCATGGCTTCCCCCTGCCCTCAGTCTCAGTTGGCCTGAGAAGTCATTCCATGCCCTTGGGCAAGTTCAGTGTAGCATTATCATCTGCAACATGTTCACGTGGGGATAGTCAACTTGGCAACTAATTATCACTAATCTATAAAGGCCACCAAAATGTCACAAGAATCAATGTGCATTGATCCCATTCTCAGTGTCTTTGAGGAAGAAGGAAAACATTTCCTAGTAGGACAAACCTACTATAGCTGAGTACCTTTGGGAAGTGGTAGGATGGTCATCAACTGAAAGTCATGATCATGGCCGAATTCTGACAATGAAAAGTGTTCAGCACAATGCTCTTTAGATGCATGTTTTATTTTGTCATCTAAATTTTAAACACCTTATTATGTCATCAACAAATTGAGGCTTAAAAAAAAGCAGAAAAAAAAGGAGTTTAAAAAAATCACTGAAGGTTGGAAAAACATGTTGCCAGTACTCTTCAGCCAATGTTCTAACTGGCCACTGAAAGGGAACTAACTGGTAAGAACCTGGTTTATATATCATATTTAATAAAAGATTCATTTTTCTGCATCCCCAGTGAAATGAGTATTGGGCTATTTTGTAAATATTATTTTGAGAGAATACTAAGTCAAGCACTGACTCAAGTTGCTTCGGGTCCTAGTGAGTCCTGCTGATGTTCTTTCCAAATAACAAAAATTTTCCTTCTAGAGTAAATAACTGAAGATCTACTGAAATTGTTCACAGGCCAAATATAGAAGAACCACTGTTCTAAAGACAGTAAAATAGATATTTCCCCTGGAAAGTACCTACTGATAAAAAATAATAGACTGGGGCGCCTGGGTGGCTCAGTGGGTTAAAGCCTCTGCCTTCGGCTCAGGTCATGATCCCGGGGTCCTGGGATCGAGTCCCGCATCGGGCTCTCTGCTCAACAGGGAGCCTGCTTCCTCCTCTCTCTGCCTGCCTCTCTGCCTACTTGTGACCTCTTCTGTCAAGTAAATAAATAAAATATTTTTAAAAATAAATAAATAATAGACTGAAGAGCCAAATATATTCCAGTTTTCCTGGTGGTCTTAATTACTAATGTAGTTTGATTACATGGTTAATCAAATTGACTGGATTAGGTTAAATGGCTGGGTGGGGGGAGCGCACTGATCCTTTTTTCTGAGTGCTAGTTTATGTCAAATAAACATGGTCTTTCCAAAGTATCTCTGGGAAATGAGATTTCTTATTGTTTTTTGACAAAATTTTCCAATGATTAAATGCTTTAAAACTCAAAGATTATTTTCCCCAACTAATCTAAACTTTCTTGGTGTAAACCTATTTTCTCTTTGCCCAAGATCACTTTCAAAACATAAGTGTCCTCACATCTTCATTTTCCACCCTGAAAAAATACCCATCTCATTCAGAATAAAATTCCAACTTCTTTTTTTTTTTAAGATTTTATTTATTTATTTGACAGAGAGAGAGGGAGAGAGAGCAAGCAAGCACAGGCAGAGGCAGAGGGAGAAGCAGGCTCCCTGCCAAGCAAGGAGCCCGATGTGGGACTCCATCCCAGGACGCTGGGATCATGACCCGAGCCGAAGGCAGCCGCTTAACCAACTGAGCCACCCAGGCATCCCTAAAATTCCAACTTCTTAATATTCCCTAAAATACCCATCCATAATCTCTCTACTCAT
>RCUC01144913.1:0-61060 GCA_003697995.1 Taxidea taxus jeffersonii
ACACAGTGTGGACTGATGGACTCAGTGAGATTTTCTGTATTTCCCAAGACTTCAGACCCTGTAACTGTGATTCTCAGCAATGCGGGGAAATCCCATGGCTCTAGTTCCCACCCTGAAAAAGACATATCCAAAACCCCTGGAGGCAGAGACATCCTTACTGAGATCCTGAGCGGTCATTCCCCCTTCCCAGATTGAGAATCCCCCATTTAGAGTTGGCTTTAAAGTGGCTATGGAAAGTGTCATGTGGTATGTTTTCTCTGATACCCTCTGAGGAGTCCTAAGCCATGTTCAATACTCTTAAGCAACTAAAAGAGCTTGAAAGTGGCTGGAAATATCAGAGAAAGGGAAGATTTCGGTATTTTTTTTTTTTTATCTAATTAGGAATAGGAATTCGTTTCAGTCCTCTTACTACCTGCAGGCAATTGTCTGGGCCAGTGGGCACCAGGTCAGCCAGCCCTAGAAACCCTGATAAGCAGAGCAGAGGGCAAGCCACTATATCTCAGAATGATTCTGTTTCTGTTAAAAATTGTCCCGAAGACTCTCATTTTTCAGACTCTGATTTCTTCTTATTTTCCTGGACCCAAATCAGAAGCAGCAAATCAGTGACCCAGAGATGGATTTTGACTCCTAAGGTAATAGCTCAAACAATATTTAAAACAAATTAACAAAAAAAAAAAACGGATTTAGGTGCTACCTTGCAAAAATTGTGAGAATTCATAGAAAATGTGGATCCCCAGCTTCTCTGCAAAATTCAGAATATATGATACTGATAAGCATATATCCCTCAAGGAAGCATTCAGCAGCAGTGCTTGGTTTATAAAGTTTCTACCCTTCTCAATTGTCCCCAGATGCTAGGGTCAAGTTCTTCTTACCCTGAGCTTATGTACTTGTTACTGTTACCTGCCAGGTCCCTGTAAGCATTTAATTTTTCAATTGCACTTTGAAAACCCTGGATACAATGTCAAAGACCCTCTTCTCTGAAATCCTCTTTAAGTGAGGAAATGAGGACTCAGGAAGAGGAAGTCATTGGGAAGAATCACCCATCTTGCTAGTGGCAGAGCTACTACTATCCAGAGCTATATCCAGAGCTGGATATAGATTCCCAATTTCACCTCCAAATGAAATCAATCCCAAATGACATCCTTGCCATTCATACCAAAAAGGTATTGTACTCTTAGTAGAACCATGGCATAGTGCTAACCTTCTTTTAGAGGTGCTCCCCTTCTTTTAGATGTGCTCTCACTCCAATTTCATAACAACACTATGAATCAGGTATTTGCCACAATGCTGCTTTATAGGTAAGGACGATGAGGCTTGGAGAAGTTAAGACACCAGCCCAATGTTGCAGAGTGAGGGACAGATCAGTAGTTGAAAGCCTAGAGCTGTCACTTAGCTGCAATATATACTGCCTCATCCTCCTTAAGGCTCTGATTCACTCATTCATTTGATAATTGCATAAGCCCCACACTGTTCCAGTGGCTGGAGACACAGCAGTAACGATCCAAAGTGGTTCTGCTCATGGAAATCGTGGTCCATAGCAGCTGGCAGCTGTCGCTGACCACCTATATCATGACCAACCATTTCCACTGATGCCATCTTATATCACCAAATAAATTCTGTATCTATAAAATTTTTCTGCCTGTACATTCCACTAAGCTCCTGAATTTTCCTTCTTTTGTGTTGCCCACAACGTCATCCAGCACAGGGACTGGTTCCTTTAAGGTGTTGGGTAAACACATTGATCTGAATAAAGTGAGCACAGAACAGAAAGGACGATACAGGAAGAGAGCCAGGCTTCCATTTCTCCAGGGATTTGGCTGGGAAGTCAGGACACACCTATGTATGGTTCCTGTCAACTCCTCTATAAATAAGAACTTGCCTCTGTGACCCACCATACTTGTTCTGATACCCATATTCACAGGCCTCCCAATTTCTCTAGTCAGTCTTCCCCGTTGCTACAGAATCTTGTAATTTGGTCTATAAAGTAAAAATGGAAACTATCTCTAGGCTTCATAGAAGCCAATTCTGCCCTCTTCAATGGGAAATACAGGCCCTTTCCCCTTGGGTCTATATCCAGTCAGTGTGCTGATGGGTGCAATTAGATACCAGTTTAAAGTAGCTGGAAGGACCCATGCACAGTTTGATTAGAAGAGAGTACCTGGTTCCATCCTAACCAGAAGAGAGCTCCTCTTCTGCCCAGGAAGTGGACAAAGTTCCAACACCCTCCTTGTGACAAGACCATCTCATCACTGGTAGAGAGAAACCCCCTTGGCCCCCAGCTGACAGCTGCTGTCAGCTCCCAAGGCAACAGCTGAGCCAACAGACTGCAGGTGTCCTGGCCATTCCCAGGTGGGTGTGGGAGCCAAAGAAAGACACACAGAAGGAGGGGACAAAATATTTCTTTACTCAAGTCACAATCATCTACATAAACCACAGATTTCCTCACCCAGCTGAAACGTCCCTGCAGTACGAGTGCATGAACACGCAAAGTATATTGGAAGAAGAAACCACAAACTCACTACCTGGCTTAGTAAAGACTCCAAGAAATCATTTATCTTCTAAATCATTGATTTATTAATTTATTCATCAAACATCCATTCAAAAGCAAACAAGAAGTGAGTACCTAGTATGCTCCAGGCACATGTGTATTCCCTGGACACCCCCAAGTTCGTGGATAAATCTGCATGGACCTATTACCATTTAAGTTAATATTTTTAAACTTTCTAAAAATGTTTACCCAAGTAGAAAGGGATTAGGCCTTAGGATTATATAGGCCTACAGTTTATTTTGATTTGAATGTTTTTTTTTTTTTTTCTTCAACCATTCTCCAGCCCTGTGGAAATGCTTCAATATCAACCTCTGTCAGGTTCGATTTCTTCAAGCAACCATGTGAGGTGGTGGAATTATAACTTTACATCTTAGCATTGTCCTGAGATAAAGTTAGATCATATGTAAAGAGCCTACATGACATGAAGGTAGGCTTTGATTTTAATCTACATTACTAACCATTATTTTTTAATTGGCTTTTCTCCCCACAGAAAGAATCAGCCATATTTCCTTTAAATAAGTATGCTAATAAAGGACTGGTATCCACCTGTTTCACTGAAGGCAGAATATTTGTGAGGCCCCAGTAGAAACTGTGTAAAAAACCAGTATGCACAGGAAGGCTGTTTAATTCTGCTTTCTATTTTATGGTTTTTTAACAATTACATATTAGAGAAAATAATATAATTATAACATAAAGAAGCACTTGAAACAGAAAAATACTTAAAAGCAAAAGCGATGGGAAAATGATCTAAAGACTTCAAAATGGCATCATTACAAATATGGAAATAGTGAAGAAAAGGAGATATATATATTATGTGTATAATATATATACATATATATGCAAAAGGATTAGGAATTAAAAGCTGTAATAAAGATTCATCAAATCTAGGAGAATGGCAACATAAAGAGAACAGGAGATGAACTGTTACGAACCAGATTAACAAAGTATGAAGACTATAAAAAATAGGGTCTTTACAATTATCATATGATCTCCTTTATATGAGGAAGTGGAAATGCAACGGGGGTGGGGGTTAAGGGGGTAGGAAAAGAATAAATGAAACAAGATAGGATCGGGAGGGAGACAAACCAAAAGAGACTCTTAATGTCAAAACAAACTGAGGGGGGCGGGGGAGAGGGGTGTCGGGAGAGGGTGGTGCGGTTACATTATATGTTTGTAAAAAATTTAAAAAAATAAATAAAACAGACAAGAAAACTCAAAAAAAAAAATAGGGTCTTTAATTTCCACTATTAACAAAAACAAAAACAAAACCATGTGTACCAAATGTGGGAAATAAAAGTCTAATCTAAAAATCATAACTGGAGTCCTATCAAGGAGAACTTAAAATAAATTTTCTAGATAAAAAAATAAACCTTTAAAACAAGTTTCTTAAAGGAAACAACAAATCACACACTTATTTCAGATTTGATTTGATGGTATAATAGTGCATGAGATGAGATGAGATGAGATCCTTCTTCTAATCCTCTATTTCTACCAGCTTTTAAATTTCTGTGCAAAATTAAATTCAGCTATCGATTCTACTACTTTTTCAGCATTTTGTGGAATAGCCGGTATACATGTGTAAAATGCAAATGAAAATAGGTTCAGTATCTTTAAATTATTCAGACACAGATGTATTTTCCATTATTCAAAACAATTTCCTATTGCCTTTTCTATATCATGTAGGTTTAAATGTGGCATTCAGAGTGTCTTCAATTTGAATTAAAAAACAGTATCTGCCTTTTTTCCATATAAAAAGGTGTTGATATGAAAACATATCTGATAAGGAGCATCATGGCATAAAGTCCCTGAGGTAGCCCTATGGATGTTCTAAACATGATTGAATTTCTTTAAAGCTTTTATTAGAAAATATTTTTGCTTTTCTTTTAGGTTATTTAGGTGGCAAGTAACAGAAAGTGAACATTTTTAGAAGATGAAGCAACATCTCAGAAATTTCAAGAAGACTTGAACAAACAAGACTAAGAAAAGTCTGGAAAAGCGACACTCTAGGGACCCACTATAGGAGTTCAGAAATGTTCTCTGTAAAAAATATCCCTCAGTGATATTGCCCTCCAAGGGGGCAAGAATTGATTCCTGAGGGAGGGGGCAAAAAAACACCCTTACTCTTTTATGTTTAAAGCACAGATAAACAAATAGTACATACACAAGTACGTAGTACATCTGTGATTTTAAAATTTCATGAGTGTAGGAGCCATTAGGAAAAAAATGTCTGAAAAGGCTCTTTAAAAGTTTGAGAAACATTGCTCTAGTACATCTATTATTATGGAGACTGAGCTGAAAATTTTCCATTTCTGTGATTCTGTTTCCCATTCTGAGTTCTTAAGATCCTAAGTAGGTTAATCAACCATACACAGAGGGTCAGGGTCACATATTTGAGACATCACTCTTGGAAACCATAGGCAATTCAAGAAGAAGACATAATTGGGTGAGTTGACCAGCCACTTCCAAGAGTTGTCTCATATCCAGTCTGGATCCTCCATACTACTCTTCCATGCATCTCTCCATAATGGTACCTCTTCTCCTCATGCATCCTCCCATCTCCTCTTTACTAAGGCTTAACTTCTGCTATAGACTGAATTTTTGGTCCCTCAAAACTCATATGGTGAAATCTAATCCCCAATGTGATGATGTTTGGAGGTCAGCCTTTTAAGAGGTGATTAGGTCATGAGGGTGAAACCCTCATGAATGAAATTTATGTCCTCATACAGGGCTGAGGAGATAGGAGTTTTCCCTCTCCACTATGTGAGGGCACAAGATGGCAGTCTACCAACCAGGAGGTGGGTCCTCACCAGACCCTAATCTTCTAAGACCTTGATCTTGGACTTCCCAACCTCCATAACTGTGAGAAATAAACTTCTATTGTTTATGAGCCACCTGGTCTATGGTATTTTGTTATACCAGCTGAATGGACTAAGACAAATTAGCACTGAGAAGTCAGGGGCTGCCATAACGAATTTCTAGAAATGTGGGAGTAGCTTTGCAACTGGGTAATGAGTAGAGGCTGGAAGAGTTTTAAGGTGCATGCCAGTAGGAGCCCACATTGCCATGAATGGACTAAGGTACTTTCTTTTGCGTCCTTATCCAGGACCCGTCCTTATCCAGGTCCTTCTCTTTCAAAATGTTCCCCAGCCCACAGTGAATTCTTCCATTTCAAATTCCCTAAAACTCACCATCAGGGAGGTCACTCATTTGCCCTTTGCAGTACATGTGTTTTCTTATTTAATTTCGCAGATCATATGACCCCAATGAACTAACTAGTGGTGAGTGTGTATTATAAAGCTCATCCAGAAAGAACCACTTCAAGTTAAGATCTTTGGTCAAGAATTTAGTTTCCCTTAAGAGATTGTTAACAGTCACTGCATACTTTGCCTTTTCAAAGAATCAGATTCTTTTTCTAGCTAATTTACATACTGACACCCTGTGTATCCATAGAAAACTTTAACTCGGGATTTTAAGAAAGAAAACAAAAACATCTTTAAAAAGGACGATTTGTATTGACTTCATTTATATACTGGAATGAACTATATGCAATTTAGGATAAAGCCAAATTAAATATTACTGATCACTGTAATAATGAGGAAGTGGAGATGCAACGGGGGTGGGGGTTAAGGTGGTAGGAAAAGAAAAAATGAAACAAGATGGGATCGGGAGGGAGACAAACCAAAAGAGACTCTTAATGTCATAAAACAAACTGAGGGGTGTGTGGGGGAGAGGGGTTGGGATAGGGTGGTGGGGTTACATTATATGTTTAAATAAAAAAAGCTTAAATTAAAAAAAATAATAAAAATAATGAGTTTCTAATAGCAAGTTCTAATTTTACCCAAGTCATTTAGACTTGTGTCATTTGTGTCCCAGGCCAGTGCTGGAGTTACACCAATTTTGTCTACCAGACCTTAGGACTACTTGCCAAAACAAAAACCCAGCCTTCGTTTATATAGTTACTCCAAGTTCACTTAAGTACAGCATATTCATCAATTGGCTACTTACCACCAAGAAAATTGCTTCTTGCTCTATTTGCTGGGCCTTGAAGTTTGCTGTCTCTCTCCAGCTGGCTCTTTATTCTTTTGCCCTGTGCTCCTTATTCTGCCTCTTCACAGGCATGAAAGAGTGAGCTTTTATTTGGTGGCTTAACATAAAGAATAACTTGTACATTGGGATCCAGGAAAAATATATATATATTACCTTATTAGACAAGAGATCATATTTTTTAATATTTTTTAAATTTTTATAAACATATGATGTATTATTAGCCCCAGGGGTGCAGGACTGTGAATAGCCAGGTTTACACACTTCACAGCACTCACCATAGCACATACCCTCCCCAATGTCCATAGAGATCATGATATTTTCTGTGCAATTCCAGTGACTATTGAGAACTTGAAACCCTACCACCAATTTCTCCTTCTCAAAATGGCCCTGATTGTCCTCTGGGAGTTCCCCCTTCCTTAATGTCATTTTCTGTGCTCTGGATAGGGCCCATCCCTAGACACAGCCACAAACTAACCTGCACAGTGCCATTCTTCCTGCCTGTGCCGTTGGAGGGACAACCACAGAATCAAATGCAGTCAAGTTAAAGAGAATCATAGGGCTTTCACTCTCTGACCACAACAGGTCCCTATATTGCAGGAAGTAAAGTGCCTCGCACAGAGCAAACTCTTGATAAGTGTTAGTTTTCCTTCTTTCCTGCCCTTCTCAATGCTTAAGGAATAGGAAAAATGATTTGCTTTTGTACACACTCGAAAACTTTTGTATGAAGTTTAACATCCATGAATAAAGTATACAAACCTTACCTGTACGGCTCAGTGAATATTTTCAAAGTAAACATATTCATGGGATGATGACCCAAGACATAGAACATTTGCAGAGCCCAGCAGCCTCCTTGTGCCCCTTCTAAGCAATTACCCCTTCCCAAAGACTGCTCTTCTGGCTTCAGACACCATAGATTTTACCTGATTTTGCCTGATTTTGCATATTACATGGATAGAACTATAGCCATACCAAGTGTCCTCCTCTGTGTTGCATTTTTTATTCAACATTTTGTCTGTCATGTAGTGACACTATAGTTCATTCATTCATCGCTATATAATATCCTGTTGTGTGTGGGTGTATATATACATGTATATATGTAAACATGTGCACATATGTGATATCATATCACAACTTATATATCCACCTTACCATAGATAGACACTAGTAGTTTCAAGTTCGGGACTAGGAAAAATAATGCTTCTAGCCACATTCTGCCACACGTATTTTGATGCACCCGGGTACATGAGGTCATGTTTTAGTAGACATTACCAATCAGTTTTACTGACTTATACTCCCATCAGTAATATAGGAGACTAACTTTGCTCTGTAGCTTCACTGATACGGGCCATCATCAGGTTTTTCTTTAGGTTTTAGCCATTCTGGCAGATGTATAATGGTATCTCAGTGTGGTTTTAATTTTAATTCGCTTGGTGATGTTGAACAACCAATGATGCTGAACACATTTTCATATACACATTGCCTTCCTTTGTAAAGTACCTGCTCAAATCTTTTGTCACTGTTTTAATTGTGTCCATATTTTAAAATTTAAAGAGTTGCAATGGACTGAATGGTGTGCCCACAAAATTTATATGCCGAAACCCTAATCCCCATGTGACTGTTCTGGAGACAAAGCCTTTTGGGAGGTGATTAAAGTAAATGAGGTCATAAGGGTAGAAGATCCTATAGAATTGGTGTTGCTATGAAAGGGGAAAAAAAAAAAGGAAGAGACACTGGAGATCTCTCTCCCTGCCAGTGAGGACCACTGAAGAAGGTGGCTTTCTACAAGCCAGGAAGAAAGTGCTTAATGGGACCTTGGATGTTGAACTTTCCAGCCTCCAGATCTTTGAGAAAATAAATTTCTGTAGTTTATACCAGGCTATGGTATTTGTTACAGTAGCCTGAGCAGAGTAAGATAAGAGTTGTTTAGTTTGGGGAGAGGTGAGTTCATTCCTGGTTATTTGTACTGCAAATATTTTCTATTCCACGACTTGCCTTTTCACTTCTTTAATGTGTTTTCGATGAGCACTTCTTAATTTTCATGGAAGACATTTATAGGTTATATTCTATAGTTAAGACTTCCTGTGTTCTGTTTAGGAAATTTTGCCTACCCTAAGACCATGAAGATATTCTCAAGTGGTATATTCTGGAAATTTTCTTTTTTTATCTTCTACGTTTAGGTTAGTGATCCTCTGAACTTGATTTTTTATGTAAAGTTTGAAGTGGGAGGTAAAAATTCATATCCCCCCCCCAAATGGTTAATCTATTGAACCATTTTACTGAAAAGGTCTTCCTTTTCCCATTGCAGTGCAGTGACACTCATATCATAAATTGGGTGACCACATATATGAAAGTCTGTCTTGGGAGTTTTTATTCTGTGGATTCTGTCCTTTCTCTATCCTTATACCAACATCACACCGTTTTAATTCATTCTGCTTTCTAATAAAATTTGATATTGGCATTGTAAATCTTTCAGTGTTGTTATGATGCTTCAAGATGATTCGTCTTCCTTTGTCCTCCTGAATTTTCATATAAATTTTAGACATTACTTGTCAATTTCCATCAAAAGAAAAACCTGTTGAAATTTTTTTACAGGCCTTACTTTGAATCTGTAAATCAACTAAAATTGTTATAATCCTAAATCTTCTAATCCATGAAAAAGCTATATCCTTCTATTCATTTAGGTCTTCTATAATTTCTTTCCATAATCATCTGTATTTTCCTTCAGTAAGGGCACATATATCTTGTGTTAAGTGTATTTACATGTTTGATGGTTTTTATGCTAAAATGGTTTCACTTAAAAGTGACATTCTGGGAGCACCTGGGTGGCTCAGTGGGTTAAGCCTCTGCCTTCGGCTCGGGTCATGATCTCAGGGTCCTGGGATCAAGCCCCACATCAGGCTCTCTGCTCAGCAGGGAGCCTGCTTTCCTCTCTCTCTGCCTGCCTCTCTGCCTACTTGTGATCTCCGTCTATCAAATAAATAAATAAAATCTTTTTTAAAAAAGTGACATTCTGATCTTTGTTGCTAGGGTAGAAATAGTTTTTATATTGACCTCGTATTTAATGACAGCATAATTTGTTTATTCTAATAGTTTACCTACAGGTTCTTCCAAATATTCTATAAACCAAAACATATCATATTCAATAAATACATTTTCATTTCTTCCATTGTAATCTTTATATCTTTTCTTTCATTTCTTGCCTTATTACACTGTCTCAGTCCTCCAGCACAGTGAAGAACAGAAGTAGTAATAATTATCCTTATTTCATTTCCTACCTCTGGGAAAAAGCATTTATTAGTAGTAGTATTAGACAATATTAATAGTATGTTTGCTGGAGATTTCTACAGATACATTTTGATTTAAAAATTTCCCTTCTGGGGACGCCTGGGTGGCTCAGTTGGTTAAGCAGCTGCCTTCGGCTCAGGTCATGATCCCAGCATCCTGGGATCGAGTCCCACATCGGGCTCCTTGCTCGGCAGGGAGCCTGCTTCTCCCTCTGCCTCTGCCTGCCTCTCTGTCTGCCTGTGCTCGCTCTCTCTCTCTAACTAATAAATAAATAAGATCTTAAAAATTTCCCTTCTGTTCCTAGCTTGCTAAGAGTTTTACTTTAAATCATAAATGAGTGTTGCATTTCATAAAATTGACATGATGATAAGCTCTTTCCTTTTTTCTATTAATATGATAATCACATTGGTGATCTAACCAATCTAAGTTACATTCTTGGAATAAATTCAACTCAGTGGTTGTGTATCTTCATAGATAAACAATAGGTAGTTGGATAGGTAGCTATATATTCACTGTATTTGATTATTTAATATTTTATTCAGGATTTCTTTACCTATGTTCACAGAGAAGGTAGATCTCAAATTTGGGGGTTATTTATTTATATATTGATTTATTATGTATATTTTAATGTGTACTTATATATGCATTTATCAAATTTTGGCATAACAATTATGCCATCCCATGAAACAATCTGGGAATGCTGCCTCTTTTTCTATCCTCTGGAAGAGTGTATAAGAAGTTGATATAAATTCTTCCTTAGATGTCTGAGGTCTTCTGAGGTTAGAGTTTTGCATGTGTGTGGAGATTTTAATTACATATCCAATTTTTTAAATTAAAATAGGAAATCCAGATTATGTTTTTCTTCTTTCAATGTTATTAAATTTTTCTAGGAATTTGTCCATTTGTTCTAAATTTTAAAATATGCTGGATTATATTGTTAATAATTCCCTCTTATTATATGTTTAATAGCGGTAAGATGATTATGATGTCTCCATTCTTACTTCCTGATATTGGTAATTTGTGTTTTCTGTTTTTATTTGTTTCTTAAGAGTTTCTCAATTTCATTAGTGTATTCAAAGAACCAACTGTCAGTTTGTTGTTTGCGTGTTGTGTTTTGTATTTCATGAACTTCTGATCTTGTACTTCTTATTTCCTTTCTACTACTGACTTTCCTTTTAATTTGCTTTTTTTAATCTTTCAGAGATGTAAGATAAGGTCTTTAACTGGAACTTAAATAAAAACTTTTAAAAATAAAAATACAGTAAAATAAAAAGATAAGATTTTTGATTCTCAGCCATTCTTTTCAGACATGTTCATTTGAAGCAATATAATTTCACCAAAACACTTCTTTAGTTTTATCTCACAAGTTTTAGCATTTTGTATTTTCGTGATCACTCAGTGAAAATGTTTTAATTTTTACTGTGATTTCTTCTTTGACTCACTGGTTGTTTAGAAGTGTTTTTGCTTCATTTTCAAACATTTGAGGGTTTCCAAGTTATATTTTTGCATTTATTTTGAAATTAATTCCACTGTGGTTGGAAAATATACTACACATGGTTCCAATCTTTTGAAATTTTTGAGACTTGCTTTATGACTCAACAAATAGGTCAATATTGGTGAATAAATGTTCCACACATCCTGGAAAGAAATTTGTATTATATCACTGTTAAGTGTAGAGTTTTATAAATTTCAATTAGGTCAAGTTGTTAAGTAATATTGGTCAACTCTTTTATATTCTCACATAGTTTTATCTACATACTTAACAGTTGTGTTAGAATAAGTTGTACTCACATAACTGCTTCTTCTAATCATTTTGGCTACTTATTTTAACAAATCCAATTATGACTATAGATCTGTCAACATCTCCTTTTACTTCGACTAGATTACGCTTTATATTTTTTGAGGTTACGGTACTAGGTTAGTATTGTAAGTATGTTGAATTATTCCCTTAAACATTATTAAATGTTCTCAGTTATTTGTAGTAATACTTCTTACTTTTACATCAATTTTGTCTGATATTATTATTAGATATACCAGCTTACTTTTGGTTAGTGTTGGTATAGTATATCTTCTGCCATTATTTTACTTTCAACCTTTCTGTGTCCTTCTACTTAAGGTATGACTCTTGTGGGTAGCATATAATATAGCCCAGTAGGAGGGGTGCCAAAAATTAAAAGTTGATTTAAAGAAAATTTTAAAAACCTACATTTCCTGCACACCTGAGTTTATGAAATAAGATCCATATTCACTGTACCTACACACAGGTGTGGGTGTGTGGTGAGTACCTGGCCCAAGAACAAGGAACTTGGGACCAATTATAATAGCAAAGTGGTTAAGAGCACAGACTCCTTCTGGCTCCTTGCACTTCTTGCCAGCAGTGGCCAGGACAGCTGTCTCACAACCCATTGCTAAAACCAGAAAAAGCTGTAGCTCTGAATGGTATGAAGATGGAGAGAAGGAGTGATGAATTTCTCTGAAACTAGAGAAACCTGTCTACCTAAAACAATGTGCACACAGCAGCAAAGAAATCTATCTAGAAGGAACAAATGGCCTGATATCAGATTCTTAAAGGGAAAAAACAGTTATACCCCAGGCATGCAGGAATTTTTCATTTATAAATCATGTATTAGACTCTTGTGTTAGATTTTAAACTCAAGGGGATTCCATTTACAGTTATTACCATGTGAATAATGCAACCTGAAATTAAACTCTGAATTTGTCTTATATTGTCCACACCATCTGTAGGGTGACCAAACCCTTTGAAATAAATGACACAACAATGTTCAGAAAGTCTTTCTTCCTCAAGGTGTGATTTGGTGTAGAAATCACTGGAAAGTGAAAAAGTGAAAATTGTTCAGTCACATCCCACTTAGTTCAAATGACCTAGAGAGAACTACAGAACTACCAGTGGCAAGGACACAGTCTTTCTTTTCTTTTTTTTTTTAATTCCTGCATCATAACCAAAAAAAAGGGTAGAACTATCCATATAGAGCGCTTATTTTTCAAAACATTACACCAAGAAATTTTTGAATGCAGTAAATATGTCAGTGCAGCTGTATGGTTAAATGTTATAAGCTCTGAAGTCAAGAAATTCAAATTTATAGTTGCCATATTAAGCATAGATGTTAAAGCATTAAAGTTAACACCACATACAGTCGTATAAAATATTGCATGTGCAAAGGGGCTGAGTTACGTTCATACTGGGAACCATAATTTGGAATTTCCTGACTCCTGAACATGTAACACATCATAGTAATTGATCTAGCTCCTTGGAGCTAATATAAAATATCTTGTTAACATGTTTTCTATCCAATTCTTTCATCATTTACCTTTTGGCTCTTGGAGAAACAATCCATCATGCTCAAATGTTTTTACACACCTGCACTAAGCTAATAAAGCAATGGAAAAGCCGATGCAACCAGTATTAAGAGAGAAGATTTGTAAACCATGTAGGAATATGCGTGTGGATGCTTAGTCTGGATCATGTTCGATGACATTGTGCCTTGGGGTTTAGAGTTTTATTTACTTTGTCTTGTCAAACTGATAGCCCCCTATTCTGCTGGATACTGTGGAGTTTTGGATTTAAAGATAGCTTGTGCATTCAGAATCCCTACAGACTATTTATAAAACTGACGTAGAAGAGAAAGTGAGGATGGCCTATTCCAAGATGGAATATAACATGTTAATTTCCTGACACCGCAAGAGACTTACGCTACAGCGATCTGAAGATATGCTCCCAAAATTTATATGTTGACATCCTAACACTAAATGTGATGGTATTAAGAGGTGGAGACTTTGAGAGGTAACTAGGTCATGAGGGTGGAGTCCTCACAAATAAAATTAGTATCCTTATAAAAAGGACCCCAGACAGCCCTCTAGCTCTCTTTCTGCCAGAGAGGTCCCAACAGTCCGCCACCTGGAAGAGGTTCCTTCATCAGAACCTGACACACAGGCACTCTGACCTTGGATCTTCAGCCTCCAGAACCGTACGAAAGAAACTTCTGGGGCACCTGGATGGCTCAGTTGGTTGAGTGTCTGACTTCTTTTTGGCTCCGGTCATGATCAAGCATCATGAGATGCTCTTTGGATCCTCTTTGGTCTCCCACACTGGGAGTGGAGTCTGCTTAAGATTCTCTCCCCCTCCCTCTCTGTCATTCCCTGTCCCCCACCTCTATTCACATGTGTGTGCACATGTATGCTCTCTCCCTCTTAAAAAAAATATATATTGTTTATAATCCACTAGGCTATGGTACTTTGGCATAGCAGCCTGAACTGACTAAAACACATAATCTTCAAGGCAATTCTGTGCCAACGGCGTGAGCTGTGTGTACTCGCCCTCAACTGACTTCCTGTCCTTTTTTTCATTTGACTCAAATTTGCCATATACTAAACAACTTCTCCTTAGTGCAAATCTCCTGCTGCCTTGCTCCACGCCAGGCAAAGAAAATCAACAGTCAATGGTTCCAAAGCTATTACCACATTCCAGCCACTGCTTAACTCACCTTAAAAACATGTATTTATTTAACCCAGTAGAGTAGACATTGGCAAAGCACAGCCCATTGCCCAAATCTTGCCTGCCACCTCTTCTGATAAAGTGTTGTAGGAACACAGCCATACTCTTTTGTTTAAGTGTTGTATCTGGCTGCTTTCACATGACAATGACAAAGTTGAGTCACAGCAACACATATAGCCTGTGAAATGGAAAATATGTACTATTTAGTGTTTATTGAGAAAGTCTGCCCACTCTACAATAGAGAATTCTCCTCTGTGTAGTCAACAAACCTGACTCTCCAAGTTACATGTGAGAAATTCAGAGCAGTTAGTAATAGAATTATTGGTGGGGGAAGGGTGAAAAAGTTGAGAATGAGATTATAATTATCCATATCTAATATTTATGCATTGAAATGACTTTCATCATTATACAGTTGGTACTTCTCAATACAAATATGTACGAGTCACCATTTTCATCTTTGGACATTCTGTTCACTTATTTGGGCTTGGTCAGAATTTCCTTCCTGGAGTTTTCAACCACAAATTCAACAGTGGCTCCCAGCCCCAGACTGGAGGAAGATAATGGCATACCAGCAGATGAGCTCGTTCAATGTAGTCTGTTCGCATCTAAAAGAAGGTGGTTGTATTTCATAAATCTACGCGGACCAAAAGCTTTCATATGGAGTTCTAGTACCCTCTTTCCAAAAAGGAATATGTGTATTCCTGACATGGAAGAGAAGGGGGTTTCCTCTGACCCATCCCAGAATTTCCCCTTTTGTCCAGAAGCTACTCCCCAGGACAGCCATGGGGCCACCCCATGAGCACATCTTGGCAACATCTTCACATTGCCAAAACATCTGGAGGGAAAAATGCATTTAATCGTTCAAATTATTTGCCCCTGAAGCAATGCCAAACATCTGTCTAACTAAAAACAGCTGTGCATTAGTTTTGGGATGCCATAACAAAAATACCATTGGCTGGGTGGCTTAAACAACAGAAATCTATTATCTCATCGTTCTGGAGGCTAAAAGTCCTATATCTGAGTGCCAGGATGGTTGGGTTTAGTGAGAACTATCTTCCTGACTTCCGAGTGGCCTTCCTCTCACTGTGTCTTCACATGGTGGGGAGGGGGGTAGATGAGGAGGGAGGGAGAGAAGGGAGAGTACTCTCTGGTGCCCATTGGTAAGAACACTGATCCCATCATTAGGGTCCCACACTCATTACCTCATGTAAAGGTCTAATTACCTTCTAAAGGCCCTAACTCCAAATATCATCACTGGGGATTAGGGCTTCAACAGATGAGTTTTGAGCAGACACGGTTCAGTCCATAACAAGACTTATCTCTAGAATTAAGGAGGCAGACCTTCTGTGTCCATGGGGGATGCCCTAAAGTTCCGTGAATCAGAGCCCCTGAGACTACATGGCCCTGGGTTCCCTCTTGGACCTCATTGCTGCTAACCATGTCCTCTTTCAAGCCTCTCTCTGAGGGGGCTACACAAGGGTAATGCTGATGTTGATGTCAAAGGCCTTGTGCACGTGAGAGCCTGCCTGGGCTCAGCATAAATCCAACTGGTTGAGTCAGGGTGAAAGTGTGCCAGATACCTCCTACCATTTGGGTGGCAGGGACTTGGGAAACATGTAGCTTGAAATGTCAAAGCAAAGGCAGGATCATGTGACTAGACACCGTAATGGTGTTGCATCCGTTGAGTAACAAACCACTCCAAAATTCACTGGCTTGAAAATGAACATTTATCATTGCCCAGATAGGCAGTTTAGCTGACCTAGAGCAGACATAGCTACCTACTGGGCTTGCTCACATGTCTGCCGTCAGGTGGCAGGTGGGCTGGGGGTGGCTAACCTAGGACAGCCTCAGTCACAGGTCTGATAGCTGTCTAGCTGTCATCTGGGATGACCGCAGCAACTGGGCCATGGAGTTGCCCGTCATCCACAACTAACCCGGGTCTATTCAAGATGTTTCCAAAAAAGAGCAAAAGCATTCAAGCAAGTGAGACTTCAGCCACTTGTATTAGTCAAGCCAGTCATGGGACCAGCCCCACTTCAAGGGGTATGGAAATGGATTCCACCTCTCGGTAAAAGGAATGGCAAATTTTCATGATACATGGTATATATATAGGAAGGGGTAAAAACTGGCCACTTTTGCAATCTACCAAAGGAGTAGAAGCTGGGAAACAGTAGTTGCTCAAAAATTAATGACCTCCAGACAATCAGATACTTCTTCTTCTCCACTCACTGTTTTTTCTTCACTAGGAAATGAACATGGAATTTCAAGTTGTGAAAAAGAAAACAAGAGTTGGAAAAACTGTGTTTCCCTTGTTATCAACAAGCTGTGTCATCTTTAACCAATCACTTTTCTCCTTTGAGTCTCTGATTTTTCATCCTGAAAATGAGTATAATAGAATATTTAATCTTAAGGCATGCCTTGGAGGTCCTATATTCAAATAAGATTATTCCCTATAGACCTTTCCAATCAGTCACCTACCTAAAGAATTGTATGTGATATGTATTCTCTAGCACCTGGAATTATGCCTCATCCATAGTAGCACAGAAAAAAATACCTGGATTAATTGATCCTATTGTCCCTCCACCACGAAGATTCTATAATTGAAACAACTAGGCCTCTTAAAAGCAATCCTGATTAGGAGACTTGGTGGGTATGATCTTCTTCTGTATCTTTCCACAATGGGTCCACATCATCAGGACAAGAATGTCTCTATTCTCACAGCCCAGAAGGATGTTGGATGAGCTCCCACAAAGGGGCAGCACATTTTGACCTTGTTCTGTTCTCATGAGCTAAGACATGCCCCTTCTAACCTGGATATGTCTCCATTTCATTTCCTCTGACTAGTGAAAAATGCTCTGGCTGGCAAGTGACACACTGTCCAAAATGTAATTATAAAACTAAATTTGCAAATTAAAGAGGGGTGTGAGAAACACAATCTTCTCAGTTTAAGGTATCAGTACTTGCTATAAGATTTTTGCCCAAACAGGCGCTATGCATACCTGTCCTTCATAAAATCATAAAATTCTTCATATTGACTCCATAATTTACTAAAGCCTTACATTCTCTAATACTCACTACTGTAACTGACACGTAGCATGTGCTCATTAAATACTTTATGAAATTAAGTATATTTGTGGGGGGGGGCAGATTTACTTAGTATATTAAGGTTCTATTTGCATGTTGCCAAAACATCTAGTTGAAAAATGAAAATACCAGTCTTTTCGATGCCAAATTATGCCACACATTCAGACATCTGGGAGACATTTGGAGCATTTTTCTTTCCCCCTGAATGTTTCAGCGTCTTGTAGAGGCAAGCTTCAGGAAATGGCTGTGGGTGTTTGAGGTGAGGGGAGTGTGCAATGTGGGAGGTAGGATGCTGAAAGTGACTTCTGGAATGGGTTGTGATGGTAGAGCCAAACTAAAAATTGGTTCACTCCTCTATGCTGATTGTCATGTAAATTTGTGCTAGTTTTTTTTTTCTTTTTTCATAACAAGGCTATTTATAACAAAGAGTCCATTTCCCTTTAGTCGACAATCTCACACCAATAACTCCACGGGACGTAAAGTGGAATTGTACTCATCTGCTACAAACAAAAAGCATGAGGGACTTGAAGCCATGTGGAAAAATATTTATAATACATGGCCAACTAGACAAACACAGAAGATAAAATATCCTAGACACTAACAATACAAATAACTAATGTGCAGGTGAGTAATGAGTGGCATCTTGTATGAATAAGCTCTGTCCGCTCATGATTCCACTCTGCATTACCCGCCAGTACTGACCGCTCTCCACCAGCATTGCAGCTCCATGGGTGGGCAGTTCTTTCTAGTTCATGTATCACTCCTTTAAAACCAAGATGTTCATTAATTCATTTATTCAGTATCGATCATGAGCTTGCTCTGAGCCAGGTACCAGCTCATAATGCCTATCTTTGAAGGGCTCTCAGAACTTAATGGTAGGGAGACATGTCAATAAAAAAAATTTTAATATAAATTTAGCATAAAAAATAATTTAACAAAATGTCACAGGTCTTTTCAGCAGTCTTGGGTGGCCTGCAAAATGTGTAGTGGCCAACTCTAATCCCCCTATGGCAGTCAAGGCAGCAGGGAACATCTAAAATGACAGGGCAGCAAAGGACTATAGATATGGGATTCCTTGTTTCCTAAGGAATGGCCTTTTTGGCTATATGCTTCCTGAAAAGCATTCCTTGACACTCAAAACCATCAAAGTAAGAAACATTTCTCAAAACCATGCATCTTTTGACATGCAAATCTTTGAAATTATAAATCCCAAATCCAAAAAGCTAATTCCACTCTCCCCCTAAACCCATATCTGAATCTTCTGTATATTTTCATTGTCACATCCCAAATCAATCAATTTTTTTCTTAGTGTATAATTTATATAAGAAAACTTGATTGATACACTTGTTCATTTTTCCAAATTAAATGGTTTATGTCTTCCTAATTAATGCAAAATTATTGTATTAATTATATTGTTTTCTCAATATAATAAAAAATTATCAGAACACATTGCCCCATCCTGGCATCCATCCTCTCATTTTTCCCTGCCAACTGAAAGTTACTGAGGATTCAGAAACCCAAGATTTATACTTGGATTTATACTAGGGAGCCCACTGCCTACTACATTTAGAGATTCCAAGGTCCCCATAGGTGAAGATGGGGGGAATTAATGAGAATTAGCTCTACAATTCCATCAGTTATAGAAGTTATGCATAAACATTAGATCCCCATCATCTACCAGTTCCCCAGATGTCACTGATAATTGAACTCATTCCTAAATGTTAAAGAGTCATGACCAACCAATTCAAAGTGTTCAATATTCAAGGAAAATCCCTCAGTGAAGACCCTCCTCTCCTCCTCCTTATTTTTTAAAAATGCTTCTATATAAGCTAGGTCTGTTTAAATTGATTATCAAAGTCTCCCAAAAGGGGTTATCTTGAAGAGTGTGTGGAAGGAGCTAGGACAGTGGGTGGGGGGGTGGGGGGTTAATTCTCTTATGTAGCTGAATTTACATGAGCTTCAATTTTATTCATTACTAGTTGTCCTAGGCTAACTCCTTCCCCCCTCCCTCATATTCGCCTGGCTAAGTCAATAGTCCTCAGAAGATAGGGCCCAGGCAATCATCTATATCTGTCATCTCACAAGTTGACTTGGATGGTAACTAAATGATAGTGGGTTTTTTTTCAAGTGGTAGTTTTTTCCCCCCACTTAAGCCATGGTAGAAAAATTATGTAATAAGAGTGTAGCTGTTTGAGGAATGAAAATGTCATTTAAGAGAAAAAGAAGGTAAAAACTTGTGAGTAATCAATATATTATGGGTTGGAAAAATATTGGCCCATCTCAAAGGGGAAAACAAAATAGTATTGAAAAAACTAGAATTTTCCATAACTTCAATTGCACTTCATTTTCTTAATGTGTGTTCTTTTAAATGATTAAGGTCTTTAACAATCCAGAATAAAAGAAGCAAGGAGTAAAAGAAAATAAATCTTTCCATATTCGAAATCTGCAATATTGAAACTAGCCAACAAAAACACAGGGCCACTTGGAACCAGCTCTTGGCCATAATTAAATTAGAATGTGTTTAAATTCTTAATGGCATGGTATTTTACACTGAGTTTGAAATATACACCTAAACACTCCAGCCATCATGAGTTATTAATATAAAGTGCCCAATAACTAGAGAAGTATCACAGCATATTATCACTCCTCCCTGGCTAATGAAACCAATCATCCTCTCCAGCGTTTTACCCACACAAACCAGAATCACTCTCCATGTAGCTTGAAAGGTTTCAGAAAGCACTGAAGCAGCTAAAAGGCAGCCTTTTTGCTTGATGAAACAAGCCTGAAATAAACATTATGTGGTTTTTCCTGATATGTGTATGTGTTTTCCTTTTAAGCTTTCTACCTGTCTGCTTCTCTGCATGGAATAAAAATCCATTCAGATCCCAAAAGACACAACAGCATGAGCACAGTTTACTAACCGTTATCTGGAAACCTCTATATAACAGGAAGACCAATGTAGGAAGCTAAATCTGCCTGTTCAGTAATTGAGCTTATTTTGATAATGACTTGCTGAAGTAGATCTATTAAATAGCCCTCTGTAATAGGTTATGGAAGTCTGCTGAATTCAAACTGGTAAGAAATAGTACAGGCATCAAGCAAGTGTACAATCAAAATTTTAATTAAAATTAGGGCTGGCTAAACCCTTTAACTAGCAGGATTCATGGGCCCGCATCAGGGCTCAGGGCTTTGGCAAGAACTGTGGTCTCTCCTCTCTAGACGTTTTGGCATAGACCCAGGGCAGTTATGCCAAATGTGTTTCATTGTGCTCTACCCATTGGGCTAATGATCCTCCCCATCATTAGGCCTGGCCCTGTAAAGCAATCTTCATAAAAATAGGTGCCAGAGAGTGATAGAGTCAGAATGGACATAATATTGTCAATACTGTAAGAATGGGGGATTGCTAGCAGCTTTCTCACCATGGGAAAAAGGTGAGTTGATCTTAGACTCCTCTTACAAGCCTGTAAACTAGTAGAGAAGAAGTGACATTATCTAAGGATAATTTAGGATCCAGGATGGAATTTCATGGCAAATAGACATTTTGTGATAATAAATAAGAACATCTTCTGATTAATCAAGGACTTGGTAATGACCAAATGCAGGCCATGGTTAGATTTCATCCAAGGCTTCCTCAGGAAGCCCAAAGCCTGACAGAAGTGAGGCAAAGCAGAAGCCGGGGGTGGGGGGGGGGTGGCACAGGGAGTCAGGAGATGGGGTGAGCCATGTGCAGAGAGTCCCCCAGAAGGACTGGCTGGCTACCAGATCTTAAGAATGAGCATAGAGCTCCCACCCAAGTACTAACCAGGCCCGACCCTGCTTAGCTTCCAAGAAAAGTGCAAGGCAAAACTGAGAAATCAAAAACTAGATGGTAAAGAACAGAGATATGGAGAAGCTAAATAAAGAGTGGAAATGAGCAAGTCCAAGGCAACTGTTGACAATGGAGCTATAGGTTTACTTTTCATTTTCATTGGGTGTTGGTGACTCAGGCTTCATTAAGTCAGGCTCCTTTAAAGGTACAGGGATAGCTGGAAGATTTATGTCAAGTGTTGAAGGGTTCCTATAACAATAAAAGTAACAACCATTACTGCTACTTACTGAGCATTACTCTATGCTAGATATCATTTTAAGAGCTTTTATTTATATTAGAATATTAATAACACTAGTAATAATACCATTAATTGAACATTTATATGTGTCCAGAACTGTGTCAAATCCTCCAAATAATCCTTTTTATTTAATCATGCAACATCTCTGCAATTGGCCTTGCCATTGGTTTATTATTTTTATGTTGAAGATAAGGAAACTGAGGCTCAGAGAAGTTAAGGATCTTGTCCAAGTTCACATAAGCCAAAGTAGCAGAGCCACTATTTTTTAATTTAAATTCAATTAATTAGCATATAATGTATTGCTGGTTTCAGAGGTAGAGGTCAGGGATTCATTAGTCTTATACAACACCCAGTGCTCATTATTCATTAGTCTTATACAACACCCAGTGCTCTTGTACCCTCCTTAATGTTCACCACCCAGTTACCCCTTCCCCCACCCCTCTCCCCTCCAGAGCCAGTATTTGAACAGAGTTTTTGTCTGAATATAAAACCCAGGTTGTGACTCAAGGTTGAGTGACAGTGCTGAAACAGGAACAGAAAGACTGATAGGAATGATATGGAATGTGTCCATGACAACCTATTAAGCTCAACAGTTTTGAGGTTATAAAGCCATTTTCCCTTACAACCATTCATTGTTCCAAGTAATCTATTAATATAATAACTACTTGGACATTTGGGATTGCACATGATGATCATGCACAAGAAGAAGAAAGAGGAGGAAGAAGAAATGATGATGGCAAAACTATGATGATGAAGATTATGAAGACACCAGTGACTACAGAAGCTAAAACCAACCTCACCTTCAGACAGAACATGGTCACCTATGGGGCATACTTTAAGTGGTACCAAAAATGCCTTCCCACCTATTTCTACTTAATAATAAGTAAAATCTCTCCAAAGGAGACATAGAACTTTCTTACCATGGTTAGAGACAAAGTTTAAAGATAGCCCAGGAGAGGCAACATTGTCCTAAATTTACTTGAGGATACATTAACATACCAAAAACCACCTCTAAGAAATGCTTTTGATAAATACATAGTGATAGAAAGGATAAGGAAGTGGGGTAGAAGTAGAATGATCTAAGGTAAGGAAAGGAAATATTCCTTCAGCTCACAAGAGGTTATTGAGTAATTCTATGACTCAAGCATTTAAGAGTTGTTACCATTTTCAGGGGTGGAAACTGAGGCTCAGAGACGTAAAAAAATTAATAGTGTTCCAGCCAACGTCCGAGTCCAAAGCCAGTTTTCTTTCTGCTGAGCCTAGTATGGCCCCAGGGACTTCATAAGTAAACAGATGAAACTCTATGATGGGATGACAAGACCACATAATCTATGGATCTCCCCAATACCACAGGCCTTGGACCAACATCAAGGTCCAAAAAGAACTTTCTGGGTGCAGAATTTGATTCCTGAAGCTGCCAATAGCCAGTCCTAGTCCTGATCATGATAATTCACATAAGGGACAGAAGGCTTTTTCATAGGTTGAGACACATAAACTCATAAATATGGATGTTGGTCTCAAAGTTTTATAACTAGCTCATCCAAATTTACATGAGACACTTTAATATCAAAATGTCAGTTGAAATCCATATAGTGATAAATCTCCCTCCCCGGGAAGGGAAAGAAAATCCCAAGTGCTACCTGTGAGTGAGCATGTAGTCATGGGCCCAGGCAATGCCCATGGGAAGATTACTAAGGTTTCCCTATCCTTCCCCAACCTGGCCACTTCTCTCATTGACCCCTTCTTCCCTACAACTTCCTCTTTTCATGGGCTCAAGCTGTGTCCAGGGAGAGAAGTGCTAATCCCTCTTGAACAACTTGTGCCTTGGTCCCTCAACTGAAATCCCTTCAGTTGAAGAAGCGACGCCTCCAACGATCACAGCTACAAAATGTGCCTGGAAAGTGACTCTTACAATGAGATAGCACCAAAAAGGCGAGGAAAGCACATAACTACAAAATACAGAGTATGAACAACAGCTCATGTTTTGTTTCATTCCATTCTTCTCCCCAAATTTATCTTAGTAGAGAGAAGTTAAAATATTACTCTTAAAGAGAGAGGGCACTCACATGAATATTAACAAGAGGTAAAGCAGGTGGTCTAACAAAGGCTTGGTGAATGTGCTATACAATCCTTTGAGGAGGTATTTAAGTCATCGCACTTGGCACTAATTATAATAGGAAACCATGTCCTTTTCTTCTTAAGACTTAGGAAAAATGCAACCATTTCAGCACATGCCAGAAATAAGTTAACTAGATCCTGATTTTCATTACCATGCCTGATTCCCCAAACACAGATTTTGTCTTAGAAACTGTTATGAGCTCAATTGTGTTCCCTCCAAAGTTTATACACGTTGAAGTCTTAGTCCCCAGTACCTCAGAATGGGACTGCATTTCAACATATGGTCTTTAAAGAGGCAAATAAGTTAAAATGAGGTCATTAGGGTGGACCCTAGTCCAATACAACTCGTGTCATATTATAATGTCATATAAGAAGAAGGGATTAGGACACAGACATGCGGGGAGGGAAGACCATGTGAAGATATTTGGAGAAGACAGCCATCTATAAGACAAAGAGAGAGACCTCCAATAAAAGCAATCCTACTGACACTTTGATCTCAGATTTCAAGCTTCCAGCATTGTGAGAAAGTAAATTTCTGTTGTTTAAGCCACCTCGTCTGTGGTACCTTGCTATGGCAGCTCCAGCAAACTAATACAGAATCCAAAACTGTAGATGTTTGACAGGGATAAATCTAGGACAGTTCAGCTGAAATAAATCTGCAAACACACTTGCTTGCTTCCCATGATCATTTCCATTCAACTCTCAAAACCAGTGAAAGACAGAGAACACCATCCTAGAACGGGGTGAAGTAACATCTCTTTCAAAGCCCTGAGATCCCAGGGACAAGATGTAGTCAGATGGATAAAGAGCTCATGTTGTCTGCCCTAGTACTTAACAAATTCTACCAGTCATAATTAAATAGTCTTTCTCCCCTGACTACTTCAACAGCCTCCTTAGGGTTAACCCACCCCTCCATCCCTACCCCATTCAATCCATTCTCAGAGCAGTAAAGCGATCTTCTCAACATTTATAAATTCTCTGGCTTAAAAGCCTCCAGTGTTTTTGCATTGTATCTGGAATAATATCCAAACTCCTTAGCGTGGCCAAGAGAGACTTCCAGGATCCAGCCCAATGCTGTCTCTCCAACTCAAGCCTAAGGCACTTTCCGCCTTGCACACACACCTCCCAGCACTTTCTGCTCTTTGAACATTCTAAGCCCTTTCCTGCTCCAGGAATAGCATGTCTTGACTGTGACTACCTCAAGGAGACATTCTCCCCACCACCCTCCTAAAATACCTGTCATTCTCCATCCCATCCATGCTTCATTTCTCCATGGCAAGTACTATATTTCACACATATTTCACTTATCCTTCTGTAAGTACTTGCTTTTTCTCTAACCTTGAGGTCAAGGATTCTGCTTGGTTTGTCATTATTATAGTTCCATGGCTGAATGAATGAATGAATGAACAGATAAAAAACACAGGGCAGGGGGAAACCACTTTGTAAATTCTAAGGCATTATATACATACAAAGGGTAATTAGTGATGTGAAGTTTTAAAAAAGCAGAGCCTGTGTCTCCTTTTCTTCCCAAACCTCATTCCTTTAGTAAAAGGTAAGTGAATTGATTAATTTAGCCATTATTACTTGAAAATGATGTGACGAATAAACTATCATATCCAAGAACTTATGATTTATAGCAATGTATGGGTTCTAAAATAGCTTCATGTATTTTATCTCATGTAATCTTTCCAACATCCCTGTGAGTAGGCATTCTTACTCCCACTCTACAGAAGGGGAAACTGAGGCTGGGGTGCTAAGTAAAGTGTTCAAGTCTATACAAATAATAAGTGATAGAACTGAGACTCCCACTATCCCACTGTCATCATCAATCTCAATTAGATTGCTTAGTAATTATCCCTCCCAGGCCAATGGTGACAAATGACAGGCATGGGTAAATGTTCATGTAAAAAGAGATTGTCCTGTAAGTTTGTTTGGCAGCAAGGAAAAGACTTTTCTTAGAATGAGCTTTTTTGAGCCACTAAGGGAAGGTTTTCCTTTGTATTCTATTTTTCCTTTTATATGTAAGTTCTAGAACCTGAGTATATTTTGCTAGTACAGTCTGAAGTAGTCCTATCTTCATTCTATTTTGAGACAACTTTCTCCAGAAATTTTGTTATTTATAATATAGTATTATACTGTTGACAGATGGAAAATTATATTACCACATCTTCTAGGGTTAGCTTTCCTATATACTAAATTAGGTAACATTTTTCCAGAGGATAATTTAGTTATGTGGATATTTTTTTACTCATTAAACATATTTATTTAACGCTGTTATTATCAACCTAACATTTATAACAGATTATATTCTCTCTTATAATGACTTTACAGAATAATTTTGCTAAGAAAATAGATTCTGTGGTCAAAGTTGAAAGACAAATGGCAGGACATGAGAAAAGTATTTATAACTCATATAATGGTCAGAGTTAACATCTCTAGTATTAAAAATGTCCAAGTGACTAGGAAAAAAAATTCATATAAAAATGCCCAAGAAATATGAATATGAGTTTATAAAATACATAAAATTATCCAGCTAATAAATAATAATAAATAATAACACAAACAATAAATAATAACAACCTCATTAACACTTTAATGCACACTAAAGCAGTATTTACCAAAAATATAGGTAGAAACTTTTAAAGCTAAGGACATTTATGTAAGTAAAAACATTGTGAGGTGTCAATTATTACATTTTAGAGAGTAAGTTGACAACATCCATTTAAATTTAAATGACGACTTCCCTTTCTAGGACTTTATCTTCTTGAAATACTAGAATAATTATATGTCAGCATAATACACTTATATTTAAATAATTTTACATGCAGTCCAACACATAAATGTCACTTGCACCCATGTTTTTGACATTAAATCCCTGGCCATACTGGACACAAGTTTTCATTTGGCAACTTTGCTCAAAAGTCTCAATAATAACCTCTTACTGATTGGGATTGAAAAGATGCTCTAACTGACAAAGCCCTAAGAACATCCAAAGAAGTTGTTATCATGTTCTTCAGGAATGCTGTCTTCTCCTTAAAACGGTATAATGGGAAAAAACACAATTTGGGGTCAGTCATACGTGAGTTCTACTTCTTGTTCTGATGCCCGCTAGGTAGGTGACTTTAACTTTCTAAGCCTCAGTTTCTATATCCGTAAGATGCATATAAGAAACTGATATCGTGGGGCACCTGGGTGGCTCAGTCTGTTAAGCATCTGCCTTCAGCTCAGGTCATGATCCCAGGGTCCTGGGACTCAGCCCTGCCTCAGGCTCTCTGCTCAGCCAGGAGTCTGCTTTCCTTCTCCCTCTACTATTCCACCTGCCTGTGCTCTCCCCCTCTCTCAAATAAATAAGTAAAACCTTTAAAAAGAAAAAAACAAAAGAAACTAATATCTTAAAAAAAAAAAAACGCTCAGATTTCAGTTGGCTGCTGGTTGGAATAAATAAATAATAGCTGTATATTACCCAGCAAAATTCATGGCACCTACTACACACTCAACAAATACTAGTCCCCTCTGCTCCTACAATCTATAGGACATGGAGCTGTGCAGAAAAGAAGGGAAAGCTGGAAGCAGACAACCCTTTACTGTTCTGGGATTCATTACTAATCCATCTTCTTGTATTTGCTCGGACCTGTTGTGAGAGACACGGCACTTGGTTCTATAGGTGCAAAGATACAATGCACAAATCCTGTCATCCAAACTGGGACAGAGAAATTCCTCATAATTCCTATGGAGAGAAAAACTGGCTCCCTTTTTTAGCAAGGATGATAACTGAAAATGGCCTAATTGATGAGAAGAAGAATACTGAGAGTTTAATATGTGCCAGGCTCTATTCTCTTCACCTTATGTGGATTACCCCACTTCATTTCATACCATAATGCAGGTTTTAATATTGTAGGTCTTACTGGTCAATGAGGAAGAAATTTGCCATTTCAGGACACCGAACTGATTTGATATGATTGACATGGATTAGGCCCCAGTTCAGAGCAAGCAACACTAAAATGCACTCCCCTGGATCTATAAAGATGGATACAAATCAGTATGATTCAGGAGGAATACTTGATCAAAAAAAATAAAAAACAAAACTATTACTCGGTCAAAGCCCAGGGTTTCAACAGTTCATCATAAAGTGAATGACATCTGACATATCAGAGTCTGCCCAACGAGGTAGCCAATTCAAAATCTCCATGGAAGAGATACATGTGTTTCATGGATCCATTTCATGGATCATGGACCACTATCCCCGTCCAGAATATATCATCTGTTCATTCAATAAATCTTTGTGATTAACTCCTATGTTCCAGGTACTATTCTGGACACTGAGAATACAGCAGTGAACTGACAAAAAAGTATATCTGCATGGATGTGGAGACGCTCAACAAACGAGTACAGTACACATTTCCAATGAAGAAAAGTGATATGCAGAAAAACAAAACAGAAGCAGGGAGTTAGGCACCCAAACTTGAGGGGAGGATGTTAACCTGCTACCTAGAACCTCAGTAAGTTGGGAATTTCACTCTGAATCTCCAGGCGAGTAAATGCACCAAAGCATTCCGCCCAGGGGAAAATAAACAGAAAAGGGATAGAGATAATGAAGAAACAAACAAGTATAGTTCCATTTTTATACGAGGTTTAGGTGTAAGGATCCTGATTAGTACTGTAAACAAATTAATATTGCATGAGTGTTATCTGTCTTCTAAAGTGTTTAAAATATTTCCAGGAATATGATAAATTAAACTCATAATTTTAATTAAATATTTAGAAATCTTAGATTTAACCAGTAATCACTGTTTACATGTTTTCAAAAATGTCATTGGTTAAATTCATGATTTTTTACTCATTTGTTGTATAAACAGTACATAGAGAAATCTATAGCTTTTAAAATTTTTTAAATACTCACAGATAAATTCATAAGATTAATAAAATGGCCATTAAAAAGGGGAAAAGGGAACTGGGTATTTCTCCCTATGAACAGAAGTCCTTCAAACACATTACACTTGAGAAAACTGAGCCCCCAGAGAAGTCAAGTAGCTTACCCTCGTTCGGAGTCCCATGGTTCGTGAATTAAAAAACCACCAAGGATTTGAATATGACCACACCATCAACTGTCTCCCAAAAATAATATTAAATGTATAAAATGTGTAGCATAGAACCTGACACACAGTGGGCAATTGATATTTCTCTCCTACTGATCCCAGCTTATACAAAACTGTACTCAGGGAAATCCAAGACAATGCAAAGTACACACCTACACATGCACGCATGCGCGCACCATTCAAACAGCATGAGAGAGTCAAGAAAAGAGCCTCCATCTGTTCCCTTCCCTCCTAGCTCTTACCAGCTCAGACCTGTCAGAATACAAGCCCTCATCCGATGCGGTGTGGTCATTTCACCCATTAAAATGGTCTGAGTGGGCAGCTCATCAGTGGTTTGGTGATCGTGATAGACAGTTGTAAAGACAGCCTCCCAGGAGACCACGCCTCCCTCTATTCATAACCTGAAGTGATAACCTGGACTCTCCCCGAGACTAACTCACAGCTAACAGAATAAGGAGAACTGATCCACAGGACTTTGAAAGGCAAATTAGAAAAAGCCTTACAACTTCTGTCCTGGTCTCCTAGAGCACTTGCTCTGCGGGAAAACCAACCACATCAGAAGTCAGACTACTGTGAGACCCCTGTGCTGTGAAGACACCCATGCTAGCCATGGATTGAGGTTACTGGGGGTAGAGATGCCCCAAACCCCCACCAAGTGTTGCAGCCTGAGAGCTGGCAGTGTGGGCGGTGGGACCAGGGGCTTCCAGCTCAGCCACCATCTGACTACAAACACATGAAGATCCCCAACAAGCAAAATTGTCCATCTGAGGGACGCCTGGGTGGCTCAGTTGGTTAATCGGCTGCCTTCGGCTCAGGTCATGATCCCAGCGTCCTGGGATGGAGTCCCACATCCGGCTCCTTGCTCGGCAGGGAGCCTGCTTCTCCCTCTGTCTGCCTGTGCTCGCTCTCTCTCTCTCTAACAAATAAATAAATAAAATCTTTAAAAAAAAAAAATTGTCCATCTGAACCCATCAAGCCCCAGAACTGTGAGATCATGATACATTGTTGCTGTAGACCACTGTGTTTTGGACTGTTTTGTCTTGTTTTACACTGCAGTGAATAAACACCTTGCAAGCACTCCATTTGGCGTTTTCTCAATGTGTGTGTATGTGTGTGTGTGTATATATATATATATATATATATATAGCATATATATATGTAGCATATATATATGTAGCATATATATATATAATATACATATATTTTGGTGAATAGACACTGTGTTTTCCTAGATATTAACTACCCATCCATAAAAATGTCCAGTCAGCATGTTCTTTTTCTCCTCTATCCATATTCAGAATAGTAATAACATACACTTATCTAACATTTCAAAATTGCCACCTATCATGACACTCAAAGAATATTTTCTTTCTCCTTTTCCAGGAAACGATTGAAAATGAACTTAATAATGAACATTTTTCAAGCAACATTCTACTCCAGAACTCGTGGGAGTTATAAAATAACCCAAAACTAAGAAGGTGAAATGGCTCACCCTTTAAATTCTTTATATCTTGAAGTCTTTGATTTAAATCATTATTTAAAAAAAATAAAATTACACAGTGCTCTTAATAAAGCATTATTATTTCAGGGAAAAGGATAAAACTTTCCAAATGCAAATGTTTAGCTGGGGTAGAGTCTTAAAAGACTCCAAGACATTAGTAAGGAGATGGATTGCTTTGCTATTACAAGTCTAGGTTACAATATCACTGGAACCAAATTCCCGTCAGATTAGTCTTTACTCAAAATGAATGTTTGTAATTATGAAATGAAATAAGTTTTAATTTGAATTGCCTAAAAAGGGGAAACCAAATATTGTGTAATTACAGGAGAAGAAATTTGAGATGGAAAACAAGATAGTGTTATTTACAAGTAAAAAGGCTTTTATAGGCTTATGGGGCTTTAATGTGCATATTTGTAGGATTTGGGGTGGCAGAACTTGGAACTAAAATATTTTTCATCAGCATTTATTTACAGTCTGCATGCAAGAAATGGAATCCCAGACACATCTGATATTGGGCTTATTTAAACCTTTTATATCCCTACTAAATCTGAAAAGACTCAAATGTTAGCCACACATAATGGAAGTAATCGTGGAGTGTGTGATAAAATAAGTATTTGAAAACCACATGCAACTTTTAGGCTCAAATCCAGAACTATAAAATCCACCTAGAGACATAGTAAGCCTGACTCTCCTTGGAGGAGGAAAAGCAGTGAGGAGGAAAGCATGCCCTTATTCTCCCTGCACAGTTCATGGCACCTGAATGCCATCCACAAGTGGCTTATAACTGCTTTAAGCAAAGGTGCCCATGGCACCATTTTGCTTCTCTCTCTATAAGGCAGCTCTTTCGTATCCTCTACAAAACTGGGACTTCAGAGAATTTTGCTCTTTATCTTACATTTCTCCTGCCCCTTTCTGAGGCCTCACTTCCCCCATCCCCAAGACTAGGATTCTAGGACCCAGGTCTGCCCCAGTTATTTCCCCCACAGCCTACACCACCCCACTTTGGCAGCCCCAAACCTTTCTCCTCAACTTTTTTGGGGAGAAAGACTTCAAACTGAGGATCTCCTTCCTCTGGCAGGGGCAAACTGATTTACACTAACCTACCTTTCCCAGAAATACTGCCTCCTTAAAAGGTGTGGCAAAGATAGTTCACAGTTTGCCAGATGTTTTTGTCCCTCTTTCTATTTTGCACTAATGTGACTGGGAAATGGCTGCCCTGACAAGCACTCCATTTCCCAGACTCCCTTGTGGTCAGGTATGGCCATGTGAGTGAGTGCTGGCCAATGAAATAGAGACAGAAGTGCTAAGTGCTACTGTTTAAGTCTGGCTTATGAACATCTCCCATAGAGCTCTTCGCCATGTTCTCTTCCCCATTTAGCTGGCTGGAAAGGGGGATGATCCCTAGGGTGACTTGGCAAGTCTCCAAAAACCTGGGTAGCTGAATAGAAGATGGTCACCCTGAGTACATATTTGCCCTCCGAATGTGATTAAAGAGCAAGTAATACACATGTTGGGTCTCTCTCTTTTTAACTGGGTCTCTCTCTTTTAACTGTAGTTAGCCTATCCTAAACACTACTTAGTCCAAAGAAATCATTCTCCAATGAGAGACAACATTGGACAAAGTTGGGAGGGTGAAGGACATTTCCCAATTCCCTGCAAATTGCCTTGTTTCAAAGTTACCTACACACAGAACTGTTTCAGTTGACCTCTGGTAAGGATTTGCCATTAATCAGTCACTGGTAGCTCTGCCCTCTGGCTGCCTTCCTGCCCAAAGACCTTCTGCAACCTAGTTCAGTAACATTTGTACTCAGTAATCATTACTGAGCCTTAGATATTTTCAACAAGTTTTCCAGCTTATCAATTTAGAAATTCACTGATGAATGAAAATCTTCTGTGTCATGGTTTCATTATTTGTTCATTCACTCATTGATTCAAATACTTACTCAATACCCCAGATAGCAAGTATCCTGTTAGGCACGACTGAACACAGACAGCTTTCTGTCCATTGGTGTCAATAAGTAAAGGAATGGTCATGGGTACAGATAGGAATTGTAAGATGATAATCTAGATAAGTGGATAATTACCATCATAGCTAAATTTATTGAACCCTTATCATATGTCAACACTCTACTCAGAACTTGACGTTGTTTATTTTACATAATCATCCCAACCCTATCCTCATTTTACAGATACAGAAACCAAGGCTCAGAGACATTAAGCAACATGCTGAATTTACACAAATAACTACCATTAAGGTGGTGATTTAAACCGAATTCTGTCTGACTCCAAAGTCATTTACTAAGCGTGTGACTTTGGGCAAATTAGTTAAACACCATAATTCTCCTTCTCTAATCTGAAATACCATCTCAGTCCCAAAGAAGTAATTTGTACTAAGAGTTAAAATCCAGGGCAGAGATGTTTACACTGTCACTGCCCAAAGTATACTTTATAAATACTATGTGTAAAAATCTGGCCTCTTCAACAATTTTCTTGCTTCTGAAATGTCAGTGGAGGGAAGAGGAAGCTTAAATCAATATTTACAGTATTCATATTATGAAAGAATTTTCCAGCTGGTGTGTCTTGAAATGTTGATTGCCTTCACACAAACTGAGACCTTCCAAGGAAGACATAGCAGTCTTCATCTTCATGAGTTGTGAAGTTGTGATAAGGTGATCAACAATTATCACATGACACGAGGGACTCCTGTTCCGGGTGCCTACATGGGTGTGACTGTGAGTTCTGAAAGAGGCCAGAGGAGAGCCTTCCTGCCTAAGTTTCTGGGCTGTGAGATGTACCACATCCCAAGCCCACTCCAAGCCTGGTTTTGCTGCCAAAAGCGCACTCGATCAAATCCCTGCACTCCAGGGGCTTATTCAGGCTCAGCCACAAACTGATAGCCGACCAACCCCTGGAGAACTGAGAAATACACATTTGGAAGACCCTTGGAGTCTGTGCTGAGAAAGAAACAGACAGAAAGGCTGCTGGGCAATCGGGAAACAAGCCCATAGGAGCCCTGTGGATTGAAGACTGGTGTACTTGGAGATCTTCATTTCCCGGGATGCATCAGTGTTATGTGGAGCTTAATTATGGCTAACCCTGGGAGGTAGGTATAATTATTATTCACATTTCCATTAAGGAAACTGAGGTCTAGAGAGGTCTAGGTACTTGCCCAGGATCACACTGTGGAAAATAGTGAAGGAAAGATTCGAACTTGTCTGACTCTAAAAGTCTCACTCTTGACAACTTTCAACCCAGCTCAAATAAAGAAGAAAATACAAAGCCAAAAAATAAATTCTTTTTCATGAATACAGTCCATATTCCTTGGAATACAGTCCATGTTTCTCCACCTCAGCGGATGTCATAGGATCCTTTTACAAACTTGGTTCTTGTTCGGTTATACTCCTTTCTATACTCCTTCCAACCATCTCTGGGAGCTGAAGCTGGCTTCCCCTCTCTGAGGAAATAGAAGTTTGAGGTGATCCTATGTGGTTGTCAAAAACTGAGTGTCCCCAGCTTACAACTAGGGTAGTAGGCACCAAGGGGTCACCCTGTCCTCCATATATAGAGAATATAGTCCTCTATATCCTCAGCCAGCTACCTCTAGCTAGGAGCAAAGATCCTCCTCCTATCACAGGGGAGTGACTACATCAGGTAAATTGAGGTTCAAAATATTTTGTCCAGAGAAAGGTAGGGGACTGGATGAGAATCTCCTTGTGAAGAATAGAAGTCAATAAGCCCATGATCCCACTGATCTGAGTCCAGTATGGCCTGACCAAGAGAGAATCAAATCTTAGGGCAGCTTAAGCCAGGCATTCTCAGCTGGGAGAAATTTTGTTCCCAAGGGAACTATTGGCAATGTCTGGAGACATTTTTGGTTGTCAGCACCTGTTGTGAAGAGTATTACTGGTATGGGGGCGCCCGGGTGGCTCAGTGGGTTAAAGCTTCTGCCTTCAGCTCAGGTCATGGTCTCAGGGTCCTGGGATCAAGCCCCACATCGGGCTCTCTGCTCAGCCAGGGAGCCTGCTTCCTCTGCTCTCTCTCTCTCTATCTCTGCCTGCCTCTCTGACTGCTTGTGATTTCTGTCTGTTAAATAAATAAATAAAATCTTAAAAAAAAAAAAAAGAGTGTTACTGGTATGTAATGAGTAGAGGACAAGAATACTGCTAAACATCCCACAAAGCACAAGATAACCCCACAACAAAAATTATCCAACACCAAATGTCAATAGCACCAAAGTTGAGAAACTCTGGCCTATGCCAGTCACTCCCTGGGATGCTCTGGGTCTGGCAATGCTGAGTTCCATTTCCCCCTATACAACAAGGAGTTTTCGTTGGCCCTTCAGACTTCTGTTGGCTAAAGGTATCAAAGCTTGGATACGCAGTTATTCTCATATGAGGGTCCATGGAGAAGATAGACTGGAGCACTGATGAAGAATCAGAGATGACAAGAGAGAGAATGGATCTGGGATACTGAAGGTGCTAAGGAGCTTGGCCTTGGACAGACTGTCTTCTGTATCCTCAACTCCCTCCTCCCGGTCTCAGCTAGCACCCTTTCCCCATCACCCTTGCATTCCAGACTTCCAAAGCCTTGTGGTCATTCTTCCTTGCAAACCTGTTTCTGGGAAAGTATCCAATGTTGATTCTTCCTAATGTAGAGTGAAAGTAAATTATCATGATCCCTCTCTCAGAAATATTGTCATTTTAAACCACATTGTCAACTGTGTAATGTGAGCCCCCCCTTTTTTTTCAGTTGAGGAGGCACAATTAGCTTATATGATAGAGTATGAGGCAATGGCAAGTACATAGAGGAAACCTAGGGTTCAGGGCTGGCCTGTAGCAGAGGGTCCTTATTGGTAACCTTGAAGTCACATCATGGAAGGCAATGGTAATGAGGATACTAATAGCCCCCTATATTTACGGAGTACCTGCTCTGGATAGACACTGCTCTAATTGCTTTACCTCTATGAACTCATTTAATCTTTACAACACCCCATTGAGGTAGTTACTACCATGATCTTTATTTTATAAATGAGGAACTGAGACACAGAGCCCAAAAAAACTCACTCAAAGCCCATTAACAACTGAAGGAGTAGGAGTCAAATTCAAACAGCTTGACTGTAGAGAAGAGTGTGGGCTCTTAGCCACCCCTGCTTCACTGCTTCTTGTGCTATAAAAAGAGCTCCAACCAGGAGGAATGGGCCCCACACTACACTAGACACATGTGTGGGGTAAGTCAAACTACACTCAGGGTTATGGGTTCCTTCTTCACAAGGAGATCATTTTGGACCTAGCAAACACTGAGTTCCCTGCAAAAACTGATGTTCAGTGATTCTTATGGTCAAGATATGAAATTTCGAAATAAGTAGATTTCATCATATCTTTGGTGCCATTTCTACTGAGGGACGTGGTTGGGTATAAAACATTCTCTTAAACAATCTAGCAATGAGAACTTCATCCTGTGGAATACATACTGCCTTCCCCCAGCATTATACCTTTGCCCCACGATTGGTTCAGCCACCAGAGCAAAATCCCAATTCCTTTATTTGGTGGATCCCTTTTAGGTAAAAGGAAAGAAAGCAGAGTAAATACACATTAAGCTGTGAATGAATGATGACTTCTAGAACCTTCTCTTATTCCCCAATGCCAAGCAAAGAACTATCAGGACAATTGAAAAAGTGAAGATATTTGGGGTATGACAAATTTGGGTAGCACTCCTAAATCAGCAGGGAAGAATCTCTTTTCTCTCCAGGTCTAAAATTGTTTACACTGAACTAGTCCCATATTTCCTTTGCATGTCATTATATTTAGCCAAGAAGTAGGCTCAAAGTCAGTGCTCAAAAAGTACCCCCTGCTTGACTAAGAAAATAATGCCTCTGTGTACCTCAAGTTTTATTTTAGTAATTTAATCTCCATTGGAATAAAGTTAGAATTTAGCTCTTGAAAATTACATCTTTACCACCCAACAAGCCAGGGATTTATCAGGAGGTTCCTACATGCTCTGACCTGACATCTTCCTAGAGAAGCTGATGACACATACCCAACATTTTGCTTCTCAAACGACCAAAGCATTTATTAGGAATAAGAATCTCTGGCTCTATTCTAGTGCATTCTGAAATAGATTCTACATTTTGACAAGACCCTCAGATGATTTGTTTGCATGTTGAAGTTTGAGAAGAATGGGAATCATATGATATTATATCATATTATACTACATTATATTAGGGAGTGGCTGGAGAACCTACACCTGGATGCATAAGGCTAACTAAAGAATTTCTTGTTTAAATATTGAAGATTACTTTGCATTTTTGGAGTCAGTTTGGGCCTAGAGGCAAGCACTAAATACACACACACACACAGAGGAATTATCTCAGCTCTATGAGATTTTGCAATCTAGTGAAGGACAGATACATAAAAATACAGTACGACAATGATGGCCTTATAATGACAGTAGATTCTAGAGAGAAGGAAGGGTAGGAGAAATGACTGGGCTTACCTGGAGACTCAGAGAAAGTTTGGGAATGGAAACAGAATAGTCAAGATCCTTTCAGTTTTCAGTTTCAAGACAGAAAACTAGTCCAAAGAGTGTCAAGCAAGTGACATATGTTGCCGATCACCAGGAACAGAAGTCCAAACACTTCTGTCCACTTAGTCATGGTACTAGAATTGCCAGGAAGACACAAGTCAGTCAAGCACTGGATGGAACAAAGCTTCATCCACACAGAAAAGGAAAGTGTGAGATCAGTTCCAATGGTGGGTATCAGTCCTTCATGGCCAACAGGTCCCTCCTGGCAGCAGATGCAGGGGAAATGGGCCTGTACATACCCCTCTTGTGCTCCAGTAGAAGGACTCAGCCCCCTCCCCAAAGAGGACAGAAATAGTAGGGTTAGCCAGGTGCCGTATGATACATGCTTAACAAGAACAAAAGAGCACACACTAAATCTGAAACAGGAAGAGTTATTTTGATACAAGGTGATAAGCCCAGCAGGGGCCACAAGGACTCTGTCTCTTGGCAAGCCCACTACAGGCCGCAAGGACTCTATCTCTTGGCAAGAAAAGGTTTCAGACCCAAAACTCATTCTTATATAGCCGTATGGGGGTCAAAAGACTGCTTGCATGAATTCTTGATTCTACCTTTTCCAAAAAGAGGTTTAAACCAAAATGATAAAAATGAAGAAGAGAAAGAGAGAAAAGGAGGAAGGAAGGAAGGAAAAGACAGGAAGGAAAAAGAAAGAAAGAAAGAAAGAGAGAGAGAGAGTGAGAGAGAGAAAAAGAAAGGAAGGAAGGAAGGAAGGAAGAAAAATAAAGGAAGAAAAAGAAAGGAAAGAAATATATTGTTTCATGTAACTTAACAATCCAGGAGTTGTTGGCTTCAGACATAGCTGTATCCAGGTGCTGAAATCTTGTCCTCAGAGACCCAATTTTCTCCATTTCTTGGACTTTTCTCTGGTTTGGCTTCACTCTTGGACAAGTTCCCTTCAGATGTTTATCAAGAAAATTCAAGCTTACATTAACTTTTTAAGATTCCCAGAAAAAATTCTTTTACCAGTTAATATTGGAAACTTCCATTGGCCTGGCTTGGGTCATGTGATCATCTCTTCATCAGTTGCTGTGCCCAACAGATCCGGACTTGACTACTCATTCTATAACTAGCTTGCTTAGCGTGTGTGAGCCTCAGTGTTCTCCTCTATAAAATGGCAGACAGTAATGCCCAAGTTGTAGTAGCAAATGTAGTGAATGCTCACTGATGGGTAACTACGATTTTTGTCATCATTTGCGGGTCTGTACTCCTAAAGAAGTTGACTTACTTATTCAATATGGGGAACTTCTATTTTTGTTTTCTAAGTGATCTTCCTTGGTTACACATTTGTGAAACCCAACACCATAAACACCTATGTCTGCTCAACATAGGTCCTACAAAAGAAAGGCTTTTATCACACCAACTAACCCAGTGTGAGTGACGAGAGCCACCGAAAGAACACCAAACAAGGCAATTTAGAAAGAATAAAAATGTAAAACCCTCACAGGGCCACAATGATTTAGAACATCTTTGTGGGGCACCTTGGTGGCTCAGTCAGTTAAGCATCCAACTGTTGGTTTCAGCTCAGGTCATGATCTTAGGGTTATGAGCTCGAGCCCTGCATGGAACTCCACACTCAAGAGTAGAGTCCACTTGGGATTCTCTCTCCCTCTCCCTTTTCCTCTCTCCCTGCTAATGCTCACTTGCATTCTCTCTCTCTCTCTCTCTCACTCTCTCTCAAATAAATAAATAAATCTTTAAAATAAATAAATAAATAAAGCATCATTTGTCTGTGACCTCCACTGGCACTTTAGATTCTGATTTCGATCCTGATTCTATTCCATGGGAGGTTTACACAGAATTTTTCTGCTTTGGAGTCAGAATCTCAATTTCTATCACTCCCTCTAATTTCTGCCTTTGCTCTCAAGTCTGCATCACATCCCCTTGATGGGATTTCCACATGGGGCTTTTGCCGCATAGGTATCCCCCAGAAAGTTCCTCCCTGGGCTCCATTGAATGAGGCCTGGGTAGAAGAAAGGCTGTAACATGATATGCTTTGGTCAGCTGGGGTAGCAGAATGGTGGACTTAGGCCTTGGAAATATAAATCAATTCAGAACACAACCTCTAGAAATGAGGTAGCACAAGTGTCCAAGGGCACTTATCAACCCAGGTAAGACAGGGTTCAAGCCAGGGCCTCCACCCACAAAGGATATGATGGCACATTGTCTTGTCTTGTCAGCAATAACCATCCATATGAACTTAAACCTCCCCTGCTATAGTCAGAAACACCTGTCAATGAATGATAATGTGTTTAAATTTAACCTGACTATTATTTCTGAGCAACTGATGAAGTCTCGATGAATATTTTCAGGGACAGATCAAGGAAAAAATGCTTATTTATGCTAACAAAAGGTTATCCACAGAATACACACAAATACTTTGTTAGGAAAACAGAGGAGCTACATGACAAATACAGCCAGCCTACTGGAGCTAGATTTCCATTCTCAGAAAATACCTAAGAGGGAAGCTGGAGAGGCAAAGAAAGAGGTGTGTGGGGGGGGGGGGGGGGAGTGGGAAGAAACAGTTCTCATCCACAGCATCGCCTATTGTTTGAATCATCAGAACCTTTTCTCTCCTCCCAGGCTCCCATCCTTCCACTTTAAAGTAAAGTGCTTTCTGTAAGATTAAAGTAACTTTTCTATTTAACGGAAGAAAAAAGGAAAAACAGGAGAAACACCAAATGCATAACAATGATGACCTTCAAACTGCTGAGCTTTGAGGTCTGGCCTTTGCTCAGTGCTTGTAGCAATCTCTCAATAACTGATTAAGGGATTAACCATCCAATTTGTTCAAAAGAACAACAAGATTTATATACTTATAAGGTCCTGGAAGACATACACCTGAATTAGCATAACAATAACCTACACCAGAAGAGTCAGACAGAAAAGTAATTCACATTTATAGTTTGAATTTTAAAACTAACTATAAAGTAGAAAATGGTCTACCTTGCCTTCCGCTCTAACAGGATTAAGGAGCACATGTTGGTTTTATTTGTACTTCTTGAGCAAACAGGCCTAATTAGAAATGAAAATCGTGGATCAATCAAATGCAGGTTAGTGACAGACAGATCTATACATGTTTTATCTGGGGGTCTTAAAGGGATACCATCTGATTCTAACAGGCATGAAAGGAGGTGAATTCCCAGTGGCCACAGAGCAGAGAGGACAGTAAGCACTACCCATATTCTGAAGAAGGTGGGCAAGGCTGGGCTTGGAAGGGTGTCAGTACAAACAGTGAGCTCACTCCGGGAGGCAAGTATTAGAAAAACAACAGAATCCCAGGCTTTCATTTTTAAATCTGGCCCCACCTCGACTGGGCAAAAAAACTCTTTACTCACAAAAGGAAGAGTATTAGATTCCCTGTGTCATTATAAGGGAATCATGCCCTTTCAGGAAGTGTTCAGGTATGGGAATTGGTGTGTTGGCCCCAGAGGATCTTCCTGAGCAAATAGATGCCAGCAGATGTACCCCCTGGGAACAGGTGGTGGCTTCAGGTTAATCTGTCTGCCAAGTCTGAAAGTCCTCACACTGGGATGAAAGGGCTGGGGAGAATCCCCTGCCATTACTCCTGACCTGTCTCAAAATCCACCCTGTGATGACTGACCTCTGGCTACTGGCTCAAATCCCTCAGCAGGATTTTGTAAAGAAAGTGAGGAAAGAGAGGAATTAGGATTTCACTTTAAGAGAGTAGGACCATACACTAAAAACCACACACAGAAGCAAAGGGAAATTAATAACCTGAATCCAATTTTACCAGGTTTGTCTGACATTCCTCAGGGCTAGAAAATATTTTGCCCTTCATCCTCACTCTTCCTCCATCTTTTCAGCCAAGAAAGTAATTTTAACCAGTCCTTAATTTGATCTTAAATTTTGGCTCCTCAAAAATGTCTCCTAGGGGCACCTGGGTGGTTCAGTCAGTTAAGCGTAAAATTCTTGATTTCAGCTCCGGGCCATGAGATTGAGCACCACATGGGGCCCCATGCTCAGCGCGGTGTCTGCTTGAGATTTTCTCTCTCTCCCTCTGCCCCTCCCCCCACTCACACTCTTAAAGAAACAAACAAATAAATAAAATCTTTTTTTAAAAAGTCTCCACAGGATTTTATCATCTTCCCCTGATTTTCCCAGTCTTCCCTGAGTGCTCTCACTTCCTTCAGAATTCAAGTTCACATTCTCTTCTTGGCTGCTCCAAACTAGTTGCTCCTGCCTGGGCTTCCCCCTTCTCTCCCTTAACCCACTCCCACAGCTTTGTGATGCAGCCTTTCTTCTTCCAAAGCCTGTTTCAAGTTCACCTTCACAAAGAAGCTTTTCCAAGAGTTTCTACCACATCCTACTTACTAACAGTGATTTTAACCAACTCCCCTGAGCAGCTGCCTATTCATCTGACACTGAGGTGGGTTGTACTGTTTTCCTTATTGTGTCTTTATTTGTGATTATCTTGTGCCTCATCTTGGGGTGTCCCCCACCACACACACACACCCCAAAGGCTCTTTACTGTACTCTGAACTTCCTCAGTCTTTAGCACTGAGCACTGCCAGTGCTATAAATGCCCTGCTTGTCTGTGGATCAGGGACACACAGAAACAAGCTAATTCAATTAATAACAAGCTCAACATACAATCAAGCTCATCATCTAATTCCAGGCACTAATCCATATGTGAGGAATGAACCCAAGTGGCTTGAGTTTTTGTTGTCATTCCTGGTTTGGTTGTGATAGAGATATGCAAACCATGTTGTTATATCACATCACTTTTTGACTTTTTTTTTTTTTAACTCCACTGGAGTCTTCTTTCTGTGCTATCAAGACATACGCCTATAATCACAGGAATCCCAGTTTCTGAAAGCAGAATACGGTGGTACAGTATGACAAGGGAATTTTTCCTATTTGTAAATTAACATGAGAATATCTTAATGATATAAATGTAAGTCATCTGGGGTGCCTGGATGGCTCAGTCAGTAAAGGGTCCAATTCTTGATTTGGATTCAGGTAATGATCTCAGGGTCATGAGATCAAGCCCATCATCAGGCTCCAGGCTCAGGGTGGCATCTGCTTGGGACTCTCTCTCCCTCTTCCTCTGCCCCTCCCCAGCCCGTGCATACTCTCTGCCTCTAAATTAATTAATTAGTTAAAATAAAGGTAAGTTCTCTGTCTTTGTACATTAACCAAATCACCTATCATCTTCGTAGACAGGAATAAAAATTACATTAATTTGAGAATTAAGGAAAATCAAAAACATGTCATCGCCATAGGTAGAACAAAGAAATCCTATTTAATCCCTATAATTCTTTCAGTGCCAGAAGCCATGGTCATCTAGAAAATAAACCCAATGCATGTTAAATAGGATTCTGAGATTAGCAAATGAGGCACTCAGATTTGTTTATTCTGTGTCTCTGACCCAACTCCTTTGCAGCCAAAGGAAAACACGAATGTGTGAATCTTTCAGAATGAAATCCTGGCACCTCATCAGAACTAACCCAAATAACAAAGGAGGATTTGGACTGTCTGGGAGTGGCCCAGAGCCAGCTGTGGGGACAACTAGAATCAAATTCAGAGCTTCAGTGAATGGGAAATAAGCACAGGTCCCAGGGTGAGAGGAGGTTGGGGTTGGGGGGACAGGAAAAGATAATACAGACAGAGGTTGTACTCAGTAGCAGCTCTCATTCTCAACGATGCCAGCCTATCACTGGGGGCTTTACAATGTAAAAATAGCCAAAACTGACCCTTTTTTGTGTTGATCAAAGTGATTTCTCAGTAAGGTGGCTTTGAAAAGCATCACAAAAGTGAAAAAGGTTCTCAAACCACCTCCTCCACCTCCTGCTCCCCAGCCTCTTGGTTATAAGTTATCAAAGGGGTTACTCATACAGAAACCTCAATCTCAAGAGTTAACTTTATAGAAGTATTTTTTGTTAACTCTTGTCTCAGACACAAATGGATATAGTAGGTCACTTGGTTTTTATAAGGTAGTAAAGAAGGGGGCTCCAAAGAAACATTCGTGCTTCATAAAATGAAACCGTTTTTCTGATTATTTTCTACTAAAGAAAGGAAAGAGATTAATTGGCATGAAGCAATTTCCAAGGTCGACCCAGTGACTTTTCACTGATGGGCAAACCATATTCCCGGCATCATAGAATTTTAAAGCCAGACAGGGCATTGACGATCACTCCACCAACTTCCACATTTTCCAGATGAGGAACCAAAATCAGAGATAATCAGTGATTTTCACAAGGTGACATTGTGTTACAGGCAAAGCCAGGATTCAAATAAAGGGCTCAACAAATATATTCAGCTGTGTCCTGCTGCCTTATTATGAGCTGAGAAGTCATCCTAGCATGATCTAGGGGAAATTCTCTAGGGAATTTCTCTAAAGTTCTCTAGGGAAAATACCATGGCCATTGACTTAGAGAATACAGGCTGACTGAAGGCTACCTGGGTCTTACAAAGTCCCCACCTCCATCTATATGCCTGATTAAATTAATGATTTGACTGTCTCTGTTCATGATGACACAGTTGTCTTTTACTATCCATCACCATTTACTATCCATTTCTGTCTAAAAACATAGGCAGATTCATTAGTATCCTAAACACTAACATTATGAAAGAACCCACCTACAAAAACCCCTCCCCTGAAAACCCTCATCAACTTCCAGAGAGTCATTGACCTAATCCAAGTGCCTACTAGACAGAGAAGCTACCTGGAGAATGTGTGCATGTTGAATGAGGCATTCAAAATCATTTTTTTACAAACATGGATCAACTCAAACAAAACATATCTCCAAAATCATCTGATGGCTTGTGACCCTGGGTGCAGTGTTTGTAAAATGATTTTTCAAATTTTAGGTAATTCAGTCTATTACAAAAGAGCAACCTCATTATTCAAGTGAAAGTAGGCAACTTCTGTAGAACCGTAGCTGTGAGGCACTCAGGCTCTTCTATTTCTTGAAGGTTCTGGCCTTACTTTGCTTACCAGTATGGTCCTGCTCCTCACATGCATTGCCTAGCCCAGGATAAGGAACAGCTGTCACCTTACAATGCACAAGATGTTGTTGGTGGGTGCTGAAATTCTAGGGTTGTCCCTTTCATGTCATTTGAGCAAAAAGCAAAAAGACCGCTGCTCACCATTACACTCAAGATACCCTTCATCTATGTGGAGAATACAGTAAAGTCATTCCTTCATGGCTGCATGTGGTTCCCTCTTGCATGCACTAGTATTGGCTGCAAGGGTGAAAGAGAGCTAAGATTCCACTCAGTGAACCACATTCATGTGGGTCAATAGCCCATCATTTTCATGCACTAACTTCTTTGGGGCTCAGGTGACTAGATTCATCATTTACAGTTTTATTGATACTTCTCTGGCTTTTTCGTGATTATCCCAAGCAATTATTTCCTACTGTTTACATGCTACAAATCCAGATTGTAGGATGAGGGGGGTAGAAAGGAGAACAAAATCCAAGAAAAGGGAAGAGAGCTAATAAAACCAAAGTGGGTGGAAACAAGATATGTATTAGGAAAAGAATGGACCAGAACTTGAATTGCCAACTTTTAAATTAAGATGCAACTATTTGAGACTCAGTTTCCTTATCTTTAAACATGGAGAATGTGGCATCTGAAGACATTTCTGTGAAGGACAAATGGTATTGTCTCTATATACATGTTTAAAATACCATTAAATAAGGAATAATTGTTATAGTGGCAGAATGGTTAAGATCATCAAACCACCTGGGTTCATCTAGTCCTACCTTTGCTTCTTATTAGCTGTAGGTCTTTGGACAAATATGTTAACCTATCTGAATCTGAATTTCCTCATCTCTAAAATGGGAATATTTATAGTAGCCACTTCTCATAGAGTTTTTTAAGAACAAAATGAGATATCCATAACCTAGCCCAGTGCTTAGAAATCCTTATAATGTATTCAAAACTATTATCTATTTTTATCATTATTATTGTGGTGGCAGTCTTTTTATGTTCCTGGTTCTACATGTTTTATGTATATAAATACAAATACACACATGCATATGCACACACACATACTTATACAGCTGACCCTTAAACAACATCTGGGTTAGGGCACCTACCACTGTGGGTCAAAAATCTACATATAACTTTTGACTCCCCAAAACTCACCTCCTAATACAAGCCTTATCAATAATATAAACACTGGGTTAACACAGATTTTGTGTGTCTCATGTATTATATACTGTATTCTTACAATAAAGTAAGCTAGAGAAAAGAAAATGTTGAGAAAATCATAAAAGAAACTACACTACTGTATTATACCAAAAAGAATCCACACATAAGTGAACCCACACAGTTCAAACCCATGCTATACAAGGGTCAGCTGTATATATATATAAATATATATATAATGTTTATTTATATTTATATTATATATATATGTAATTTAATGTCAGAAGAGAATTATAATTATCCCTTGCATATGGAATATGGCATAGAGTGCTTCCCAACCTAGAACTGCCAGTCCTAGCTCAACCCTCTTATGCTAACTCCTGTCTTCATGTCAGACATGTAGTTTTCTATCACAAAATGTCCCCTCTGCCCCCACAGCCATCAAAATCATGTTGCTTCCTTCCCAGGCTAGGAAGGTTATGAGGGCTAGAGGAAAAGGTGTGGCTACGGAAGCCCTCAGCAACTTCCAGTGAGAACCGCCAACAATTCTGGTGTTTCAGACCCCAGCAACTAATTCTCTGCTCCTCCAGACATGCCTTACTGTGCAAGAATTAGTTCAGTCCTAACATTAAGCACCCAGAGTTAGCACCAGATTCCACAAGTGAAAGGGGTCAGTCCCACAGACGCCCCTTACATCAAATGCCAGTCAGGAGTCCTGGACCACCTCGACTTCTGATCAATTGCTATAAATTGAGGATTCCAACAACCCTTCCTCAGGTTTGATGATTTGCTAGAACAACTCACAGAACTCGGGAAAATACTTATATTTGCTGATGTATTATAAGAGATACATCTTGGGAATAGTCAAATGGAAGACATGAATAGAGCAAGGTAGGGGTGCCTGGCTGACTCAGTAGGTTAAGCAGCTGTCTTTGGCTCAGATCATGATCCCAGTGCCTTGGGATCAAACCCTGCGTCCTGCTTCTTTCTCAGCCCCCCTCCATGCTTGTGTTCTCTCTGGCCATCTCTCTCACTATCCCTCTCACTATCTTTGTCTCTGTCTCTCAAATAAATAAAATCTTTAAAAAAAAAATAGAGCAAGGAATGGGATAGGAGTGGCTGGAGTTTCCAGGCCCTCTCTGGGCCTATCATCCTCCCAGCACCTTGATGTGTTCACCAACCCAGAAGCTAAAATAGTGACCAAACATACAACCAAGTACCAATGGGAGAGTCCTAAGGAGCATTACCCAAAATATGTCCCCACAAAATACCATCCCATAAGAAGTTCCCCAAAAAAGAGATTCTATAGAATTAAGAAACACTGCTTGCTGTTTGGACCTCATAAATATTCATACTAACAAATTAAAGGTTCTGAGAAGTAATTTGTATAACTTATCCAAAGACTCTCAGACTCAGTTGACCACCACACAGTCCTTATTTCTGAATGTAACACATTTCAAGAGAACCAGTTTGGAAAATGTTAAACCAGAAGACTTCTCTACTCCTCCCCTTTTCTAAAAGTCTTTATGCAGATAGTTGAACATAAAATAGTGGATCTGATGATATTTCAGGACCAAGGTGATAGAAATGCATAGCCATTGTAGCCAAGTAGAGGAACTGGCTCATGGGCACACAGCCTTGCAAAAAATTAAATAATGAGGTGGTCATGACTATTTTTCACTGAATATTTTAGGCACATAGTAGGATTGCACTTCTATGCCCTCTTAGTGTTAGATTTAGTCACATGATTTGTTCTGGCCAATTAAGTGAGTAAAGTGCTGATGTGACTCTTTGACAAAGAAGTTCGGTTTTTTTGAGATTTTATTTACTTGCCAGAGAAAGCAAGAGAGGACAAGTAGGGGAAGTAGCAGAGGCAGCAGGAGAAGCAGGCTCCCCTCTGAGCAGAGAGCTCCATGTGGGGCTTGATCCCAGGAGCACTGGGATCATGACCTGAGCCGAAGGCAGATGCCTAACCAACTAAGCCACCCAGGTGCCCCTTGAAAAGAAGTTTTAAAAGCTAGTATTTAAGTGACCACATCCTTTTCCCATTAGTGAGGCAACTGTGTAAGCCTGTGTTGAGATGTAACCTACATCAATCTAGTCCTTAGAGACTATGATGAGCAGAATCCCTTTTATGTTCTGTGATAAACATGTACCCAGAGAGAGAAACACCTTGTCATTATAAGCCAGCAAGCTTTAGATGTTGTTCCTCTTCACAACCTAACCTATTGTAATACATACTATCAATCTGACTACATACTCTCATCCATTTTTACCCCACCCCTTCAGTGTCTATTGCTCTCCATTCCTACACTTAGACAGATTCCACTACTATCAATGGACTGATTTCATCCAAACCAAAACTGCTCTTTATAAGAATGTACATGCAGAATCTTTCAATACTCAGAAACTCCCCACTCTCCATTCAAGGCTTCTCCCACAGTGTAGGGAGAATTAGCCTCAATAGTTTAGAAAGATTCATGCCTCATTTTATTGAAAAGGGAAATCAGAGCATTCCCTTTGTAGATGAGTATGACTGAATAATTCACTGAAAGCTTCATTATCTATAATTGTGATAACACACACTTTAAAATAAAGTATTGCACATATCAAATATCTCTGATACATTTCTGAGCAAATATGTGCACATATGTAATCAGCGGTGGTAATCAACTGCACATCAACAAAGAATCGGAGTGTTTTAGGGGAGTAAAGATGCTGTTACAGTTAACAATCATTTGGCAGTGTGGCTTATTTTAATAGACACATCACTTTAAAATAAGTCTTCACCATCTGCTGCAGCCTCTAATTACAAATGCAACAAGAACATAATTCACAATTGCATCATTAAAAAGTAAGACATAAGGGATTTAATGCATGCCTGTGTCCTTTTTTAATGCAGCAGACGTCTGTTCATCTTTTCTTGTGTTTTAGGCACAAAATTGGCGGTAAAACTTATTTTGCTCCATATTGAAATTTCCCACAGTAGAGTGTTCAGGGGACAACGGGAAATCCATGTAAGGGTGCTTAGTTGTCAACAATATTCATAGGCTATAACCCTATTGATATTAGATTGACTTGTCAGCACTGTTTTTCACATGCAAGGAAAAAAAAAACTATCTTCATTTACAAAGGAAGAGAAGAAAAAAGTCTGTTCAGCAAGAAGTACAGATAAGGCAATTTAATCTTACCAATATAAATGGCTTGGAAATTCACTACTAGTTTAGGTGTCTATAATAAACTAACCTTTTAGCAACCCACTTTCCAAATGTTGTGCAAAACTAGCTTGATGAGCCTGTCTCCTGTTAGATGCAAAATTAATATAAGAATATATAAGTACTAAAACATATTGTTTAAGGTCAATTCTCTATTTTTACCTGCAGATCAAACTTTAATTATGCAAAGACTACTGAAGAAAAGAGTTGCCATGGCATGAACTGTCAATTTAGAAGTTTGAATTTGCAGGAGTGATACTTTGCCTGAAATAAGGGTATCAACCCCAGATGGATGAGGTCATGGCTAGAACCTTGAGGTCTAAATTTCAATGAGATCTAAGTGTTATCAAATAAAAATTCTAGTCTACTTCATAGCCTTTAAAAATAAAATCATTATCATGATCACCACCCTTTAGTTTTAAAAATATAAAAATGAATATTCATCTTTATTACTAATCATTATAGTAAACTCAAGAGAAAGAAAAAACAAGCTGTATTCTTACGGATCCTTTAGTCATTCCTAATCTTAAACAAACAGCATTAATCACTTAATCCAGTCCTAGTAGATTTTCCTGTCTACCAGCATCATCGCCACAACCGTGGCTACTTTTTAAATAAGCTATGTGAAAAAAAAAATAAATTAAATAAATAAATAAATAAGCTATGTGACTATTTTTTAAGGTAAGCAGGGAGAAAAATATTCTTTGTCTTCCTGACATGGCACCATAACATGTACAAGGCTTCATGATTTCCCCAGGTAGTCTGTTTCATGTAATATCAACAGGGGCACATATGCCATTCTCCTGTACTCCTTGTATTTGAAATAGATGACAAATAGTCTCGCCACAAAGTCACATTAAAGAAATATACAGAATGAAACGGGGCCACTATCTTACACTACCCACAAAAATTAACTCAAAATTTGATGAAAAACCTGAATGTAAGACCTGAACCCATAAAACTCCTAGAAGAAAACATAGGGAGTAAGCTCTTTGACAACAGTCTTGGCAATGATTTTTTTTTTATTTGATACCAAAAGCAAAGACAACAAAACCAATCATAAGCATGTGAGACTACATCAAACTAAAGTTTCTGCACAGCAAAGCAAACTGCCAAGAAAATGAAAACACAGCTTACTGAATAAGAAAAAAATCTTTGCAAATCATAGATCTGATAAGGATTTAATATCTAAAATTTATAAAGAATTTATATGACTCAGTAGCAAACAAACAAACAAAAAATAATCTGATTAAAAAATAGGCAGAGGGCCTTTTTTTCTAAGGAAACGTACAGATGGCCATTGGGTACATGAAAAGAAGTTCAACATCACTTATCATCAGGGAAATGAACATGAGAAGCACAGTGTGATACCAACTCACACCTGTTAGGGATGGCTACTAGCAAAAAGATAAGAAATAACAAGTACTGTTTCCCCCCGGGTGGCTCAGCGGGTTAAAGCCTCTGCCTTCAGCTCAGGTCATGATCCCAGGGTCCTGGGATGGAGCTCTGCTTTGGCCTCCTTGCTCAGCAGGGAGCCTGCTTCTTTCTCTGCCTGCTGCTCCCCCTGCTTGTTCTCCCCCTCTCTGGCAAATAAAAAAATAAACTGTTAAGAAAAAAAAGAAATAACAAATGCTGGCAAAGCTGTGAGAAAAGGGACCCCTTGTGCACTGTTGGTGAGAATGTAAATTGGAGTAGCTGCTATGGAAAACAGTTTGGAGGTTTCTCAAAAAATTAAAAATTAGAACTACCAGATGATTAGCAATTACACTTCTGGGTAATTATCTTAATAAAATGAAAACATTAACTTAAAAAGATATATGCGCCCCCATGTTCATTGCAATATTATTCACAATGGCCAAGATACGGAGACATAAGCCTTATCAACAGATAAATGGAGAAAGAAAATATCGCATGCACACACTGAAATATTATTCAACCATATAAAGCATGAAATTTTGTCATTTGTAACAGCATGAATAGATCTTAAGTGCATTATGCTAAGTGAAATAAATCAGACAGAGAAGTACCTAGATTGTTTGAGTCAGTAAAGTGTCCAACTCTTGATTTTGGCTCAGATCATGATCTCAGGGTCATGGGATTGAGCCCCACGAGGCTCCTCACTCAGCATGAAGTCAGCTTGAGATTTTCTCCCTCCCTCTGCTTCTCCCCCTGCTATAAATAAATAAATAAATAAATAAATAAATAAATAAATAAAATCTTTAAAAAAGAAAAAAGAAAGATGTCAGAGAATGACAAACACTGTGTGAACTCACTCATGTGGAATCTAAATAATTTTAATAATTTTCAAAATTTTAAAAACCAAGCTCATAGATACACAGAACAGATTAGTGGTTACCAGAGGCAGAGAGTGTGGTGTAGGCAAAGTGGATAAGAGGAGTCGAGATGTACAAATTTCCAGTTATAAAATGAATGATACAATGTGGGATATAATGGGGATATAATGTATAGCAGGGTAATTATGGTTGACAATGCTGTATTAAATATTGGAAATTTCCTAAGACAGTGGACCTTAAAAGCTCTCACCACAAGAGAAAAAAATCTGTAACTCTATATGGTAACAAATAAATAAATAGATTTTTAAAAACAAATTTACTCTATCATCCATTCTTAACATCAGGCCAAAAGTAGCTTAGAATTTCTGGTGCTTCAGTCTGAAAATCCTTTATCATCATCCACAACCACTGATAGTTTTATTTTTCTGAAATGTGTCCATGGAATGCATTCACAGCTCTTTTCAGTCTCCTAGCATTTCCAAGGATTTGAATGAATGCAATGATTTGGAAACACCTAGAATCTCCTCTCAAGACCTCTTTTTTTAAAGATTTTATTTATTTATTTGAAAGAGAGAGAGCATGAGAGTGGGGTGAGGGGCAGAGAGAGAAGCAGACCACCACTGAGCAGGGACACCAATGTGGGACTCAATCCTGGGACTCCAGGATCATGACCTGAGCTGAAAACAGATGTTCAACAGACTGAGCCACCCAGGCACCCCAAGACCTCTCTAATGAACAACATCCTTCCATTTACTAGACAACTTTGCTTGTTTCTTCTTGGATGCCAAGGTCCCTTACTTAGTTACTGCTTCTCCTGTGATGCCCCCACACTGGGAGCAAAGAAGTAAGAGTGACTCTCTCATTCATCAAAGAAGGGCAACATCAACCTACGGCTGAAAGCCACTATCTTGTTTCCATTCACACTAATGGTTTTTCCCATCCTGATTAGAGCCACTTCCTGTCCTCTGGGTGCTCCAGGGGACCTCCCTTCCCACTCACCACTCCACCTTTATGGCACAACCTTTACTACAGACTTGTAGGACTAGCAATTACAACCAGTCATATAATTTTCTGCATCTTTCTTTTTTCACAGATAAGGCTCTCATCAAAGATTCTTTGTCTACAGGGCCCAAATATTTTACCTCATAAAAACCAACAGTTACATTTTTGCTATTATAATGAATCATTTTTATTTCCCCAATCCTTAGATTCTTTCCCCTACGGAGTAAAAACTTGCATTATTCCAAATTTAAAACAACAATCCTTAATAGTCATCACAATGACCACTTTATTTGCAGAATTCCACACACATAAAACTAATTCCTGAAAGATACTGGAGCTACAAAACCTGGGTCATAAGAACACACAATTTTAAAAAACATTTAAGCAAATCTAAAAGTTTGAATACCAAGATATGAAATGACTTATTTTATTTCCTAAATACCATAATTTCACCTTCTTACCAAAGAGCAAAATAGAATTTAAAAAGTCATAGAATCATAGAAATATGGCTCTTAAGGAGTATTGCAGGGAGCAAAAGTTCCTAATTCATCTTTGAGTCTTTAGTCAGAAAAGAATGTATGAAAACCACCTCAAAGTGATAGCTTTCTGCTACACGTTATTCCAGAAACTTCAGGAAGAGCTCCCCACACATGCACCCCTACACTCTATCCTCCCATCTCTCTCCCCCTCACCACCTGCCTTCCTGGTAATGCATTCCAGGGCCTCCAAGCCCCTTGTGGACAGGAAGTTCTTTCTCAACTCCCTGCTGCATTCTTGGACCTTTTTTAAATTATTACCGAAAAAGAACAGCTGTCTATTCCTCAGCACAATAAATTGTCTTTCCTATACTTTAAGATTTATTGACTGAGCTCCCCCAGTCATCTCTCCCCTTGATTAAATAATGTAAATGCTTTTATCTTGTCGTTATTTTCATTTCACTGATATTATTTGGTCAGCATCAATCCTTTTCCTTAGAAATTTTAAATCAGGTTGTTTTGGCTTTTTTTTTTTTTCAGTCACATCCAATTTTAACAGTTATGGCTTCTGCCATTTTGAGTTTTCTTTATTTCCACAAAGTTCAATTTTCCCAGATCAAATTTTGCCGTCTAAATTTTGTCAAGGAGATTTAATTTTGCCATCAATTTTTTTAGCCAATAACAAATTCTACCACAGGCAGTTGCATTGTTGTCAGTATTATTTTGTTGCAACTGGTTCTACCAGTAATAGCCATTATGAATTTGATAAAAGAAAGATAGCTTGTATTTGTAACCCATGAGAAAATTGTCAACAGTTTTTGAGAGACAGAAATAAAGGCAGGGGTGCCTAGGTGGCTCAGTGGGTTAAGCCTCTGCCTTCGGCTCAGGTCATGATCTCAGGGTCCTGGGATCGCGCCCCGCATCGGGCTCTCTGCTCAATGGGGAGCCTGCTTCATCCTCTCTGCCTGCCTCTCTGCCTTCTTGTGATCTCTGTCAAATAAATAAAATCTTTAAAAAAAATCATTAAAAAAAAGAAAGGCAAAAAGCAGGATATGAAGAGGAGATATAAGACAAGGGGAGACACCTACAAGGAGGTAGAAATAAAGACCCACAGTGAGTGAAACCAAGAGAGAAGCTATAGTAATTTTATCATATGAATAGCTCAGCTCCCAGATGCATGGTGTTGTCAAAATGTTCTTGGGCCAGAATGGTGGAATCTAGGAGCACCTGGGTGGCTCATTTGGTTAAGCATCTGCCTAAGGCTCAGGGCCCTGGGATGGAGCCCTGTATTGGGCTCCCTGCTCAGTGGAGAGCCTGCTTCTTCCTAGCCCTCTGTAGCTCCCCCTGCTTGTACTCTCTCTCTCTTTCTGTGTCAAATAAATAAAATCTTTCTTTTTTAAATGGTGGCATCTATACACACAGCTTTGTTAGTTTTTCCGTTACTACCCAGTTTCATAAAATTGCATTTTAAATTATAAGGACTGAACCTGAATATCATACACTCCTAATGGCTTGGTCTGTGCCCGGGCAATCCAAGCCCCTGCCTGCTTTCATGACCAAGACCATATATATGAGACAAATAAATAAATAAGATAGATGCCAACTGAGATCAATGCTTTGAAGGAATGAATAGGGTTACAAGGCAGAGTCAGTGGGTGGGAAAGCCTCTTGAGGGGAGCAAGATTAAAGTTGAAACCTGAAAGGTATAACACACAGAGCCAGCAATGAGCACCACGGACAGATGAAGCTGAGGAAACAAGCACTCTGAGGCAGGGAAGGGTGTGGGCACTTATGGAACAGAAAGGAGATGAGTGTATTTGGAGAGAAGTGAGCAAGTGAAATATTCGAAAATAAGACACCTTCCTCTGACAAGTGTAAATGGGCAAACAAAAGCTTATTTTCAATAAAATGGAAATCCAAGTGTTTGAGATAAATAGTAGACTACTCAGAAACATTAATTCCGCTACTCTGTTTCTCAGCAAACTAAGTTTTCAATTCACCTTAAGTACTCAAAGCCATATATGTCTGTATATGTATGTGTGTATGTATGTATGTGCAGGTCATATTTCATATTAACAAGTCTAAGATTACATTTTGTAATCTGTTTGAGGGATAAATGGAGGTTTGCTCTGGCTCAAAAGTTCCTGAAACATAATTTTCCCTATTGGTTTAGCCCAGTATGCAAAGCCCTGAGGAATATTTTAGCAACAAAGACCTTTCCTCCATCAAACACAGGAAGAAAGCTAACTTCATTTCCTCCTGTTCCTTCCTGCCACAAATCTACCTTCATATCAGAAGATAAACTGACCCCCAAACACAGGTGTAATTCAATATTCTATTTCAAATGCCATCTGATTTGAAACCCAAGTAATTAACAGCTCACCAGAGACCCTACTAAAATAAAACCAACTTTGATCCTATTCCCAAATCCCTTGCCAAATGGATGGGCAGCTCAAACCCCTCTGCTTTTGTATTAATTGAAATGAATGCCTCTATCAGAAGAATGCTGTACGTGGGAGAACAGGCTATAAGGAGGGTGTGTTTTTCAGCTTGATTATTAGAGAAGCTAATTTGAGTGCTGGGATGGCATAAATATTGACATGCACTCTCTGGCATCTTGGAGGAACAGAGGCATATGAGACATGGCACATTTTCATTTCAAGGAATAAACTCTGGTTCTCTTATTACACTGCAGAGAGGGGCCATATTTTATTTCTAATATTTCAGTATGCAGAGAATGGCTTTCTGGTCCAATGGATGACTAGATACAGACTAAGTGTACACAACAGGATAGTTTTCAGTAATTTGTTCTTTGTTGTTGTTGTTGTTCCAGTGCTCTGATAATCCACAGCATAGTCCACACACCATAACAGCTTTATTTACAGAAGTTACTTGGATGAGGCCAAAGGGCCAAAGGGATTCACTTTAAGATAGATCAACTTGAAGACATAATTAATGGTCACTGGTACTTATAATACAATAATAGTGGCCACATGCTGAACTCTTACTTTCTGCCAGGCTCTGTGCTATTGACTATTTTCCTCCCACTCTGCTCTTAACCACTGTTTTCAAGGTACTTTCCAGTTATAGCAGCAAGGTGAGTTGGAAGCCTCGTTTTCAGTCCCAGCTTTGCTACTTCCTACTCTATAACTCTGTATGAGCTACAGTACCCTCTCTGGGCCTCACTTTTGTCTACTACAAAAAGGACATAATAAAACCTACGCCAAAATCCATTGTAAGGGTGAATTAAATTTTTTAAAAATGTGAATTATGTTTAAACTAAATTTAAACATAATTCTAAAAAGAAGCTAAAGTTCTGCATGAGTATAATATATAATTATTATCAATTACTATTGTGAAATATCTACAAATTGCCAAGAAATGAGTAGATCCTTACATTTTCCTCCAATCCCCACACAATCTGAAGAATAAGTATTATTTCCCACTTTCCAGAGAAGGAAATGGATGTAGAGAGAGGAGAAATACCTTGCATGAGGTTTAGCCAGAAAAAAATCCCTTTCGATGTGACAGGTTATTCCCAGAGAATATAGCAGCAAAAGATAAGGTCAGTTGGAAACACCTATAGTCTTCCAATATTTTTTAATTCCCTAGAAATAATCTGTAAATGTTGCATATTATATGATTATTACATGTGTATACAAAATAAATACACATCTGTAATAAATACATTAAGTTGCCCATCACACATGAACAGAGTAAAATTGGTATATAGGGAATGAAAAGTCATTGAGTAACCTGGAGTCTTCCCATATTCCACAGAGCCCATAGAGCCCAATTAAGTATAGTCAGCATGTGCCAAGGTAGAAGGGTAAGCCACTGGGGTTGTAAATTTCTCTAGTATGTCAAAAGCACAGCAACTCCTGGGTGAGATATGGTACCTTCCCATCTGCTGAAGATATTTGTTAATTTCTAAATGGCTGTAGTCCTTCTTAGGCTAGGTAACAACAAAATTGAACTGGGTGTTGACTTTTGCCTAGTTCTTTTCAACTGGCCCTTATAGAATTTAACAATGTCTTATACTCTCTCATTCAGAATTCCCAAGGTCTAAGTGAAGTTATATTAAGAAAGAAAAATGGAAGGTGCAAATAAATTGTATCATCCAAGCATCTGCATCTGTAGATATCTAGACTTGCCATGCAAGTCCATGAATTATGGACCATCTGTACTAGGCAGAAAAGACCAGCCTTGCTGGGGAAACAAATCCTAAAATCCCAGTGGCTGAATGCAACAAAAGTTCATTTTCTACTTATGCAAACTCTCTTCTGTTTGGAACAATTTTCCAGGCCAATTTTTTCTTCTTGCTTTTCTTCTTGTCCTATTTTCTTCTTGTGTTTCTGCCATCTCAACATCAGCACAGTCATCAAAGCAGAGAAGAAAAAGCTGGAGGGTCACACAGACCTTTCATTGACTCAACCTAGATGTGATGCATGTCACTTTTGTTCATTTCATTGGCAAGACCTAGTCATATAGCCCTACCTACCTGCAATGGATAGAGAAGTTTTCTCTTAATGCTACCCAAGGAGGGAGAACCAGCAAGCGCACTCACCATTTCTGCCATACTCTTTCTATATGCGAAGGCACTGTGCTGGGTGCTGGGATTCAAGGATAAATTAAACCCACTCTCTGTCTAGGAAGGAATGACATAGTTTACTATAAAACAAGGAACCCTGTGATTTGTACTCAAATGCAGCAATAAATATGGGGTGAAGATAAAGGAATGATTAATTACAAAAGAGGATATAAGAGAAGATTTAACAGAAGTGTCATCTGAGTGGAAATGAAACTAATCTTTACATGTCACTCAATGACATCATCTCTAAGAACCAACATGTGCCAAGTAGGAAACAGCACAGACTCAGTAACTAGGGGGAAGGAAACACTCAAGTAGGATAATGGTAAAGAACCAAGCTGTGGTCCTGAAGCTAGATGTCATTGGTCCCAACTCCATACCCTGTAGATACAAAACTGCCAGCCAGTGTGCCATAGACCAGTGTCCTCAGTGAGACTGAAATGACTGGCAGCAAATAGTGATTCCTCTATGGAGCCTGACAGGGGAAAGGGCAGGAGCACACAGCACACAGGATGCAGCAGGAGAATAAGAAATCCCCTTGCCCTGTGCTAGTGACAGTGAGCGATCTGGGATGATGTCCAAAAGACTGCGATTGCATAAGACTTCTAGTCTTCATACACAAACCACTGAAGAAATATCATGATGGATTCCATAAAGTAACCTCTTTCTCTATCTCTAATTTCCTAGGATTTCTAAAATGAGATTGGTAGAATACATTCTTCTCACTCAACTAAAGCCATAGTTCTGCATGTAAAAGCTACCTCTAAAACAAAGGAGAGCACTGACCAAGCTAGGCTGAGGAAAAATTGTTGTTCTTCATCTGGCCAACAGCCACATGGTTGCTGTCTTTGTGGTTCTTGAGCACCTGCAGTTTTGTGCATATGGGAACTACTAGGGAACCTGCACATGAAAGCACAAAAGGATCTTAGGTTTTCACAAGACTATACTTGCACTCAATGCCTTGAAAAGTGAAATACTATGGAGGCTTGAGACTATGGTTGTGGATCCAAAGTCCTCCAGGCTTTTTCCTTCTCTTCATAGAATATTTCCTCCAGAGTCCTGGTTATATGACTTAGAGGAACCTCCCTATTCCCATAAACACAGAACAGGCCACCCAACTCTGTACTCACTGGACTATCCAGGGCTCCCACTGACAATGCCTGTGGACACTATCAATGACCTCAAAACCTACCCATCTTTCAGTTGAACTTCAACTCTTTGGGTTCATATAGAACATAGCTCAACTCATTTTCCCCAATTCCTTAGGAAGCTGTTCCTGACAGATCCTCTCAGAGAACACTAAGTGGTTCATAATGGCCAACCCATTTTGACCCATCCTGGACACCATGACAGAGAAGAGATGAGGTACAGGGGTGAGCATTACAAAGTACAGAGTCTTATGCCTCCAAGAATCACTCTAGAACAGCACAGTTAAGAGTGTAGGGAACATCTGGCAGACTGTCAGGAGACCTGAGCCAATTCTGGGTTTGGGCAGGTCACCTAGCCTCTCTGGACCTCAGTGGCTGAGCTCCAAGTTCAGTTTCTTCAGTTAGGACCCCATGAGAACAAATGTCCTTGTCTGAGACCTGATATCCATGACAAAATCAGAGATTAGAAAGAATAGGCATTCCCACATTTCTGGTGAATGGTAGATAGGATCCCATTTATGGGCTAAAAGTCAGATGATCAAATAAGATGAAACATGCCCTGGATTAAATGAGGCGGAAACTGAAGCACAACATCTTCTCTACAAAATAACAGTTAAAGTAGCTTTCATTGCTGAAGTGTCATACTTCAGCATACTTCATCTCTTTTAAAGCACTTTTGAGTACATGTTTCTCATTTAGTCTGCTTTATTCTTCAACACAGCTGAGGATATTGACTGGAGCCCATACTTTACGCTCACCATCTATAGTGTGCTTTATGGGAAGAAAATCTTCATGTTGTAACTTGCATATTTGCTTCTACTCTGGATTCCTACTAGGCTCATACCTATAATCTAGATCTCCATTTTTTCTTGTTCACAGAAAATAGTCTGAAGGTTTTCCTTCAAGAGAGACTAACTCAGCATGAAGCCCTGCCCTTCAGAGTCTCCCATCTTCTACCATTAGAAAGTGGGGATTCTCCATGAGCTAAAGCTTCCTGAAGATACGTAAGGTAGATATTTGAGAGAAGTTTACATATTTCCACCTGACACTTGGGCTTCCCCTGGAAGCTGAAGAAAGAGATGTATGTTCTGAAAGGGAACACGCTAAATGCATTAGAACATCAAGGAGGTGGGGGGGAGACAAAGGGAGAGGGAGAGAGAATACCAAGCGGGCTCCACACTCAGCACAGAGCCTGACACAGGGCTTGAGATCATGACCTGAGCCAAAAACAAGACATCAAATTTTCAACAACCCCGGGTTCCTAAGAGAAGATTTTCCATTTTGTACTGAGTGGAAGGCATGTTTCCTTGGGGGTTCTTCATTTGAGGCCTCATCTTCCTCAGTCAGGTTCCTGCATTTCCTTCTCCCAACTTCTGTCAGTTTTCCATTCACCTCTTCCTTCTCTTTTTTCTTCTGTCCTTCCACTGTCATTTTCTCTAGGTGTTCTTCCCACTGTTCTTTATTCCTTCCCTTTTCTCCCACAAGAAGCTTGTTAGCCTGCATTTTAAGCTTATGTGGCATTAATCAGAAAATCAGAATTAAATGCTGAGGAAATAAAATAATTTGCAACAGGAGCATTGGCCTCCCATGGAACTCTCATGTTTATTCCTTCTTAACCAGACTTAGATAATGGATTATCCATTTGTTTCACAGTCTTCCCTTCATAAGGATGTACTTAGAGGATTGTATGTGATGCGGTACACATTTAATTACTTGTTATTGCACACTCTGTATTTATCTATTTATTTTTACCAAATAATTCCACAGAATTCTCAGTAATTGGCTAGATGAAATTCTTAATGAATTAAGAATTAATTAATGAATATCCAGGCTTCCCTGTTTTGACAGAATCATCTTTTACACATGTGAAAAAAAATTGGTGAACTCTTTTGAAAGTGTCTTCTGGCTTCCCCTTGTAATCTGCTCTCAGGCAGATATCTCTTGTCCTTTGGTGTATCTGGAAAGGAAGCCAAGTAAAAAAGATGTTATTATTGTTTTCAGAACTCTTCTTGCATGAAGAATCTTTTTTTGTTGTTGTTGTTTCTATTCTAGGGTCATTTTTCAAAATCATCCATAAAAAAGGGCAGATTGTCCTAGGATGTCATAATGATCTTTTTCATCATGTGTCTGTGACATCTGAGCAGTTCTGTGATAAATCAGTAGGCCTATGATGGACAGTACATTTTAGTGCTATGAAGTGTTGAACCTGAATGTTGCAACACGTTCCTAGCTTCATTGTCCCTGGGGTTTGGAGATGTCTAGACATAGTGCCTGCAACAGGCTGCATGGCCAAAGGTAGTGGCAATTTTCATGGTGCAAATTCAAACTCCAGGTTATGCAAGCTCCAAGATGATTTATAAGGGCCCTAATTCTTATCACAGACATTTCTGCACCCAGTCACTTGTCAAGTGTGTGCATGTGTATGTACATGCATGTGTGTGGTATAAAGGCCCATGTGTTGCAAAGAAGAAAACAGGCATCCCAATTTCTCCCTACGGGGAAACCTCTAACCAGGGCCACAATAACCAGTAGAACTTCAAGTGTCCATATGTCAACATGAAGTTTTCTGAAATTATACAGTCTGAACTAATAATTCTGAATGCATCAAACTAGTAAATACATATTGACAAGCCTTAAGTAGAATGATTGCTTCTTAAAATAAATGCACCTGCTAGCTCAACCAGTAGTTTCCACCTATCCCCATTGGTATAGTCATACAGGTTTTCATTTTGAAACTATATGAAAATTTTGAATGCAGAATTTTCTACCTCCCCAAACTGCTACTTTATAGTTAAAAAAATCCAAATAAACATCTTCCACCAAGCAGAGTTGATTTTATTTCGTGTTGCCCTCCTTGGCAGTGCTCTTTCGGAAGTGTGACACCTTAAGAACAGTGCCTTGTAGTTAGGCCACTAGCTTCTATCCACAGACTATTTTCATATTTATTACCTCATTTCTGATGCACACAACAACTCTGTCAATCAGGTACTGCCACTTCTTTCATTTCACAGATGCTTAATCTGAGAGCTGGGAAACATAGGGAACACGCCCAGGGCCTCAGAGCTAGTTAGAGCAATGTTGGTATTTCACCCAACCTGACTCAGATTCCTGCTCCTTTCTCTCTCCCCACTTCCCTCACCCCACATCAATGATATATCGCAACTGCAATTCTAGCAACAAGGGTGATCACTGGGAGACCTCATGTTTCAAGTCACCTTGAAGGGCTCCCTCTTCTGCATTCCTTCTCAATAGCTATCAAAAATGGCCACATATCCAAGAAATTAGCCAGTACCCAAAAGCAAGTCCTTGAACCATCTGAAAGATGATGACAGAGTTTGG
>RCUC01144914.1:0-17047 GCA_003697995.1 Taxidea taxus jeffersonii
GTGGCATGCCTGTGGGGAACCTCAGGACTGGGGCAGGTGCCCCCCTCCCCCCGCCCCTGCCTTCAACAGAGGCCAGTGGGAAGTGGAGATTTTTCCAAAAACGACAGTCCTCTGGACTTGCTGTTCAGGCAGTCGTTGTACCAGGTAGGCCCTTCTGGTCCAATGTCAGGTTTCATGACTTTGTTTAATTCCTGGCAGCTGGGAAGGGGGGATGGGAGGACAAGCCAAAGAAGAGTGGTTCTTTATTTCCCCCTCTCCTGCAGGTGTCTGTCCCACTTTCCTCCCAAGCCTACAAACTCTTTCAACTATTAAAATATGCCAATAGGGCTGTGGGGGGAGCATCCTGGGCTCTGTTTTCCCTCCAGGGCTCCAGCCTCAGGGTGAGGAACTTACCACATTGGGTTCCCTCTGTAATTCCCCTGCACACCCCACCCCCCACCCCAGGCTGTAACAGTGTGAGTGCTGGTCCTCAGTTAGGGCCAGGGAAAGGACTTCGGGGCAAGTCATAATTCCCTGAGCCCGCACCTCTTCCTGGGATGGGCAAGGCCTAGGCCCTGGGATGACTCATTGGAGTAATTAGATTAAGAATTATCAAGGTGTTCCCAAAACCAGTGCCAGAGCAGGTGTCCTGCTTTGAGTTAAGAAGGAGGAGGAGGTGGTGAGTGGCTTGGAGGCACAGCCCCTCCTTTCCCACTTACTATTATATATCCCGCTTGGAAGACAGCATTGTACACACAGGAGGCCTACGATCAATATTGGTTGAGTGGAAAGATCAACAAGGCTGGAAAAAGAGGGGTTAATGAGCAGAGGGGCCATAACTTTGTCAAAGGGGACCTAGAAGGAGCCTCCCGCCTCCCCCTCCATTTCCTGGGGGCCTGGGGTCTGGGGCAAGGCGGTGGGGCTGCCTTCTTACAGCTTAGCTGCTTTAAAACAGTCCCAGAGCCCATTGGGACCCTTAGTGGTGGCTGCAGATGCTTCCACGGGCTATCCTCGTTTCTCCCAAACCAGTAGAGACGGGTGGAAGACAGAGTTCTGGAATCTGGAGTTGAGCTGATGTTCCTTTGATGGGTCAAGGACAGCTCTTAGCCGCTGGGAGAAGGTGGGCTGGCTGCGGAGCCCTTCCTAGCCTCGGTTTCTTCAATTGTAAACTGGAAACACTAACTACCTCCTTGAATTGAAAAGAATATACAGAAGGCCCCTTATCTGGTTGAATACAGGCTGCTTCTTTAATAACAATGCTAATGTAGAAGCCGCTAGGAGGTTCCCTGCCGGCGGGGCGGGCCACTCTGGGTTGGCACCTCCCTCGGCAGCCGGGACCCGTGTCTCACGGGTGCCACTAGGCGGCGCGCTGCAGCACCACACCTCCCTGGCCGCCGCAGCAACCTTCATCTAAGGCGGTGGGTCTGCAAGCGAGGTGCATCCCCCTCCACACCGCGGCGGCCTCCCGCGGAGTAGATCCCCGGCTTGTTTGTGGAAGGGGTTTCTCAGATGACACGGTTTGGAGGATCTTGGGAGGGAAGGTTTGAGAATGAGCTCACAATCCCTCCCCTGACCATCCAGTCCATTGTGGACCCCAAACACCTGGATCCTGCGGAGGGAGACACGTAGGGTTGAAGCCCCTTGAAGCTCTACCACGTTATTGTTATAGCCAATGTGGAGTGCTTTCTATGTGCCAGGTGCTGTTCCGAGTCCTTTATATGCTGACAATGACCTTCTGATATAGGTACTGTTATTACAACCCCTGTTTGCCAGATAGAGAAACTGAGGCACAGAGAGGTGGCTTGGCCAGGGTCACATACAACTGGTCAACCGTGCAGGGAGATGCAAATCCAGACAGACTGGATCTCAAGTTTGTACTCTTCTTTTTCAATCGAGAGTCAATTTACCGAACATAAAACTTACCATCTCAGAGTGCACAATTCAGGGCGCCCGGCTGGCTCAGTCCAGTGGAGGGAGCAACTCTTGATCTTGGGGTCGTGAGTTCAAGCCCCACAATGGGTGTCAAGATTACTAAAAAATAAACAAATAAGTAAATAAAAGCATATGATTTGGTGTTTTTTCAGTATATTTGTGATGTTATGCGGTCCTCACAGCTATCTAATTTAAGAGCAGCATCTCCATCGTCCCAGAAAGAAATCCCACACCATGAAACAGTCCTTCCCCCACCCCACCCCCCCTTCCCCTGTACATTCTTTCCTTCCTCTGCCAGCCCCTGGCAACCATGAATCCACTTTCCTGTTTCTGTGCATTTGCCTATTCTGGGAATTTCATATAAATGGAATCATAACACTACGTGACCGTCAAGCTTGGGCTCTTAACCTCAGCGAAATACTGTGACAGCCCTCCTCCCACTCCCCACCCCACCCACATCTTTTCTCTTGTTCCCAGGGGAGGGCCTTCTCCCTGGGGTTCAGGCAACAGAAACAGTTAGTCACAAAAGCCTTGGGGTCAGTCAGATCCGGGTTTAAATCCTGGCTCTGACTGGGACAATTTACTCATTTTCTCTGCTGTTGCCTTCTCAAAATTCTTTCTTGTTGCTAATGTTAATTAAAAAAAAAATAAAAAACACTTTGAATTTTAAAACAGGAAAGTTGCAGATATAATATAGAAAGTTCCTATTTCCCCTACTATTAATATCTTACATCTGTATGTAGTATATTTGCTACAATTAACAAACTGATACTGATATATTATTATGAATTAAACATCATTCATATTTTTTTGGTTTTCACCTAATGTCCTTTTCTGTTCCAGGATCCCATCCAGCATGCCCCATTACACACAGTGATCATGACCTCAAAGGCTTCTTGGGCTGTGATCGTTTCTCAGACTTTGTTTTTGATGATCTTGATGGTTTTGAGAATTATTGATCAGGTATTTTGTAGAATGTCCCTCAGTTGGGATTTCTCCATCTTAAAATTCTTAATAAATTTTTTAAAGACTTTACTTATTTATTTGAGAGAGAGTGCAAGAGAGCCTGAGCAGAGGGAGGGGCAGAGGAAGAGGGAGAGGCAGACTCTGGGCTGAGCAGGAAGCCTAAGGAGAGGCTCAATCCCAGGACCACTGGATCATGACCTGAGCCGAAGGCAGGTGCTTAACCAACTGAGCCACCCAGCTCCCCCCAAATTCTTAATCATTTTTGAACAAGGAGCCCTGTTCAAAATAATTTTGCACTGGGTCCTGCAAATTAGGTAAACTGTCCTGCTTACAGGACAGGGAAAAGCCCATGAAGCAGGGCCTGGGATATGCCCCCAGTTTGGCTGGCCAGTCTCAGAACTGCCCAGAGGGACTTTATCAGCTCTGAAGGGGGAATGCTGGACTCCAGACCCAGGGTGGGAAGGAAACCGTACACGGAGAAGAGGCTTGCATTCCAAGGTAATGTGTGAGAAAGATGTGTCGGGCCAGGAATGGGGATGGTGTGGTCAGGGTGTGGCCAGGCCCCTGTCTTTCCAGCAGGGGACAAAAGGGCGGAGAAGGCAGGAGGGGAAACCTCCCAGCAAAGGCAGGGTCTGCTATGCTAGAGATAGATTCTGTAGGAAATGGGGAGTCATGGGTGCTTATGGAGCTGTAGAAAGGCCTGATGAGAGCCCAGCTGTGGGAACATATCTCAGGCTGGGGCATAGGGGCACACTGAGGGGGACAGCCCAGGGCAGGGAAGCCAGGGGAATCTGTGCCTGGGGCTGCAGGGGGTGAAGACTCAGAGGGAGAAAAGAAGACTCTGGACTCTGGGACTCTATGAGTGTGGGAACTTGGGGGTAGGGGAGAGAATGGGGGCTGGGGGAGCCCAACATGGGAAGGCAGGGTTACAATGGGAGGAATAGTGAAATGAGGAGATGGGGTGGGCTGGGGAGACTGGGGAGAATCTGGGTTTGGACTTTGTGAGTTAGGGGTGTCTGTGGACTTCTCAATACACCTGTGTGAATGCAGGACTGATCAGTGCTTAGGAGGAGTGTCTTAAAAATGAACAAAGCCAGCCAACGTATACTAAGCAAGGAGAGTGAGCCAGACACCGTGCCAAGAGCTCTACGCGAATCAGTTCCTTCAATCTCCATGATAACCCGTAAAGATGCTACACTTATCTCCATTTTAAAAAGGAGAAAACTGTGACTCATATTTCCCTGCTCAGCGGGAGATAGAGGCCAGACTGAAACCCGGCCGGACTGTCTGGTTTCAGAGCCCTCAGGGCTGACACACACAAGGGACCCCCTCAGTTCCCCTGGGTAGATCTTTTTCCTGTTATTCCTCTCTTTCCTCTCCATTGTTCTTGGAGGCCAGTGTTGATTCTGGACTCACTGAAATGGAAACTGAGGCTGGGGGAGAGACAGGGACCGCTGGTCAGGACTGACCTTGAACTTTGCACCCATATTCTATGACTGGTCCATACTACCAGCCTCTTCTGATGTTGTCTGGAGTTCTGGGGAGTAATCTCTGTAGAGGGAGGAGTAAGAGGAGAGGATACTGTCTAAGGAGATGATTAAAATAGCAATATAGGGGCGCCTAGGTGGCTCAGTGGGTTAAAGCCTCTGCCTTCGGCTCAGGTCATGATCCCGGGGTCCTGGGATTGAGCCCCACGTCGGGCTCTCTGCTCAGCAGGGAGCCTGCTTCCTCCTCTCTCTCTCTGCCTGCCTCTCTACCTACTTGTGATCTCTGTCAAATAAATAAATAAAATCTTAAAAAAAAATAGCAAGATAGACCTCTTAAACTCTCTTGTACTCTCTTTTTTTTTTTTTTAATTTTATTTATTTATTTGTCAGAGAGAGAATGAGCACAGGCAGACAGTGGCAGGCAGAGGCAGAGGAGGAGGGAGAAGCAGGCTCCCTGCCGAGCAAGGAGCCTGATGTGGGACTTGATCCCAGGATGCTGGGATCATGACTTGAGCCGAAGGCAGCTGCTTAACCAACTGAGCCACCCAGGAGTCCCTCTTGTACTCTCTTTTAAATATTCCAGTTTAAATGTATTCAGGTAACACCAACTTACTTTGTGTAATGAAAACATCAAGGCACTTGACGTTTGCCTTAAAACTGTAACAATACAGCCCTTGCCGTATAGAAATGCCTTTGGCCATTGCAAATATGTCCAATTTCAGAAGTGCTCATATGATGCTTCCAGCACTGTTCATGTAATAACCGAATTGGATGCTGTATTTACGCTACCCAAGGAGTAAAAGATAATTTACTCGCTGAGATCGATGTTTAAATCAACTTTATTTACAAGTCACTATCTTGGTAATTATAACTCTATAAAGTTTTCATTAGGGCAAAAGTAGAATTGCTTAACGTCTAGCAGTTCCTCAAACCAAAAATGAGAGATAATTCAAAATTAATTTGTAAGAGAGACAACACTCCCGTGTTTCTGGGATCCTGTGCTTTTGGTCTTTCAGTAGCTGGTAACTTTTGAAGGTAACTCATATGATTTTCAGGATAAATGCCAAAGACATTCTTCAGTGGAAAGTTTACTTAAGGAGGTCCTCCTTCGAACTGGATGTATGAGCCACAAAGATCTTAATTGAGGGAAGAGGGAAAGGAGAGAATCTGGGAGCGGAGTGGGGTAGACTGTGTGTGTGTGTGTGTGTGTGTGTGTGTGTGTTTGGAGAGAAGGACACTGTAGACCTTTCCTTTCTATTGAATGCTGACTCTACCATGAAGGACCATATGGGGAGCAGTCCTCATCACGTCCTCTGCTCTTTCTTTTTCGTAATATCAGCAGTCAGCTCATCTGGCTCTGGATATTTAAATTTCTCTTTGTTCCACTCTTTTGCCATAAATCGATTTCAGCATGAACTATGGACCTATTTAGCTTTTCTTTTTTTTTTTTTTTAAGATTTTATTTATTTATTTGACAGAGATCACATAGGCAGAGAGGCAGGCAGAGAGAGAGGAGGAAACAGGCTCCCCGATGAGCAGAGAGCCCGATTCGGGGCTTCATCCCAGGACCCTGGGATCATGACCTGAGCCGGAGGCAGAGGCTTTAACCCACTGAGCCACCCAGTCACCCTCCTATTTAGCTTTTCATTGGTTGCTTCTAGATCTGCTGTTCCTGATGATTCTTTATCACCACCAGCATCTTTTTTTTTATTAAAGATTTTTATTTATTTATTTGACACAGAGAGAGAGATCACAAGCAGGCAGAGAGGCAGGTGGGGGTTGGGGGGGGGGGAGAAGCAGGCTCCTGGCTGAGCAGAGAGCCCGATGTGGGGTTCAATCCCAGGACCCTGAGATCATGACCTGAGATGAAGGCAGAGGCTTAACCCACTGAGCCACCCAAGCACCCCACCACCAGCATCTTTTAAAGCAGACTCTGTTGGTGTGCACGTGTATACATATTCCTTCTTAAAATGGCTACGCTTTTCAAGTAGTCAGGTAGGTTGTAGGATGAGAGACTTGAAACCAAAACTTCTGCTCCCAGTTAAGAGAGCCGTAAAACATTCCAATGATTGCTGTCCAGATACCATCACTCAAGAACCTGTGCAGAAGTCGGGAACTAGACAGTGTTGCCTAATTGGGGTGACCTGAGGACTTCCCAAAAGACCTGTGTGAATGCAGGACTCACCAGGGCTTAGAGTGACCACTGTCTTAAAAATGAACAGAACCAGCTCACGAGATCCCAAATAGTGGGGAAGTTCAAGGTCGAGGAAAGGAAGGTTCAAGAACTAGCAATTCACCCACGTTCCTGCCCCCTACTTCATCTTCTGTCTTTTAAAGAATTTGGTGGAGATGTAATTTACATACAATGAAACGCACAGATCTGGAGTGTAAAGTTCTATGATGTTTGACAAGTGAACACACCTAGTAACCACAATTCCAATCAAGACACGAACATTTCCAGCATCTCAAAATTCCCTTACCTCTTTCCCAATCAATCCTCCCTCTGATTTCTAACAGCATAGATGAAGTTTGCTTATTCCCGAATGCCTCATGCATGGAATCAGATAATACGTAGCCTTCTGTGACTGGCTCCTTTTGCTCACCATAATGACTGCAATCCATTCCAGGTTGTTGTGGTAACGGAAGTGTGTTCCTGGTTGTTATGAAATACTATTAATTATTTGAACTCACCGTAATGTGTTTATTTATTCTCTTGTAATGGGCATTTGGATTATTTCCCATTTTAGTCTAGTACGATAAGGCTTCTATGAATATTCTTGAACAAATTTTTGCTTTTTTAGAAATCTGTTTCCATTTTCCTGCAGCAAAAAGGAGTGAAATTGCTGGTTCCTCAGGTAAGCATATATTTAATTTCATAGAAAACTGCCAAAACTGTTTTTCCAAAGTGATTGTTTCACTTTGTACCCCTGCCTTCCATGTATGAGAGCTCCAGTTTCACAATCCTCGCCAGCATTTGATATTGTTGATGTTTTTAATGAAGCCAGTGGGTGGGAAATGGTATCTCAGTTTAGTTTTAATTGGCGCTTCTCTGATGACTCGCGATGCTGGTCACCTTTTCATGTGCTTATTAGCCACTCCTATGTCTTCTTTTATGAAAGAGCTGTTCAGACCTATTGCCCAATCTTTATTGGGATGTTTTCCATGTTTTACTGTTGATTTGTAGGACTTCCTTGAACGTTCTGAATACACATCCTTTGTCGGATGGATGTGTTGTGAGTATTTCCTCCCAGTCGCCTGTTGTTTGGGTTTTCATTCTGTTAACAGTGTGTTTTAAAGAGCCAACATTTTCCCTTTTGATAAAGATCCATGTTTTACATTTCTTCTTTTATGATGACTGCGTGTTGTGTCAAAGAGATAGTCTCCTGTTTCCTTCCAGAAGGTTTATTGTAATTAGAATTTATGTTTAAGTCTCTTATCTGTCTTTAATTATTTTTCGTGTATAGTGTGAGGTGGAGGTCGAGGGTCATTTTCTTCCCCATCTCATTATCCACTTGTTTCAACACCACGTTTTGGGGTTTTTTTTTTCAGCACCATATTTTTGAAAAGAATTTCCTCTCCCCATTGAATTGCTTTGGCTCCCTTTGCCAAAAATCAATGAACTGTCCAGATATGAATCTATTTCTGGACCCTCTGTTCTGGTTCATTAATCCATTTGTCTTTCCTTACCCCAATACCACACCATCTTCATTACCAGGGGTTTATAGTTAATATGTTAGCTCTCTAACCCTCTTCTTCTCCCCCCACCAATATTATTTTGGATCTTCTAGATCATTACCATTTCCACTATCTTTATAAGCAGCTTGTTAATTTCCCAAAAAAAAGTTAGGATTTTGATAAGATGTCATCAAATGTATAGATCAATTTGGGGAGAACTGACCTTTTAACATGGAGTTTTCCAATCTGCAAAAAGGCATATCTTTTCACAGTCCTAGTTTCTCTGAACATTAATCTGTCATTTTTGATGTAATGACTTTGTATATTTTTATTAAGTTTATTCCTATATATCTTATGGGTTTTTGCTAACTATAAAAATACAATTGATTTTGTATAATGACCTTGTATACTGTGAGTTACTAAATTCAGTAAGTAATACTAGTTGTTTTATTCTCAATCCTTCTGGATTCTGTTCATATGCAAGCATATCATCTGTGAATAAAAAGCATTTTACTCATTCCATTCCAATTGTATTTATTTCTCATGTCTTATTGTACTGGCTAAAACACCCAGTACAATGTTAAACAGAAGTGATGAGAACAGGCCTTCTTCACATGTTCTGGATTGTGGAAGAAAAGCATTCATATTTCATCATATAAGTAGGATGTTAACTGTCAACTTTCCATAGTTAGCTGTTACCATCTTGAGGCAATGCGCTTCTGTTTTATTCCTACTTCACTAAGTTTTTAGGTATTATGAACGGGTATTGGGTTTTGTCAAATACTTTTTCTGCATCATTTGAGATGATCATAATTTTTTTTCCTCTTTCTTCTGTTAATGATGAATTACAGTGACTTCTTTTTAAGTGAGAAACTAGCCTTTCATTGCTGGGATAAACCACATTTTGTCACCACATATTATCCTTTTGATATCTTTCTGAATTCAACTTGCCAATATTTTGTTAAGGAATCTTTAGACTGATGTTCATGAGGAATGTTGGTCTATACTTTCATTTTGTGTAATATTTCTGTGCGATTTCAGTGGAGGTTCATGCTGGTATCGTGAAATGATTAGGGAAGCATCTCTTCCTTTTCTAGTTTTGGAAAAAGTTTGTGTAGATTGATATCATTTCTTCCTTACATAGTTGAAAGAATTTAGCAGGGAAGCCACTTGAGACTAGTGTTTTCTTTGTTGAAGGTTCTGTTTGTTGATTTAATTTTTTAACAGACTTAGGCCCATTAGTATTTGCTATTTCTTCTTGGGTCTCTTTTGGTAAGCTGTATTTTGATGGAATTTTTTCATTTCATATAAATTATGTTATTTATTTGTGTGGGGTTTTGGGATGGAACTTATAATGAAATGCCCTCTTTGGTTTTGGGTATTGGTAATTTGAGTGTCCTCTGGCTCTCTCTTTTTCTTTCCTTTTCAATCCAGCTAAGGGGTTGTCAATCTTTTGATAATAACTTTTTCAATCTTTCAAGTGATCAAATTTGTCTTTGAAGAATTTTTCTCTTATCTATTTTTCAGTGATTGCTTTTCACTCTATTAATTCTTTCCTTCTACTTACTGTGGAATTTGCTCTTCTTTTCTCACTTCTTAACGTGGATGCTTGGATCATTGGTATTTAGGTTTATTCCCATCTAACATAAGCAGTTAAAGCTATACTTTCTTTTAAGCAGAACTTTATTTGCATTCCATTAATTTGGATATGTTTTCTTTTCAATATCATTTAATTTGCTCAAATAGCCTACAAGGAGGAAAAAAAAGAGGGAGGAGACAATGGAATAAGAAACAGAATAAACAAAAGAAACAAATAATAAGGTGATAGATGTAAGCCATATCGATAATTACATTAAATGTAAGTCATCTAAATACATCAATTAAAAGAGATTTGCCCAGTGGACAAAAAAATTACCTAATTATATGTTGTCTGCAAGAAACCCACTTCACATGTAGGTGTATAGGTAGGTTGAAAGTAAAAAGGAGAGAAAATGTACTGTGCAACACTAATTTAAAAAAAGAAGAGTAGAGGGGGCACCTGGGTGGCTTAGTTGGTTAAGTGTCCAACTCTTGATTTTGGCTCAGGTTGTGACCTCAGGGTCTTGGGATTGAGCCCTACATTGGGCTCTGTGCTTAGTATGGAGTCTTCTTGAGATTCTGTCTCTCCCTCTGCCTCTGCCCCTCCACTCTGCTTGTGCTCTCTCTCTCTCAATAAATAAATAAAATCTTAAAAAAAAAAAGGCAAAGTGGGTATATTTATATCAAGTGGACTTCAGAACAAAGGAAATTACCAGGGATAAAGAAGGACATTAAATATTGATAAAAGGGACAACACATGAAGGATATATAGAAATCCTTAATATATATGCACCAAACAACAGAACTGTAATATGTATGAAGTAAAAACTGACAAAACTGGAAGGACAATTGGAAATAGACCTACCTGAAGTTATACTCAGAGACTTTAACATCCCTTTCTCTCTACCAGACAGATAATCAGCAGGGATATAGAAAAACTGAGAGATAGCATCAGCCAACAGATGTAATAGGTATTTATAAAACACTCCACCCAGGGGCACCTGGGTGGCTCAGTGGTTTGGGCCTCTGCCTTCAGCTCAGGTCATGATCTCAGAGTCCTGGGATCGAGCCCCATGTTGGGCTCTCTGCCTGGTGGGGAGCCTGCTTCTCCCTCTCTCTCTGCCTGTCTCTCTGCCTACTTGTGATCTCACTCTCTCTCTGTCAAATAAATAAATAAAATCTAAAAATAAAACAAAACAAACCCCAAACAAACAAAACAAAAAACAAAAACACTCCACCCAAAGAGTAGACTATGCATTCTTTTCAGGGGCTCATGGAAAATTTACAAAATTATTCCATATCCTGGACTTTAAAACAAACCCCAACCAATGAAAAGAATTGAAATCATGTAGTCTGACCACAAGGGGACTCAAACTGGAAATCAATAACAGAAAGAGAACAGGAAAATCTCCTAACACTTAAAAAAATACTTAGAACTGAACTATAATGAAAGTACAACATAATTAGTGAGATGCAGCTAAAGCAGGGCTGAGAGGGAAATTTATAACACTGAATACTTGGGTTGGAAAAGAGAAAAAGATCTCGAGTCAATTTCACTTAGTTCAAAATATTATCTAATTTCCCGGGGCATTATTCTTTGGCCAATGATTTATTTAGGAACATGCTGTTTAATTTCCAAATATGTGATATTTTCCAGATACCTTTTTTTTTTTGATATGTAATTTATCCAAGTGTGGTCACAGAACAAGCTTCTCATAACTTCAGTCCTTTAAAATTTATTACAATTTTTCTTTATGAATATGAATATATATAATAACAATATATCATATATAATATCTTGAGTATTCTGTGTACACATATAAATAATGTATATTCTGTAATTGTTAAATGTAATATTCTATATATATCAGGTAGTTTATTGAAAGCAACTAACAGATTGGCAGTTGTGCTCAAATCATTTCCTTTGTTCAAATCCTTTTTAATCTATTTATTCACATGTTGAAGGAATGTTAAAATATTCAAATATAATTCTTCTACTTCTCCCTTTAATTTTCAGAGTAGTCACTTCATGTACTTTGAAGCTTCATTATTGAGAACATAGACATTTAGGAAGGTCAAGTCTTCTTGATAATTTGACCACTTATCATGGTGTAATGTCTCTTTAATCCTGGTAACACTTTGTTTTGAAGGCTGTTTTGTCTGGTATTACCATAGCAACAACTTTTTTTTACATGATAAGAAAAACTTGTTTTATAAGTTACAGCACACTATTGTAAATAGAAAATAGAGTTGCCTTGAGCAATAAGAGAAAAAGCAAACAAATCTATCCAATTAATCGATATAAGCTTTACATATTTGTTGTACCTATGGACCATAGCATATACTCTAAACAATTTGAACAATTTTATTAAAATCTAAATATATGTCAATGTATAATAAACTGCCCACATTTGATATATATATATATCTTGTAAATTTAGACCCTTATACACCCATGGAACCATAACCTCATCAAGAATGTGACCGTTATCATTCACTCCTGCAAGTTTCCTTATACTCTTTTATAATCTGCCCCTTCCTGCCCCACTGTCTTCCCCAGCCTCCCAAGCAAACACTGACCTGTTTTCTTTCCCGGTCTGTTAGTTCTCGTTTTCTCAAACACAGAATCACACAAAATATACTCTTCTTTTGTTTGGTTTCTTTCTCTCATATACTAATTTTGAGAGTCATCTATGTTGTTAAGTGTAGCAGTTGTCTATTCCTTTTTGTTACTAAGTAGTAACATATTATATGGACATAATATAGTTTGTTTATTCAACCACCTGTTGCCAGATGTATGGGTTGCTTCTAGTTATTACAAAAATAACTACCACAAGAATTTGTGTGTCTTTTTTTTTTAAGTAATCTCTCACCTAATGTAGGTCTCAAACTCATGACCCCAAGATTAAGAGTTGCATGCTCTAATTGAGCCAGCCAGTTTCCCCCGTGTGCAAGTCTTTATATGGCTATGTGCTTTCTTTTCTCTTGGGTGAGTATGTAGGGATGGGATGTCTGGATTATACACTAGGTGTATATTTAAAGATACTGATAAACTGTTTTCCAAAGTGGTTGTACCATGTTCCATTCCCACCAGCAGAGCATGAAAGTTCCAGTTTTTCCACATTCTTGCCAATGTTCAGGAAGGTTGGTCTTTTTAATTGTAGCCATTCTACTAGACACATATAACGAAACATCTATTTAAGCTTTTCATTCCTCCTTCAATTGGCTATTTTCCTACTGTTGAGATGTGACAGAAATACATTTATATAATTGAAATATGTATAAACTTTTGAGATATATATATACATATGTATATATACATATATATGATATATACATCTGGCTAAGAAAAAAGGATATCCTGCTATTTGCAACAACATGAATGAATCTTAAGGCCGTTATGCTAAGTGAAATAAGTCAGACGAGGAAAGACAAATACTGGATGATCTTACTTACAAGAATCTAAACAAAGCCAAACTCATGGAAACAGAGAGTAGAGTAGTGGTTGCCAAGGGGCTGTGGGGGTGAGGGGGTAGGGAAATGGTGGTCAAAGGGTACAAACTTCCAGTTATAAGATGAACAGGTTCTGGGGATGTAATGTACACCATGGTGATTATAGCTAATAGTACTATATTATATACTTGAAAGTTGTTATGAGTGTAGGTCTTAAATGTTAATTAAAAAATGAAATGTTAATTACATAATATAGTGGAGGTAGTAACATTTTGTGATATAGGAGTGTATCAAATCAACAGTTTGTACACTTTCAACTCTCACAATGTTGTAGATTAGATCTCAATAAAGCTGAAAAAATTATATAGGTTCTAGCCAGTACAACTAGGCAAGGAAAAGAAATAAAAGGCAAGCAAATCAGTAAGAAGTAAATACAACTGTCTTGATTTGTAAGCAACATGATATGGTCTCTGCAAAAAATCTGATGGAATCTATAAAAAAGCTACAAGAATGGGGGCACCTGGATGGCTCAGTCAGTGAAGAATCTGACTTGATTTTGGCTCAGGTCGTGATCTCAGGGTTGTGTGATTGAGCCCCATGTCAGCCTCCGCACTGGGGGTGGAGCCTTCTTAAGGTTCTCTCTCTCCTTCTCCCTCTTCCCTTTCCCCACCCAACTCCTCCTCCTCCCCAAAAAGAAAAATGTAAAGAAAGCTACAAGAATTAAGGAGTAAATTTAGCAGATTGCCAGATATAAGATCAATATATTTAGAAATCAATTGCATTTCTGTCCACTGGCAATGAATGATTATAAATCAAAACCTTTAAAAATATAATTTACAATAGCCTAAAGCCAGGCCTTAGGGGGAGAAGAAAAAGAAAAAGAACAAACAGTCCCAGCAGCCCTGATTGGCAGTGTTTGCCAATGTCGGTTGTGTAAATACTCCCCCCACAGCTGAGTTCAAGTTATCAGCATCACATAGTAACGAAACTGAACAGAGCACAGCTGGTCCCAGCACACTGCTGCAGGTTTTCCTACTTCTCCCTGTGTGTTTAAGTATTTTTATTTTTCGTGAATACTATCTGGAAAAAAATCTGAGGACTGAGGTATGATTTTATTTTGTGTGCTTGTATTTTTTTTTAAAGATTTTATTTATTTGTTTGACAGAGAGAGAGATCACAAAGAGGCAGAGAGGAGAGAGGGGGAAGCAGGCTCCCATGGAGCAGAGAGCCTGATGCGGGGCTCCATCCCAGGACCCTGAGATCATAACCCGAGCTGAAGGCAGCAGCTTAATCCACTGAGCCACCTAGGCGCCCCTGCTTGTATCTTTCATAGAGCAGGTCAACACTTTCTTCTTGGGGTGAGGACCAGACTCTTCCTGGGTTGAATTGACAGGTGCTGGGCTTCAGTGGTAATTAGAATGAGCTCACCTGTGATTAGTGCTCTCCCTAACCTTGCAGTGTGACCAAGTTAAGATGAGGTTATTTGGATGGGCCCTAATGCAGTGTGACCAATGTCCTTAGAAGAAGGAGGAATCCGGACATAGACACACACAAGGCAGAGGCTGTGAGCCCGCCCTGTAAAGACAGAGGATGGGGGGACACAGCCACAATCCAGGAAGGTCCAAGTACTGCTGGCCGCCCCCAAAAGCAAAGAAGAGTTAATAAAGAAGGGTTTCTACCCAGTCTCCCAGGGACCACCGCCCTGCCTACACCTTGATCTCAGACTTCTGGCTTCCAGAACTGTGGAATAATAAGTGTCATTTTAAGCTCCAGTTTGGGGTACTTTGTTATGGTGGCCCCCCCCCCCCACCCCTGGAAGCTAATCCAAGCACCTTGAGAAAGTGCTACTTTATAACTTGAACGTACAACCAAGCACACGTCCCTTTATCTCCTTTCTGTTCTCCATCAATATCTGAGCTTCCTCCCCAGGGTCCCTTCTAGGTAGGGGCTCAGCAGCTGACCCATCTCCTGGCCCACCCAGAGAAGCAGCTACCAGTCCCCCCACTCTCTTCTGCTTCCGCTCCCTGGTCCTATCCTGCTCTCACCTTCCAGGAACCACGTCTCCCCTCACTCTCCAGAGGGGTGCTCTCCACAGGGGGGTAAACAAGGCTTGAGTCCTTCCTGGGCTCCTGGGCACCTCAGTACATGGTCCCAGGGGATCCTGCAGCTTCATTGCACTGAAGGGTGCTGCGGGCCCAGTGGTTATGGCTGGAGACCCTGAGGCTCACAGCAGTTAGGGAACAGGCTAGAGATAGCAGGCTCACAAGGGGAGTGTCAGGAGCCAGGCTCCAAGGTCACTCAACACCATCCTCTCCGCACGGCCCCAGGCAGGTGCCAGTGGCACAAGCTGGCCCCTCACTGGACTTCCGTCTTCCCTGAGGCTGTCCCAGCAGGCCTGGGCATCTGGCTGGCCTCTCCTGCTGACTTCAGGCATTCTGGCTAGAGAAGTGAGCTCCCTTCCTGGTAGTTCTGCTCAGGGAGGATGGCTCCCCCGGCTGGGATGGTCTTTTCCTGTTGAACAGTAATTTACTGTGTTTCCCACTGGGCTGACCTCAGGGAAAAACACACTAGGAAACAGAAAGCTGCAGCTCCTAAAGAGAGCGTGTCCTCTGAGGCACTTTCCTCCCCACCCCCTTTTTAAAAATCGCTTATCCTCATGTTAGTCAATTGCATAACATCCTATTCATTTTTTCCACCCTCCATCATCTGCCCTGGAAACTCCACTGATCGCTGGCTGGGGGGCGGCGGGGACAGGGCACTGGGAGGTCAGGAGTCCTGTTCTGGCTTGTCTGCTCCCTCCGGTGTGACCTTGGGCAGGTCACCCCGATGCTGATGGCAATGCTAACAGCCCTGTTTACTGAGAACCTACTATGCTCTGGGCTCTCCACATGTGTCACCTCTCCATGCTCATGGGGTCCTATAAAAGGAGGAGTGGGAGCCCCATGAGCACATGTGGAAGGTAAGGCTTGGAGAGGCTGGAGAACTCCAATAAGGCCACCCTGTGAATAACACCTAGGTGGGGGTTTAAGATGAGGCAAATTGGCCCAGACTGCTTTCACTAGACCAAGCTGCTGCCACTTCCCTTTCTGGGTCCCAGTCTCCCCAGTTGTGAAATGGGGGATCAGACCTGGCAGCCATCAGCCCCTTTTCCAGCTTCCCAGACAAATGGTTCTCTTCTTGTCCCCCTACAAAACCCTTGTTCAGCCAGTGACCAGTGACCCTTGAAAGTGTAAACTTGAACATACCATTTGCCCAGAAAGCAACCTTATTTATTTGCTAATTTGTTTATCATGCGGCAGAAGGCACAGGGCCGGTTGTGCTCTCAGGGACCAGTCCCCCACACAGAGAAAGGTGCCTGGCAAGCCCTCAGTTCTGGAGCCGTGGCTGCTATGGTGGCCCGGCAGAGAGGCAGGAACAGGCCTAGGGTGGGAGGAGAGTTTGAAGGGCAACCTCAGCCGCACTGCGTGGGTCTCAAAGTAGGTCAAGGCCAAGCTGGTCTGCCCAATGGTCATGATGAAGTGGGCAAAGTTGGTCTTTTGGTTCTTGGGCTGACCTCCTCAAGTGCCAAACCAAGCCCATCTCTGCCGGCTTATGTGCACCAAGGTCTTATCTGATGAGCTATTTCTGTTTCTTATATATAGCGATCCATATTTTCCTGAGATCTGAGTGGAACATAAAGTACCAGGGATCCAAAGGGCTGCGGTGCTAATGGTGGAATTTCAGACATTGTGAAAGACTAGAGGAGACATATTTTGGGGCAGTTAGCGTCGAAGCAGGACCTCAAAGTCTTCCTGGTGTGCAGTGACTCACTCCAGAGGAAGACTCACTCCGGATGGGGCAGAGATGAGGCTGCTCCCTGGTCACCTGTTTCAGGAAGGGCGGGGTGGCTGTCTCACCCCTGCTCATGCTAACTCTCTCCCTTCTCCCCATTGTAGGAGCATGGCCATCTCTTCTGACTCATCCACCCCAACCTCCTC
>ML105297.1:0-56856 GCA_003697995.1 Taxidea taxus jeffersonii
GTTGGATTCACTTCTCCGCTGGTCCTACCTTTTAGAAAGTGGTTGATTTTCTGTTTCTAGAATTGTTGTTTTTCTTCTCTTTGATCTCCTGTTGGATTCGTAGGTGTTCGGAATGGTTTGATAGGCTATCTAGCTGATCTCCTGCTGCCTGATGTCGTCTCAGCCTGCTACTTCTCCGCCATCTTGACTCCTCCTCCATTTTTTACCTATCTCCTCAATTAGCAAAGTCACTTTCTCACTAATATATATATTTAAATATCACCCATATCCCAAAGATGGGCCCTAGCTTACCGCTTGTAAGGTCAGTCTTAACCTGGTTGTTCTGTGTAAGAAGAGCAATGGGTAGAAATTATTGCCTAACATGGCCCTTAGGGTTCACTCACCTGGCTCTTCTACCACATAGAGAATGGACTTTCCACTCGAATCTTCATAGTACTGGAATCTGACGACACAGTCATCCTCATTCTTGTATGTACAATTCACTGCATCCTTGCCAGTATCCTCTGAAGAAGAGAAAAAGATGGGAGAATGAAAAACAACTCAGTTTGTGGAAGACGGGGCCATCCCCAAGCTGCAGTTATGGGATTTCTGAGAAAGTATGCAATAGGAAACCCTATGCCTTACATTAGGCAAGATGTCTAGATTTGAGATGGCCTGGCAATTACCTCTAGATGACCCTCACTTCTATATTTTGTTCCTCACTTCTGCATTTTTGTCCTCACTTCTGTATTCTGTCCCTCATGAGCCCTTTTTGGTTCTTATTCCTTATTCTAGAAGAGACATGACATAACACATTACATGGTCTGATTCAAAGCCTGGCTCTCCCACCTGCCAGCTGTATAATATTGGCAAAATTACTTGAACTCATTGGCTCTCTCTTCCTTCATCTATAAAAAGAAAATGATAACCCCACCTCACAAGGCTGGTAGAGAACCCAATGGCATAAAGTAAACAGTACCTAACACACAGTGGGTGTTCCTGTCCCTCCCTTTCCCTTCTCTGCTTGCCCAGTGATTCTTAACAATTAATTGACTCAGCCCTTATATTTCTTCCATTTCTACTTCTGATCTAGTGTTCCTCTCCAGAGCCATCCCCTCTTCTCTGACTCCCCTCACATTTTGTAGGCTTCATCCTTTCTGATTCTGAACCCTCTTACTCTGACAGGGAAACTATAGGTATCCCTCCAACAGCTCCCCTATATCCTCCAGTGATGAAGCCAGATGGGTAAAATGGACACGTGATGAGGTTAAGCAAATGTCCCAAGGTCGCACCACAAGTGTATAATGGAACAGAACTAGAACTTGAGTCTCAGAGCACATCCTACAGCCTGGAACTCAACAAGCCTTCCGAAAACCAGTGATATAAGAGTACAATGGAAAGGGTAAGGATTTCCAGATTTAGTCCTAAGCTTAACTTGTTTAGGCAGGTTATGTAACTTTCCTGAGATTCCATTTTTCTCATCCACCAAATGAGGATAGCAGTAGTCCTACAGTTCTTCTTCACCAGGTTGTAGAGAAAAGGATAAGATGATGGGTATGGAAGGACACTTTTATAATTTTTGTAAGTTATACAATTGCACATAAACAAGCACTCATTGTTATGATTATCATGGCATGGGGGGAGGGGGCAAGAGAAATACTTATCAGCTCCCCTGTGATATTCATCTGGTCTAGGTAATAAAAACACCTCACATCTCTCTTAGCAGTCTCCTCCACCCCTACGTTAATCATAGCATACACCCAATCTCCTCCAGAGGAAAAGCTGCCTCTTCAAACTCAATCCCCAAATTACTACCCTCACTCCCAGCCCCACCTTTGATATTAGCCAAAGGGTCCCGAGATCTGACCCTTTTCTATAACACCCACAGCCAGAAGCTGAGTGACTGGTTGTAACTTACTGGGGCTCTCAGTAAAAAACATGTTTCCTGCCTTCATGGGAGATGGCTGTCTCAAGAGATTACCATCTCCCTGCTACCAGCCAATGCCTAGCTGACCCAGATAATCATATCAGATGTGCTGAAAGCAGCAAAGATTATCTCCTTTTAAGTCAAGGTAAAGTAAAAACCAGAATAACTGCAAGAAAGAGTTTTGCTCCCCACTGTATTTTTTATCTGCCTTATTCTAGGAGGGGCTCCAGCATAGTGAGTTTAGCTACAAATCCATAAAGGTGAAGGTTTCCCTCCAAACCAGCAAAGTGGTATGCCTGGGCACTGTTTTAACACTCTTAGTTAAGTAAACTCTATAAATGCTTATAAGCTTCCTAAAATGATGCCTGTCACTCTGGCCTCAGTTTCTTCAACTGTAAAATGGGATGCATTGTCTTCTTTTCCTTGGGGAGGTAAAGTTAGAGCTGCCTGAAACCAGGCATACTTTCAAGGTTACTTGTAGGATCTTGCTGAGTCTGTGGGTGCTGGAAAGCAGATCGGGGAGGGACTGTGGAACCAACTAGTAGAGTGGAGGAGAACTCAGGGAAGACAGCTTTTATGGAGTGCCTAGCATGCATCAGACCCACACAACATGCCATTGAGGTGGGAATTACTCTTCCATGTTATTGATGAGAGTTGGACAGGTTCGGGGATTAACTCACAATTTTAGAAGCTGTGTGTGTGTGTGTGTGCGCACACGCGCACGTATGTGCGCACAACTCTGAGACATGCTGAACTTACTAAGCTCCTTCACAGACTCGATCTCATCACGACAGTACCGGTTGCAGGTGTTGTCCTCATGGAGGGCTCCTCGGTCAAATTTCTTACACTCCACACACTCCCTAAAAGAGAGGACACAGAGATTAAGACAAGGGAGGAACAAATTGCAAGGTTTCAGTCTGACTCAGACCTCCATACACCAGAAAGCTGCTCCACCTCAGAAAACAAGCACCTGTGCTACAATCCTGGGGGCCCAGAGGGTCAAGTCTGGAGTTTCGGGATGGGAGGCCTGGCAGGCAGAGGGCCCCAGCACCCTCATTAAACTCCTTCATGGCCCATCTGAAAGTACGACAGGAAGTGAAGCCTATTCAGTTTGGGGAGCCTTAAAGACAGAATAGCTCATGTAATCTGGGAGCCCAGCGCAAAGGAAAATATTAGGTCCCTTGTTCAAAAATGACTAAGACTTACAACACAAGGCCAGCAAAACAGTAAACCAAGTACAGATGCACAGGTTGCACACCCACGAGTCCAGCCTCCTTAAAGTGGCAAGAGAAATGGCAGGAGCATCCCGACCCCCAGATGAGTGATCTGCATACCCATGACCTTCCCCCATCTCACAATGTCCTTCATAACTGCAGTCCCACATCTCCCACAGCATCAGAACATCAGCACTGGGACGTTCCCTGGAAACTCCCCAGTTTAGCCTTCCTCCCAACTCAGGGCTTCAGGATACCACCCCTGGAGAGCAGGTTTGTCTACCTGGAGTCCCAAGGGTACTACTTTGACCCCTGCCCCATTGGCTCTCCCTCCAACGTTGCCCCAACTCTTCAGTGGAAAGAGGAAAGCAAGCCTCTTGGCCACAGCAGACTCCTCTTCTAAAGCTTCGGTGAGACAGACCCTGGAGTTGGGGGTGGGGGGTGGACTCTAGCCTGGGGGACCCTCCCGCTCCTTCCAGCCCACAGCTCTCTCCAACTCACTTCTGGGCCCACTCACTTCTTAAAGGTGCAGGCATCAGGGCAGGTGGGGCACTTCTCGCAGGTGTCCCCGTAGGAGCCGGGCTGGATGCACACGCAGCTGCCGCACTCACACCTGCCCCGGCCGCTGCACAGCAGCCCATTGCTGGACATGCAGGTGTCTGTGCGTGTGGTGCAGTTGCAGTAGTAGCCGGTCCAGTCCGAGTCACACAGGCAGTCCCCACAGCTGCACTGGCCGTGGCCTGGAAGCGCACAATGGGGGGAGGTGGGTACAGCAGGTGAGGATCCCCACCATCCCCCCTCCTCCTGCCACGATCGTTAGCACCACACTGAGTGGCTCACCGCCTTCCTTTTTATTTATTTTTATTTTTATTTTTATGTTCAGTTAGCCAACATAGCCAACTCTATGATCAACATAGAGTAGATCATTAGCTTTTGACGTAGTGCTCAGTAATTCATTAGCTGCTCATCACACACATGCCCATGATGGGTATTAAGGAGGACTCAGGGCCTTCTGGGTTTTCCCTTGATCCTCCCCAGGCCAAATCAACTGCCTGCCCTGTGTCCTCCTGGCACTTACATGGACCTTTATTTTAACCCTTACGATGAGCCCATTTGCTTGCCTATCCATTTCTCTTTCTAGACTGTGAGCTCCACGATAGGACAGGACATATCAATTTGTCCATCAGGAGAGATTAGCATGACATCTAAAACAGAGGAGGCAGGCAGTTAATGTTTTATTTACTCAACAAATGTTTCTTGAGCTCATGCTGGGCACTGGAAGTTTGGCAGTGAACAAGACAGGCAAGGTCCCTATGACCCTGGAGCTTATGTCCCAGTTAAATTCCTGGGAAACAGACAAAACGTTCACCAGCGTGTGCCTTGTGCTGTATTATCACAGTGTGAGAAAGATGCCCTCACTTCACTGCAGGAGTGTGGGAATGGGAGCGAGGGGCCTGGGGTGGGGGTTAGGTTGGCTAAATGCAGGTGCTACCTCTTGGAGCTACATCCCCCAATCACTTAAGAAGGCTTGAAAACTTGGCTCCCAAACTCAGAAGAAAAGATGACTCATTCTCAAGGATTCTGAATCAGGAAGAAGGAGATGAATAATAAAAATCTGATTGTTAATCAGAGGAAAGGCAGGGAGCAAAGGGGAAGTAACCTCAGTTGGTTAGAAAACCACGCCACTGATATGAGCAAAAGAGCCCCAAGGTGGTGGAGGAGAGCGAGGTACCTAGGCAGGCTCAAACAGCCTACTCGCTGGTGCCTTCTGCCCCCCAGTGACAGCCGGGCGAGCAGAGACCCTCACACTGTCCACTACACCCAGCTTCCAGTGACAGCTCCTGGACAGGGAAAGGCCGACACCACAGAGGACCAGCAGCACTCGGAGGCCTCAGCTGCCTCAGAAATTCCTGTCCCATAGTGTTTCCTTTGTGTGGCCAAACAAAGTGATCTTTGAGAAGACGAAGGCCAGGCCAGAGGGGAGTGAGGCTGGGAGTCAAGTGGCAGGCTAGAGCCAGCAGGCGGATCCCAAGCTCCGGCAGGGTCAGCCCTTAGAAGGAAGCCACAGTGTGGTAATGTCACAGGACGGGCACCCTGCCAGCAAAAAGGTGGCTGAGCCTAGGTTCACAGAGAAGTCAGAGGAGGGGGGTGAGGAATGAAGAGAAAGTGTAAGAGGGAAATAGGAAAGAAGGCAGCAGGGGAGGGGTGGAGATGAGGCGGGTGGAGAAGGGAGGCGCAGGCATTTGAGGTCCTGGGGAACACACCCACTTTCCCTAAACAGCTGGACCTTCTGGGCCAATGCCTAGCTCCACTCCCAGGCTTAATGAGTCAGCCCTTTGTTTGACATTCTACTTCCTCCATGAAGCCACCCAGGCTTCCACTGCCTACAGTGAGTCTCTCCACAGTGGACTCCTATAACTAACTATTCCCCCAGGACACCTCACTTCCGAGATCTGGCAGGTTCTGCCTCATGCTGTGAATTATCCCTAGGTAAGTTAATTCAGGGCAAAACTGTCTTATCCATGCCTCTCAATCCCACAACACTACAGCACAGAGCCCAGCTCGGGGGCGCCCCATCAATCAATCAATCAATGCTCATGGGTGTGGCAAGTTGGAGGGTCCCTTGAGGAAAAGGATGCACACCCTATTGTCTGAGGCAGGGTGCTGACAACATGTAACCATAAAGGCCATAGCCTGGTGGGGAGGGGAGAGGAGGGGGGCCAGAAGCTGGGAAAAAAGCCAAGTCGTGGCACGCCATCCTCACAGCAAAGAACAGACCACAGGCCAGCAGCTCTGGGGAGAGGCAACGGTGAACCAGTGTACAAGCTGAGAGGTCAGGAATCATGCACGACCCCTGTTTACCCATTTGGACTGAGTGCCTGGCACAGAACAAGTGTTCAATAAGTGTGTGTCCCTGAGTATCTGTCACTGGAGAGTGTGACAGTGGCACCACCAGGTCTAGACCCAAAACCAGCAGGCACACAACATCTGGCTGGAAGGCAGGGAGGGAGCCATCTCAGAGACTACAGTGGCTGCCTGGGGTCCCCCCATGAATTAGGCTGGAGCACACTGGGGACAAGTTGTTCTTGCACCGGTAGGAGTCAGGAAGTAGGCTGCTGACCCAGGCAGCTTTGTTTTATGGCTTCGGGGTGGCCAGCAGCCGAAGGAAATGCACTCTGGACGGGATCCCTCCCACATGGTGTCACAACAGACCAGGATCCATGAAGAGGCGGCACAGAGGAGTAGACCTCCTTCTGGTCCTGATGCCCCCCCCCCTCCAGGGGCTGTCTGTAGTCTCCCACATCAAACTCACCCATTCCCTTTGGCGCTCTGAATACAATGGAAGTACTATTAAACATTAAAATGAGCTGAAATTCCTGCCTAACCCCCAAATTCAAACTGCTGTTGGTGTATACCTGATCTCTCTCTCTCCCCTAATCTCCTTGATATTATTTCTCCAATCTCTCTCTCTCTCAAATTTTGTTGGTGTGAGCAAAGGAAACAATGTTGCAGATAAAAAAAATAAGCCGGGGCGCCTGGGTGGCTCAGTGGGTTAAAGCCTCTGCCTTCGGCTCGGGTCACGGTCCTGGAGTCCTGGGATCGAGCCCCACATCGGGCTCTCTGCTCAGCGGGGAGCCTGCTTCCCTTCCTCTCTCTCTCTCTCTCTCTCTCTCTCTGCCTGCTTGTGATCTATGTCTGTCAAATAAATAAAATCTTTAAAAAAAAAAATAAGCCATTTTTCTGTTACTTGGGCATTAGAATGACACAGATTTACCTTTCTGATCAAACTTGTTTAAAGACTGATGTTAGAGTGAACATATGAGTGGATGAGGTCAGCTCGTTAAGCCCCAATGCAAAGGAAGCCAATCTGAGTCATAGATTAGATCACCATAGAAGCCAATTACAACCTCTGTGGATTGGCCACACCATACACCCAAAAACCAATCCCAACCAGTTTGCAAATGTCTTCCATCTTTCTGTCTCAAGAGGGATCAAGTCTCAGCCATCAGAGCCTAGCAAAAACCTATCCCCAGTGCCGCAGGAACTACTCAGAGCTGCCTGTCTGCCACTAAGAGTCAGCACGTCTGCAGATAAAGACTTACTCACACTAGTTTGATTTCTTCTAGCTGGGGAAGCATCCTGGGGCAAGGAAAAACCAGCTTGAGATTTTCAATGGGCCTCAAGATTTTACTGAATTTTTGTCATGAGAAGGACAAAACCTCAGAATCCTTCAGGTAAGAGGACTCAGCATCATAATCCTCCATCGGGAGGCTGGGCCTCTCAATGGCAGGTGCTTTTGCCCATTTGCGTCCTGTCCAGCATGCTGGCCACTAGCCACACGTGGTTCCTGAGCAAAAGAGGAACTGATGTTTTCATTTTTTCACTTAATTTAAATTTATTTAAATGTTGCTTACATTATAATTCCACTTGGTGAATTTAAATTTAAATAGCCACATGTGGCTACTATATTTGACACCACAGATCTGAGACAGAAGTGCCAAGAGTGATAACAAAATAGTGCCAACATACCAACAGAGCTTACAATTTTCCCGCCACTGTTCCAAGTGTATGGACTCCTTAAATGAGCTCCATTGTCTTGCTTTGTTTACTATCTTCCAAGTCTTATAATGAAAAGACAAATTCACATAAAAGAAATATTCCTAACTTTACTAGATATTCTGATACATATTTTCCAAACCTGTAGCCACAAAAAATCTAATTACCATCAGTCAGTGATATCTTTTTTTTTTTTAACCTAAAAAAGGGGTTGGTCCCTAACCTTGAAATGATCAGGAGGAACCAGTGACTTAAAGTATTAGCAGAAGGGCAGATGAAAGAAAAGAAGAAAACTGTCTTCACCTTCGAGCTTCCCCACCCTGCCCCGTGCCATTCTAGGAGGGAAGTCCCTCGGAGCCCAAGCTCACTTCCTCCTCTATGTGCACCCCAGGAGCAAGGACTTGGGGAGCTGAGAGGGATTAAAGAGAACCTCCTTCTGTTTTCCGCTGTGGGAGTGGGACACCATCCACACCATCCACTCGGCTCTGCCTGCCGGGCCTTGGGCCTAAAGTCTCCAGAGGCCACAGACGAGCGAGTGTGCGTGGGGACAGGAACGCGGGTAGTTCTACTCACCTGAGCACATCTCCCCCTTGTAGCGGACACAGGAGAAGTCATCACACTCGCAGTACTTGCCCGTGATCTTGCCAAAGTCACTGCTGTGGCAAACGCACTGGCCACACAGGCATTCGCCTCGCTGGCTGCAGGCGGGCTGGCCCTCCTGGGGGCTGCACTCATCCTGCTGGGAGGGCCGGTAGTCCTCCTCCGAGCACTCGCACTGGGACCCCAGCCAGCCAGGCCCGCAAAGGCACACCCCGCACTCAAAGGTCCCATTGCCATTGTTGCAGCGGGGGCTGGAAGGTTCGGCGTGGGCCTGGCATTCACAGTCACAGTCGAAAGTGACCTGGACCGTGAGGCTATCTTTGAAGCCCACAGGCTTGATGGTGAAGGACTTCTCCTTCTCCTGGGGGCAGCCACGCACCTTGGCCTCAATGCTGAAGCTCACCTGGGAGGAGAGTAGGATCAAATTCAGACACCGGTGGACCCTCTTAACACTCCAGTCCCAGAGGGAAAGAAGCTGGGCCCTCCGCTGTCCTGCCCTACCCAGGAATACCAAACTGGGGGGCAGGGTGGCTTAGCCCCCCAGCAACTTGGAGTTCTTCAGCCTTCCCACGACCCAGGTCTGCAAAGCAAAAAGGAGAGCCCAGGGACAGTGGTCCAGTTATATCTGGCTGGGTGCACAGATGTAATTTATAGGCATGGGCTATGCTGGGTTTTTTAATTCCACATATGAAATAAGCCAGCTCATGCAGAACAGAACCTGTGATCTTATAAACCTTCTGCTCTGGCCAACTAAGCCAGCTGAACTGAGGACACAATGTCATATGTCTTTGTAGCAAGACACACAAAGCGTATTTTGCACCACACAACACCACAACAGTGACCAACCACAGGTTTAATTTCCATAGAACATTTCATCACTTGTTCCGTCATATACCTTTCTGGCCAATATTTCTTGGATAGGGTCTGTGCACCTGTTCTAGAATATAGATAAACAGACATATGGACAGGTAGATAGAGATTGATATACAGATGCTGTAGATACAGATGGTCTAGGTATAATAGCTACCCCCCTTTTCCGCTTCCCTCCCTCTTCACCAGCTCCTCCCCTTTAGGCAGAAGCAGAAGAGAACCAACTACTTAAGAAAGCAAGCCCTAGAGGCCACAGAGGAGCAGAATGAACATTTGCATTTTGAAAGCCTATGAGAAGGTGTTTGGTCTTTTCTGCCGGTTCCCTTTGCTATTGAATCTCCAGCAGCTAGAATGATGCCTGGCATGAAGTCAGGGCTCAGTAAATACTTACAGATGACACTGCCATCCCACACTGTAGAGGGAAGAAAGACATTATCTTGGGGGAGGTTGGAGACCTCCAACTGATCAGTCTCCAACTGATTGGGGCTGAATGCAAGAAATATCTTCATTTGCAAACAACTATGCATATGCAAACAGAGGTAAAGTAAATGCACATTTTTAAAAAATCCTCATGGTGAAGGTTACCTAACAGAGAAGTTTAGACAACAGGAGCCTCAGAGGAAAAGGCTGGCAGCTCCACGATATCTAACCTCTCATGACCTTCAGGAAGAAGGTGCCGGGAAGGAAGGGGAGGGGTGTCCACAGACGCTTGTGGGTACAGGCCTTGCCCAGCTCAGCCCACCTCACCGTGTCTCCAATCTTGAGTCCCACACAAGACTTGAGGCCTGGGATGACCTCGTTGTTGAGACAGGTGGCATTGAAGGACAGAGACAACTCCTCGGGGAGGTCACGCACTTCCAACTCTACTTTAGAGCGGATTTTCTAAGCAGGAAGGAGCAAAAGAAGGTAAGGAGATGAGCTGAGAGGAACTAATTCCATCCCAAACAAATTCTATCGGGGGGCCCCAGACTCACCAGGACAGTACCAGATGCTGAGGCCCACCTAGAAGCTGCCAGAGGAGAGCACCCCTAGGAGCGTGTTTCTTACTATATTTCCTGCCCAAGACCTGCTTTTTTTTTTCTCTCTCTCTCTCTCTATCTATCTCTATCTCTCTCTCTGCACTGGTGCCTGGGTGACTCTCGGTAAAATCTAAATTAGCTACACCCTTCTGCAAGCCTCATGGATGTGCAAAAGGGGAGTGCCAATACTGGTCCCCTTGGAGAGTGGCCATTTTTACCAAATTTTTAACCAATCTCGCCTTCCCCAGGACTCAGCTTCCTCTTCTCCTTGCTGTTGGAGCCCTGTCCCTCACCCTGTCCTTCCTCCAATTTCAGGACTCTGCTCCTGCCTCATCACCAGCCCCACCCTCTCCTTCCCTTCTCCCTCCTCTAAGCTCTTCGCCCATCGCCCCTAACACTCCTTGGCATTCCTTTCTGAGCCATTTCTCTCTCAGAAGGCCGCATTCCTCCCAGTGCTGGCCACCTGCGAGCCTCTAGAAAAATAAGAGGAAGGCCAGGAAGGCTGCATGGTGGACTAGCATCCAGGACTCCCGAACATGAACCCTCCTGGGTCATTCCAAGTGAAGTGGATTCCTAGAAGGCCTATTCCCAGTGCAAGACACTTACTCCATAAGCATCAACAATGAGCTGAAGGACATTGCTGGAGTCGGTAGACAGAATTCCCACTGTGGTCCCTGGGATGAGCTCACTATAGTTCTAGGAAGACAAAGACGTGCAAGGCTGATTGAATGATGAGGGTGGTTTCCAAAGGCCTCCCCAAATCAGACTGAGGGTCTTGAAATGAAGATTGAGGGAACAAAGGGGTATTTTACTTGTTAACTGCCAGTAATAAATCTAGCAGTTTTTCAGCCCTGAATAAAATAAATAAATAAAACAAAATAAAATAAATATTTTTAATAAATAAAAAAATAAAAGCAAGGAACTTCTCATATCCTTCAACCCCACTAAATGACTCCCCTCTGGTTCTGCAAAACACCAGCATACCCATTCTGCTAGGTTCAAAGTTGGGGAAGAGAAACAATAAAAAGGAATCACTAGCTCCTGGGAATAAGCTGGACGAGGGTCTTTCCAGGCTGGGGACAAGGGCCCATGGTAGGGCATGCTGGGTCCCCAAAACAGCTCTACCCATCATCACAAGCCACACTCCGGGCAGCCCCAGGGGCATAGTCACCTGGTAGAGATTGACTACATTTGCCGTTACTGCGAAGATCAAATTGATGTTTTTCTGGGATAGCTTCTCCGTCATCAGCCCCAGAGAGGGATAATCCTATAAAAAGGGAGGACATGGAGGTCGGTTAAGAATTCACCCCTATCCACATACACCCCTGGATCCTACACCTTAGACCTCAGCTGACTTGGGCCGTGGCCCACACAGTGATGGTGCTTACACATTTCCACCCCATGACCAGTGTGAGCCAAGGAGCAACAAGGAGGACAACAAGGAACAAGGAGCAACACAAACCCAGCTGTGAACTCCAGGGACAGATGAAGAGGCAGAGGCTGGTGGTGTCAAAACCAAGCATCTCTCTCTTGCTGCTAGACTTCAGTGCATTCACACCAAGCAGCAGTTTCCATGAGCCAGGTACTGTCAGGCCTCATTTTGTTTTCCATCAACTCATTTAACAAACATTTATTGAATGACAGATATATTATAGTCTCTGCTGCCAGGGAGCTCCTGGTCTGGTACTGATGACAGGTACATACAACTACAAAACAAAGCCAAGATCCAAAGAGTGGCATCACGGGGTGATGTTGGGGATCAGAGGAGAGGGGTGGGTGAGGGGCAGGAAGTAAGGAGGGAGCAGCAAAGCGGAACTCGGAGTCTTCCTACCCCTCGCTCTCCGTTCCACAGTCCCACATGTGTCAGGCCTCATTGTGAAGTTTCCTCGTTTTGTAGCCACTGACAAATGCCTTGGCCTGGCATGTGCTTCCTTGTGGTGGTCTCAGCCTTCCTTGCCGATCAGCATTCACGTCTCTCCCCCTTGCACTTACCACTGAGCCGACCCACTCTTTGTCCCCCATGGAGTGGTCTTCTTTTTGGTAATCCTTCTCTTTCCTTAGGACCCAGCTCAGGTCCCGCCTTCTCTGGGAGGCCTTCCTTGGCCATCCCAGTTCACGGTGAGCTTTCCTCCTCTGAATCTCTAAAGCTCTTATAGACTGTGCTATCCCTTTAGCACTAATCACGCGTCTTGTATTCTTAGTAGCACATCTCCTCAACTAAATCAAAAAGAGGAGGACCTACTGTAGTCCCTTTATCTCCTTCAGCCCCTGGGAAGCTGCCTTGCCTAAAGTAGGTGTCAATGATTACTACTGACTCATCCAGTACCTGGAGGTGCCCAACTTGGACACGGATGACACCAAAGAATTCACAGTGGGATGCTGGTGAATCAAGAACATGTCCCTGGGATCCTAGGCCTTGCAGGATCATCCAGCTCAGACCCCTGCCTTTACACACGTGTACCATTAAGCCACCTAGACAAGGAGTTGCTGTATTGTCTTTAAGAGATGAAGAGTTCACACCTACCCCCCAGATATCCAGGTATCAGTATTCTGAAGGTCTTACATTTCTTGATGGCTTACAGCAATTAAACTCCCTTCCTCTTATTTGACCCTCTGAGGCCATAGAAAACAACTTCTCAGAAGTCTTCTCAGGTATCAGCTAAGCTTCTTTCTTCCAAGCTAAGTGACTCAGAGCACTTCAACCTTTCCCCATGGGAACAGATCTCCATTCCTTTGATGATCTGTGTCTCTTTTTCCTCAGTCTTCTTCCAACAACCACAAGTGAGCATAGTATTCCAAGAAAAGGATGATCTGTACACAGGAGATAGGAAGGCCTGCCTTTCAGCTGGACCTGCAAAAGTCCTTTAGGTCCATTCTAGATGCCATAATGCTGCTGCTGGTGCTGGAGGCAGTGGAGGTGGTGACAGAAGTGACCCCATCCAGGACCACTTACAATGGCTGTACCATCTGTCTCCTGGATGAGGTGTCCAGTTGCTATGGGAGGCAGTGGGAGGACAGCCTGAAACAAGGCCCATGCGCTGCCCCGGGGAAGGGCTGCCATTTTCATATTTACACAAAGGCTCTGCCTGGGTTAGGGCAGCCCTGACCATAGTGAATTGGGACCACAGGTGGTACCAAGAAATCTCACCATGGTAGCGGAGGCAGAGTAGTGGTTGTCACTGCCAACATGACATTGCCCATCATTGGGCTGGACAATGCCTGCCAGCCTTCCATCCAGCGCTATATGGGTCTTGGCATCAGTGGTAAACACCAGCAAGTGGGACGCATCGTTCCTCCAGCCAATCTTCTCCTGTTAAAAAAAAAAAGCAAAAGAGAGAAAGCAACTTTAGCCATGTCATTGGTAGATGTCATTGGTAGCCCTCATACCAGTCCTCAGGACTTCTACTCCTGAAGGGCTGAGTAAGTCATCTTGAAGAAGGGCTTCAGTCCCAGCCCCCTGGAACACAAGCTGGAGCTTTTCCAGTTCCAGGGTTTCTGTTCTCTTAGGAAAGGAGTCTCCGCTGATTAGTTTAAGCAGCTGAAAGACACCTACTTCAACTCCAAATATAACTTTCCCAATGATAATCAAATGGCCTGTCTAGGAACCCACCTGCATGGGCAGAGCTGGGCAGGGCTAACGAAATCCCATCTGAACATCTGCTCACTTTGCCCAGGTTAAGTCTACCCAGCCTTGCCTCTGATACACTCCCAGAGAAGGCAGGATGATGCTCTCCCCAGAAAATACCCGGCATCACTGAGGTTCAAAAACATGTCAGCTCTGGCCCGGGGAAACTTCTTGCTCATGCTGTACAAAACTCAGCTTGGTTCCTCTTCTTTTGCAGCCATATCCCCACAGTTGAACCACTTCCTTCCCCCATTTTAATCTGTGCCAACCACACCAGGAGTTCTATGCCCTCCAAACTCACGTCACAGACTGTAGCCTGCATGATGGCATCAAAGCCACCCTCTGGGGCATCTCGGTTCCGCGACACACTCTGCTTCTTCACCTCCTCATTGAAGCGGGTCACCTGGTCGGTTAGTGTCAACACATGTTTGTAGCCAAACATAGGCAAACAGGTGGTCTTCATGCTGGGGAGGAAGGAAGATAACTTCAGCAGATATCCTGATGGAAAAGGTCACATGGGGAGTGAGAGGGACAGAGGGGGAGACAAACACGGAGAGCACACTGCCCAGGCCAGTCCTACACAACCACAATCGCCCAGAGAGTTCAGACCCCAAGCCCCTCCTATCACCTGAGCCATCATATTGGCTTTCCCTCCAGTTAGCCTAGAAGATAAGACAGTGAGCTGTGGAACCAGACTGTCTGGGTTCAAGTCCCAGTTCCTAGTCATGGGACTATAGGCAAGCTTCTCTATAAAAATGATGACATGATTGGTCCTATCTCCTAAGAGCTGTGTGAGGCTTAAACGAGCTAATTTATGTAAAGCCCTCATACCAAAGTGAGGCTCTATTTGTTGCTATCACCTTGGGCTTAACACTTCTCTAAAATAACATTAACACAGTGATAAAGCAAAAGTTCATCAAGAACTTAATGTCCATGAACCATCAACAAATTGATAGATCTGTGCTGTACGGGAGCCTTTCTGTCCCCAGCTTGTGTAACTGATGGCTGACAGCTTTACTGGAGAAACTTTACAACCCAGATGGGTTGAAAGGGTACATCATATAATTCTGAACACTAAAAAGTAAATTTGTATATTGTCAGGCTCAATAGCCATCATTTTAAGTTATTATACTCTGTGGATTTTTACAGTCCCCACCAATTAAATAATAAGCCATTCATTCACTCGTAAGCCAAAGTGTCAACAGAGGCATACTTAACAATTTTTTAATCTATTGGAAGGTTCAATAAATAACATTTCTACTCTTTTTTATTTTCCTCTAGGACATAATTCCTCACATTTTAACTCTGTAAGACTCATACTCTTGATGATGAGGAGGATAAGGGACTCAATCCTTCTGAACTCATAATTCCTCTATTTACTTTTCCATAAATTTCTACTTTTTATCTCATTTCCCTCCCATTCTCTCTTATCTCCTACTTCTTTGTGACCAAGATAAGAAGGTGACTAGCTCTCTTTCTGGAAATTCTCCACCCTTTCTAAATGCCCATCTGCCTAATCCTTGGGGTCCCAAGGGTCACAGAGGTTTTGGCAGTTTCTAACACTCCAAACAGTCTTGGATTCTATTGACACAGCACTCCAGACCCACAGGCCAGCTCACTTGCCAGACAGGAAACCCAAGGTAGAAAGGAGATATGATTTGGCCAGACGGCAGCAACAAAGCAATCCTAGAGCTAGAAACAGGAAGAAGGACTTGGACCAGCCTGGGACAGAGGGGAGGGATGCTGGCCCAGCTTCTACAGGAGGGACTTACTCATAGCAGGGGTTTTTGAGGGCCTCTGGGGGAGAGATGTACATGTATGGTGACACGGGCTTGTCCACAAAAGCCCCGAAGCCAATCCGCAAGTTACTGGTGAGCTTGTGCATCTGGGAGGCTAACTTGGTGCCTAGGTTCTGGATGCTTGACAGATCATCCTTCATGGAGTAAGACAGGTCCATCAAGTAGTAGATGTCCACAGGGTAATCCTCCACTTGCCGGACTTGGATGGAGAAATTCTTTGAATCATCTAGAAGCCAAGGGGATGTTAGTTCTTCTCCTTTTTCTCCAAGACTTCGTAAGTGGGTTTGGACATAGCTGAGATTAAGTAACTTCTCGATCAAATCGAACTGGAAAGCCCTTGTCCCTTCTCTCCCCCTTGCAATTCTGTTCCTCTTCCAATTGCTCGATCCTCTGATTTTTTAATCTTTTTTTTTCTGTTCTAAAATTCTCTACCCTCTCTAAATGTCCATCTGTCTAACCTTCTGGGTATCAAGGTTCACAGTGACTATACTTCAGATGCTATAAAAGTCAGGAACTCTGTCCCAGCCTTCTCTGAATCCCAGAGCTCCCAACAGAGGCCTTGCAGAAAGAAGGGACTTGGTTAAATCTTCTTGAAACAATAGAAAAGTCTAAATCAATGCTTTAAAATTCTTGTCTCATAGCCTAGTCCTTCCTCCCCTGATGGTCCCTATATTCTCTGCCCCTGGGCCCCTGCCCCAATCCCACCAAGAAAGGGGGCTTACAACATATTACTTTCTCATCTTCTATCTCATTCAATCCTCAACACAAAGCTATCAGTTAGGTAAAACAGGCATTGAGGGAAAGAAGAAATAAACATTTTATTGAGTTCCTAGGATTAAGTAGCTTGACCAAGGTCAAACGGCTAATCTATTAATCTATCTAAATTTAATCTATCTAAAATTCAAACTCAGATCTTCTGATCTGGGGTTCCAACAGCTTCCATTCTTCTACATTCTCTGGCACACAACACACCCAACATCCTTCTCTTCCCACCCCATTTCCACCGCAAGCTATGTCCCCAAAGTTCAGGCCTCCACCCTGTGCCCTGTGCCCATCTGTCCAAGGTCTCTCCCTGAAAAGAGCCCCCTCCCTACCTGGCCGTAGCCGGAGAGCAATCCTCTGAGGGCTGACTTGAGTAATCTGGGAGCTGTCTCCAGAGCCCTTGTCGCTGAGCGGCCTGGCCTCCAGGATGTGGACCTCACTGGTCGGGAACTCTATGGACTCCAGGGCACAGTTATCTTTCAGCAGATTCTCCTTCAGGTTACAGCGGGGAGTGCCCAGAGGCAGGGCCTATAAGACAGGAGTCCGACATGAAGCCCTGTGGTCTGAGCTATGTGGCTCTCTTCCTCCTTCCTGCAGGCTTGGCCGACTTCCAATAGCCTCGAGCTTACCCAGCCCTCTGGAGCTAAACCGGCAAAAATGAACTCGGTGATCCATCCTAAGATAGCCCATTGTACAGAAGGGAGAAACTGAGGCACCAGAACGGTTGGGCAAATACCTGTTTGTGGATTGGTAGCTAGGAAGAGGGCCAATATTGCAAGCTACCTATTAGACCAGCAGTTTTTAAACTGAAATGCAACCCACATGTGGGTCCCCAAAATCAGTGTAGAGGATCTCAGCCACCAATTTACTCAATAAAATGACACTGAATAGAATAGAAAGTATCAACTCATATAAATAGTAAAAGTAAGTATTATTTTGTGAAAGGTTTATATATTGGGAGTTGGGTATAATACACAATGATATAAATGCATTTCTTTCCCTAGGTCAGGGTCAAACAGGTTGGAAGCCACTGTGTTAAGACATTGGCTGGGGTGTGAGATCCCCAAAGGTAGTGGCTGTCCCCTCTCTCTTCCCAGCACTCACCCCATGAAACACCACAAATGTGGGAGGGTAAAACAAGGACGGGGGCAGCAGAGATGGCGCTAAGAGCACAGGAGAAGACTGGCAGAGACTTCATCTCAGCACTGCCTCTTGCTAGCTTGTTCCCTGGGCACATCACCAAAGCTCTCCACGCCTCACTTCCTCAGCTCTAACAGGAAGACAATAAAAGCCCCCACTCACAGGACTAAATAAGACAATGCATATAAGATTTATTGATTTATTATTTGAGAGAGAGTGCATGGGGGGAGGGGCAGAGGGAAAGAGCCTCCAGCAGACTCCCCGCCAAGCGCAGCTCAGGGCTCCATCCCAGGACCCTGAGATCATGACCTGAGCCAAAATCAAGAGTCGGCCACTCAGCCGACGGTGCCACCCAGATGCCCCAAGACAACGCACATAAAACCCATAGTATAGTGCCTGCTGCAGGATACTGCTCAATAAATAAAAGCTGTTCTTAGGAGACACTCTAGAAATAGCTCCTGGACAAGTTAGTTATGAATAAACCCCACAAGCTTGGGCAAATCCCATGATGCCACGCGCTGACCAGAGCCTAGCCCATCACTCCGCTTTAAGCTTCCTCTCTTGCTGTGGACAAAGGGCAAATGGAGCACACTTCTGGACCCCCTGGTGTATATTCCACAGCTATCCAGAGCTCTGTGTGTGTCCACTCCTGAGTACTGAGTCGGGGAGCGGCGGGGGGGGGGGGGCGGGGGGGGCCACACTGCACCGGAAAGAAATCCAGAAACAGGCTCCATCCTGGGTCTACCACTAGCTAGCCTGGTGCCTTCAGACTTGTTACTTCAGCCCTCTGAAGGTTCTCTCACCTGTTGGGTAAGGGGGGTTAGGTGACATGATGTTTTCAGCCCCTCCCCGCTCTGACGTCCAGCACCTTGAGCCAGTGCTGCATGGGCACTAGTCTGTGAGCGCTCCTTCCTTGCCAGGTTGGAGGGACTGGCCAGAAAGCTGGAAAACTCTTCCCTGGGCCTGTTTCACAACATTTGGGCCTTCAGGCTCTCAATCGTCACATCCATCCCTACTCACTCTCTCACAACCGTTTCCAGAAGTCAGTCAAAAACCCATACCCATATCCCAGGAAAACTGGTGGGTTTTTTTAAGGTATTATTTATTTGTCAGAGAATGAAAATATGAGTGAGAGACAAAGAGCATGAGCAGGGGGAGCAGCAGGCAGAGGGAGAAGCAGCTCCCCACTGAGCAAGGAGCCCGATAAAGGATTTGATTCCAGGACCCCAGGATCATGAGCTAAGCCACGCAGATGCCCCAAAACTGGTGTTAACATTTACTGAGAACTCACTGTATGTCATCCTCTGTGGAAAGCACTTTAGGTGGGATCCTGCAAACCTGCTAACGGTTCTCTCACACCGGAACTATTATTATTCCTATTTTACAAGTGGAAAAACCTGGGGCTTGGAGGCTTCACAAATGAGAAGCCCATCTTACAAGAAAGAAATCTAAGGCTTGGAGAAGTTAAGTAACTTACCCAAAGTTCCAGCGCTCAGAACGGCATAAGGGAGGCGTTAACTGGATTGCGTGACTAAAATGATCTTCGCAAAATGACAGTTTGTATTAAATGCTGCGTAGAGTGAGAATCGAGGCAGAGAAGCAGAAGTATGCAAGCGATGCTCCCAGAAAGAGCACACCTGGGAATGTCCAGGTAGGGAATAGAAAGCAAGATGGGGATGTGGAAGGTGTGGGAAGGACAGGTCATGTTCTACCTCCTTAGCCCCTGCAGGTGACTGGTAGCCATATTTCCAGGGGTGGGATTTGGCCACAAGGAACCACCCATGCTCAAAAAATCAGGTTAAAACCCTCCTGATACTCAAAGTCGCTCTCCCTCTCACACTCAGCCCTGGTCTAATGGGCTGAAAGTCTTCCCCAGGTGGGTGGGAACAGGAAGACCAACAGTGCTATAGACTGTTAAAACCTAACCCCCAAGGAAGTAGGAGGTAGGATATTGGGAGGTGATTAGGTCTTGAGGTGGAGCCCTTGTAATGGGATTGGTGCCCTTAGAAAAGAGATCCCAGGGGCACTTGGGTGGCTCAGTGGGTTAAGCCTCTGCCTTCAGCTTGGTCATGATCTCAGGGACCTGGGATGGAGCCCTGCATGGGGCTCTCTGCTCAGCAGGGAGCCTGCTTCCCGCCCCCCTCCCCCCGCCTGCCTCTCTGCCTACTTATGATCCCTCTCTCTCTCTGTCAAATAAATAAATAAAATCTTAAAAAAATAAAAGAAAGAAAGAAAAGAGATCCCAGAGAGCTCCTCGGTCCCTTCTGCCATGTCATAGCAAAAAGACAGCCACTATGACACAAAATTTGCTGTTTCCTTGATCTTGGACTGCTCAGCCTCTAGAACTGTGGAAAATAAACATTTGTCCTCAAGCCACTGGGTTTATGGTATTTTTGTTACAGCAGACTGAATAGACTAAAACAAACAGCATGAGGACTCTCCTAGCCCTGGGGAAAGAAGTTTCTGGAAGCCAGCAGCTACCTTCTTTCCCACTCAGCTTCACAAGTGGGAGGTGGATAAACGGGATCAGCAGTGGGAAACAGTGCCTAAGGGGTTAATCTTCTCAGCTCAAAAGATTCCAGTAAGGACATCACCGATTTCCAAGTCTCCAAGAGAGATGAAAATGCCCTCTCTGCTCCCAACCCTGGCCAAGGACAGAAAGGCAGGGGGAGAATTTACAGGCCCTCAGAGTTTTTGCACCGGAACTCCTCTTGCTGACCCTGCATGGCTCTCCCAACCCTTCTGCCTCAGGAAGCAGTGTCCTGCTCACAGCACTCCCTACCTTATCTCTAATTCCAGCTGCCCACAAAGCCCCAAGGGAGAAAGCCTCCCAAAAAAGGCAATGACTGGATAGACCAAGATGCACGGAGGAGCTGATCCTTTCCAGGACTAAGACAGAGACTGAAGGAGAGAGGGAAGGGGAGGCCAGGAAGCTGAATGAGAGCAGCAAGGCCATTGTGTATCTTTAAGCTGCCTCGGCCAAGGGAGAGAATATTCTAGAGGGGGTTTCCTGACACTCTGCTTTCCAACATGACAGTGCTTATTACAAGAAGGTTTGAAGTGCTAAGCCCTGCTGACAGTCCTTATGGTTTGTTATGAATTCCCTCAGAAATATAAACACTAAGAAACAAAACTCTTTTCCTCCCTCCTCTATGGTCACTGACATCAGAGGTCAGGAACATAACAGGCCTGCTCTTCAGTCACGCTCTCCCTGAGAGCCTTCTGTCCCAGAAGGATACCAAGGCAGTGACCTCAACACACTTAGGCAACATTCCCTTCCTTAATAACCCAGACTGGGAAGGTAGAGGACTGTCTCTAGGTTACTCAGAGAAACAACGGGAAGGAGGGAGGAGGAATGTTAAAGTCCCAGTTCCCAGTAAAACCGGATGTGACACAAGAAAGGGCAGAAATAACCAAGACCCAGGGGAGGCTCCTGAGTACAGAGGCGGGAGGTTCCAGCCCACGCATGGTGTGAGCTGAATCCCCTGCATCTCCTGGGAGAGTGATGCATGCTATTAGTCCCATTCTCCATTCATCCCATTTTGGATACTGGGAAAGTAGAGCATGAAAAACTCATTATTCTACCTATTTCACAGGCTCGGTCAGGAGGTCAAAGAAAATTGTGAACATGAAATGCTTTCAAAATATGAAAAATCTGGATACAAGTCAAATATACTCAAATCCTTTTGGTAGGATAAATGCATATAAAATAAATAAATAAATGCATATAGAAAATGACTCTTCTACTATGACCATTAAAATTACTACTATTATTCCATTCTCTTTTATCAGAGGACAAGGTGGAATAGGGCCTGCTACTTAGTTTTTCCACCCAGAGAGCTATCAAATGCCTCCAATCAAAATAAATCAACATCGTTTTCTTGATGGGACAGCCAGAGAGGATAGAAATCACTAGAGCATACAGAGAAGTGTGGAAGGGACAAAGAGAAGGAAAGGAAAGGAAAAGAAAAGCACTTTGATTTATGGTTATTGGTATCCATACCCCCTTGTTTATGGGGGGGGAGGGGGCACTTTCAATGATATATTTTTATTTTTACAATAACAAGTTGAGCAAAACTCTCAAGATAAACATTTAAACTCTGGATAAGAAAAATAGAAAGAAAAAGCAGCAAAGAAGTGAGAACAAAATTATGTTGTCTAAAGAAGGAATTAAATAATGGCCTCACACCTGTCTCCCATAGATGCAGAGAAGAAATAAGTCACTCATATTGGAGTCTTCTACTTGGCTAGACCCAAACCCATTCTTCACTTATCACTGGCTGTCAGGCTGAGTATGAGCTGGCCCGCCTTCTGATGTGTTCTTAGGACTATGTAAGAATTCCTGGAGTCACTGAATTTAGTAAATATTTGGAACATACTTATATCAAAAATTATTTGTTTAATTCAAATTTAACTGGGTGTCCTGTATTTTATCTGGCTGCCTTAATTTCACTTCCGCCATGACCCCATGGTCAGCCTCTTTGATCAGCGGTGTTTGCCAAATTTACTATCATAACAATCCATTCCAACGCAAAAGGTCTGGGATCCAACCTGGGAAACTTTCTATTTAACTAGCACCCCAGGTGATTCTTAGAACCAGGCAAGTTTGGAGATTTCTAGATTCCAACATGGGGGCCAATGAGACCAGGAGTTGAATCTCTGTGTGATCTTGGCCTCTTTGCTACTTTCACAGCCTAGAGGCAGCACACCACCCCCACCCAAATCAGTATGCAACCCTCTCTCCCCAAGAACACACCCTATGCAGATGGGCCCAAAACTGCACTCATCCACTTTGGCTATGTTTTCCTCTTACCAGGCCAAGCCCTTGCTATACACACCCAGAGCTGCTGTCCTCTAGGACCAAGGGAAAGCTGAGCCCAACCAGTTGTTTTTCCAGGCACTGCCAACCCTGCCTGCACCTCCACCGTGGGGAAGGCAAAAGCAGAGGGCCCTCTAGGGTCAGTTATTCAACAAGTCACATTCAACATTTTTTCACTTCTGGTTTTTTAAGTCAACGACCAAGACACTTTCAGCAGTTAAATTTGGCCTGTGCAGGGGAAGCCCTCAGGAAAACATACACACACACAAAAAGCGGTCATGTTCAGGTTACAGTCCGGGATTCCCACCTCCCACTCCTCCCCAGAGGAGGCTGGCTGACACGCTTTGCCCTACACTGGGCTCCTCCACTATCTCTCCTTCCCTCCTCCTCCTTTCCCAGAGATAGTTGTAGTCCTTCACTAAACCCTTGGCTTCCCTCACTTTCCTGTTCATACTCCATACTCCCAGAGAATATCTCGGGGATATTGGACCTTCTACTTCTAGTCATCAGTTTTCTTTGGTCCATGGTGTACTCACTTCCTCCCTGATTCACTCCACCCCCTCCCCACCATTCCCAGACAGGTCCGGACCTTATGCTTTGATCCTACCCTGCACCTTCTCCCCATGTCCTCCCCTGGTCTGCCCCAGGAGACAAAATTTGCATTGGTCATCCATAAATATTCTACACTTGTCTTTCCCAAATCTGGTCACATGAACTATGGGCTTTGTCTAGTTGGGCCTCCACACACAGCTACCGGGCTGGTCCCTGTGCTGATCAAAAGGGGTGACAGATACTCTAAGAGTATGTTTTCTTTTTCCCCAAACTCCTCTCAGCCACACTCGTTTGACTTTTCTCTCTCTCTGGGTTGAAAAGGAGAGGAAAGGAATGGACAGCATCCTCGGAGTGACATTAGGGCTTCTTTCCTGGCTACCCATCCACTCCAGCCAGCTTCAGGCCATCCCATCCAAGATGCTCTCCCTCCTTCGAAGATGCAGTTACAGAATTTCAACTTCCTTACAAAAGCAGTTTAACAATATTATGATGGCAACCAAGGGAAGGAGGATATGGCAACTGAGAAGGGAGGAGGCCACATCACACTTGAGCCGCCAGCTCAGCCCAGAAGGGTGGAGAACATTTGGGGGTGGAGGAGAAGGATTCGCCCACCCCCTCCCCACTCCTCACTCCCAGCCCCAGGGAATGTTTCATTTGCTAAATGAAGTCAGTGTGGCCCAGATGTTGGGCAGCTGCCTCTGGAAGGAATTCCCATGCTGAACCTTATAGAGGCAACGTAGTATGTTGGGCTGGCCTCAGCAGTTCTGGCAATCCTCCTGTCTAGGGATAAACACAGCCTCCCAGCTCCCACTCCCTACCCCCCCCCCACACCCCCACCAGCCTGCCAGGGTGGTTGCCTTTTTAGGAAACTCAGCAGATTGGGAAGAGAAGCAAAGAGAATGAGGAGGCTGGAGCAGTCCTAAACTGCAGAGGGCAGAGACCTGCTGTTGTGACCCCAGAGGACACCTCAAGTAGCCCAGAAGCAGCCTGGGACAGGAGTTCAGGTAACCACCTGCTGGAGGCCTGGCCAATGACTCAGCCTCAGACTCTGTAATCACTGGAATCTCTCCAGCCACATTCACTGCCCCCGCCCCCCGGGGCCCTCACCAGCTCCGAATTCCCAACCCAGCCACAAACAGCCATTCCCTCAGACACACTCATTCCCTAAGGCCCCAGACACAACAAACTTTCTGCCTAGACACATCTAACCCCTTCCTGTCACCCTCCTACCCTCACCAAATTGGCCCAGCACCTTCTCTCATTGACACCTAAGAGAGGGAAGGAAGGAGGCAAATAAAAGAAAGAGAGGGGGCACCTGGGTGGCTCAGTGGGTTAAAGCCTCTGCCTTCAGCTCAGGTCATGATCCCAGGGTCCTGGGATCGAGCCCCGCATTGGGCTCTCTGCTCAGCGGGGAGCCTGCTTCCCTTCCTCTCTCTCTGCTTGCCTCTCTGCCTACTTGTGATCTCTCTCTGTCAAATAAATAAATAAAATTAAAAAAAAAAAAAAGAAAAGAAAGAGAGAGGAAGAGGTAAAGTTATGGGGACCCAAACTTCACAGAAGAAAAGGGAAGAGATCCTCTGACTGAACATCGCACCCCCTCACCCCGCCCACCAAGTGCAAGATTTCTCTTTTATTTGCCTTTTAAAAGCTCAGGGATGTTTGTAATCCAGCAACCCTTCTATACCAAGAACCCTCTGCTAACTCTTTGTTTGATACCTTAAGTCCTGCTTCTCTGGGGTGCTCCATCCCAACAAAAAATAAGTGAAGTGTGGTATAGAGAGACAATGGTTACAGTGAGACCAAGAACCTAACCAAACTGGCTCATGTTAGGGGGCCACACAGAAGAATCTGGACGGCATTCCCAGCAACAACCCCATGACTGTTCCCTTTGAAATCCATCAATGGGAAAGCTTCACCCTATCTTTGCTCAGAAGGGACAAGGGACAAGAAATGGCCCTCTGGTTCCATTTCTGCGCAGAAGCAGATGAGCCTGGGGGAGAAATCAAGTCAGATGTCTTCTCCTTACCTCATCTGAGCACCAGGCACACGCAGGACTCACAGCCAGACACTGCTGGCAGGAGTGGACGCCTCGTGTGGTACAGATGTTGGACACTGCAACAGAGACAAAGACATTAGCACCCAACTTGGCCTGACAGGGTAACTGGCCTGCCCCATCCTTCCCAACTTCCCCAAACACCCAGAGTTATAGTTCTCAGATGCACACAGCAGGTCTAACCATACCACAGACATTCACTAACCACAGGCTGTATGGTAAGGAAGAAAGAATGAGAAGAGTTAGAAGAAACACATCACCACCCTCACTGATGAGGTCCCCACGATAACAAGTGCTGGAGCAGGACTGAGCCCTGGACCCCAAGTGTCAGCTCATAACTGATGGAATGGCTTTAATTAACAACTCGTTTGACACCTATATTGTGCCTAGGAAAATCAGAGGCCCGAGACAATGCAAAGTACCCTCTCTCCAATTATTCTAGTGATCACTTCACAGCCCCTACACAGGGATCCAAGGCCCTGATGTACTAACATGAACACACAGCCTAAATATGGTGGCAGGTAGGGGCGGGGAATGTTCCAATGGCCGGCCAGGACAAGACAAATCTTCTGAAACCTGCTCAAGGTTCCCAATACATTTATCTTCGGGTCAAGGTGTAGAATGGTCCAGGGAGAACTCCAGAAATGTCAGAAAAGGCTGAGTGAGATAAACTGGAAGAACATGGACTGGAGTCGAAAGGCCCATATTTGAATTCTGAGTCCTCTTTTTACTAGCTGCATCATGACCTTGAGCAACTTGATTAACCTTTGTGAAAGGGTAATATTGACCTCACAGGACTTGTGCCCTTGGTACACTACCAAATGCCATTCAAATGTGAACAGTCTTCACACTGTCGAAGGACAAAGAAAAGGATAGGGGAGGGGAGTAAAGACAAAGAGGGGCACCAAAATAACCCTAAGAGAAGCTTAGCCAAGAAGCAAACCCCAGGCACTTGCTTGAACAGAAGCTCTCATCCTCCTTGCTTCCCCTAGCTTAGGCTTCCTGGACTCAGCCAGGTAAACCTCCTCTTTCTGCCGTGCCCCCAGAAAGGTCTTTTTCAACATAAGGAACAGACTGAGGAAGAAACATTCCCCTTCATGATCCAGGCCCTTCATCCAATTTTCTAAAGTGGTCCCTTTGCCCCCAGCTGGTAAGACCAACAAGTCAGCCTAATCAATGGGGTGTTTTTCCAGTGCCCCCAAAACTTCTCATCAAGTTGAATGTCTCAATCCATTTTACTATAGTGTGACTGAACTCCCTTCCAACACCTGGACAAAACACACCCAGAAAATGTGTGTGTGTACATACACACACACACACACACACACACACACACACACTATTGTTAAGAAAAATTTTCGAAAATAGGCAAATTTTGAAATAGGCAAAGGAAATACTGGGTGTCCTTTCAATATAATGTAGGGTATTGACAAGTAGACCCACCATACTCATGAATTACCTGATTTTCTAGGGGTGTATACCTTTGTTTGACTTCTAGTTATTAGCATATTTTATAACTCTATAAGGGTAGAGGTTAATGTGTAAAACCAGTAACAATGGAAATGATTCTTGATGAGAACAGTGTATATGATTCTTGTCCAACCGCAATGCAAATAATCTGATAGCAAAGGTAACCCTCTGAAGGTTAGGGTTCATTGCTTTGTAGAACATTAACCAATTTCAAAACTGTCAGATAATTGATTTCAACATTCCTTTGACCAAACAACTATAAATTTCCCTTCCCTGAATTTTCTAAAGATTTTTTTTTAAGTAAACTCTCTACCCAGTGTGGGGCTTGAGCTCCCAACCCCAAGATCAAGAGTCGCACGCTCTACTGACTGAGACAGCCAGCGTCCCCTCCCTTCCCTGAATTTTCTTTGAAACTTATCTTAACATCTTACTGCTTCCCTCATTAATTAAGTTGAATAACTACTTTGACACAAATTCATGTTACATTTACATGGTGATCATACTTTTAACTCTTTAAACATCACATTTTAATGCTATCCATCTCAGGGCCTCGTTAGAGGGTAGAGGGATCTAACAGAAAGGGTAGGCACCCAATCAATAGACCGTGGTCCTCATTGAGTCACCATTACTAATATGGCCTTAAGTGAGTCATTTCACTCCCCTCAGATGTTTCTTCGCTTGACTCTTCCTAACATATTATAATTATTCATCTATCTGTCTTAACAACACTGCCACCCAATAGATTTTAAGCCCCTTGAGGCCTGCCCTGCCCAGCCCGGGCCAGCCCCAAGTCCTTGCTCAAAGTAGATGTTCCATGAATATACATTGGAGCAAATGGAAAAGCATTGGAATAGATCAGTTTTGTTTTGTTTTTTAAGCAACCGAGCTCATGTCTCCATATTATCCATAGAATTCCAATATAAAACATGCAAATAAATGGGTTGAAACAGTCCTCTGACAATTTTAACTTTCATTGTTCTCCTAAAAACACCAGAATCATATGTGGAATCCTGGAAGCCCTAGGCTTTCTCCAAGCTTGAGTCTGTCTCACTACGAAGGCCCTTCCCGACTCCACAGTTCTGCAAGTGGGGTGCTGTTACCAGTCCATGAGTAACCCCTGAGCCCCAGCCTCTGACGTGACTACACCGCCATCCAGTGAGCATGAGGACTGTGAGGTGGGAATTATGGCAGCGGTTCCCGGCCTGGCTCTAAGATTCCAAGGCCACCTCTGAGTTGGGGCAGCCCTCAGCCAGGCACTGTCTATCTAACACGGAAGAAAAGTAGCCAGTCTTCCTAGAGATGCTGGCTTCCGAAGCCCTCAGGGTTCAGAACCCACAACGCACCCAGGAGGTTCCCCCTGCAAGGGCCGCCTGACCATGTCTCACCTCCCAGTGGCTCTTTTCCCAGCCAGATGTGAGCACAGCCCCACTTACTGCCTTACTGAAAGAGCTCTGAGAGGAGTAGAGCCTGAACTATTTTAGGTCTCTACCTCCCTCTTTGAAGTTTTCATGGGAATTTCAGAGGTCTCTACCTCCCTCCATGGGAGGGAGTTTCATGGAAATTCATGAAAAAATTCATGAAAGTTTTCATGGGAATTCCCATGAATTTCATGGGAATTTCAAGGAGGGAAATCCTCCTTGAAGTTTTCATGGGAATTGGCATCCAGGGGGTAATTCTGAGCAGAAATGCCATCGATTTTCACTGGGGTGGTGGCGGGGGCGTGGGGGTGGAGTGGGTTGGTAAAGAAGCAGAAGAAGTCAGAAGAGTTAGAAGAGAGGACCATGGGAGGTATGGACACATCAAATTATCTCTGCAAACTTGTTCCCAGCCTCCATTTTTCCATCCATTCATTCTCAAATTAGCATCTATTTGCCTATGAGTCCTTGACTTGTAGCCACAATAGAAAGGCTTGCCAGATGGGAAATAAATAACAGCCGGCCCCCCTCTCAGTGAATGGGTGGCCCCTGACCCCAGAGGATGAGACAGGCTGCTGGGATATGTTCTTTAGGAAGTCATGTCTGGGGAGTCATGTCAGCCAGTTCCCTTAACCTCCTCTCTCAGTGAATCACAGGTTGATTTCGTGAGAAGCAGCCATCCCACCCCATGATACCCCCTACCAAGACCTGCCACCAAGGGCAGGTTCCCTGGATAGCAATGGCTAAAAGGGACTGACTCATCAGAAGTCTCCACGCCTGGGCCATGCTGATTCAATGAGCTGCGGCTCTGAGGCCCCCCCTCCCTCCTGAACATGTGGAAGGAGTTTGGGCCTCTGTTTCCAGTCATTCATAAGGCTGTGTTCCTGCTTGGCCTCAGGGGCCCAGACTCAGGCGTGCTGGAGAAGGGACGATCCTCATCAGAACTTTTGTCCCTGAAAAGAATTAGCAACCCCCACCACTCATTTCCTCTGACGGGCTAGCCAGAGCCAGGAAACCAGGTGGATTGGCCGTGGTCCTTACAGGGTGGCTGGAGGGATCCAATGAACCGATCACTGTCAAACTCCAGGCACAAAGGGCGGGCACACAGGAAGGGCTCACTTTGGGCAGCTGCTGCTCCTCCAGAAGCTCTTGTTGCTACTCTGTTTGCCCTCGCTCTTTTTATCCTGAGTCCCCCGCTGTCTGAGGCAGGTGAATCTTTTCCTTTCTTCTCCATTTTTCTCTGAAGCCACCCCATTGTCCTGGTCATGATACACACGGCAGAGCATGCACTGAACGGGGCAGCGGTGAGAGCCAGAGCCGGAAAGCCCCAGATGAGGGGGAAATGATCAGCTGTCAGATCCACCTTCTAAATGGAGTCAGGAAGATCAGAGTTCCAAAATCCAGCCTAGAAGGGTGGGCCGGGAAAAGGAGGCCCATTAGAAAAGCTAGACAAGACCGCCAGCAAGTTTGCCTGGGCAGCAGAAGGAAAGGCTGTGGTTTCGCACATCAGGCCAATTCACAGAACCAGAAGAAAGACAAAGGATGGGACAAAGGGAGGGGAAAAAAAGGGGGGAACAAGGAAGGGAGTTGGAACAAGTGGAAGTCATAATGCGTCAATGAGAGCTATTTTGAGGATGCGCTGTCCCATGAGGCAGGATGTCAGAAAGCAGAAACAGGCCACCCGAATGAGGCCATGGAATTTCAGAAGTGCGCTAAGTCAAGCGAAGAGGTGTTTAGTGGGAAGGGAGGTTGAGGCATACTGCTTATACTACGGACTACCTTCCTCTCTGCCAGAGAGCGGTTCTGGCCTGGGTCCCCAGCCCTGCCGCTGACCCTTGACTGGTCACTTCCCAATTAGGTCCACGGGGACACTGGGTGACTCAGGCCGTGCCTGATCTTCCATTGCAGTCACCTGGATGAGTGAGTCATCCAGGAACAAAACATCTCTTGCTCACTGCCATATGAATTTACAAGTGGTTTCTGCAGGGCAGGCTGCTATGAAAATTTATTTTATTTTTGTTCCTTCATTAGATGTAGCAGCAGCTCAGTAATCTAAGGAAGGGGAAGGACATGGGAGAAGTGGAGTTCAAGGTGACACATACTCTGAGCATAAATCTCCAGTAAGCATTACTCAAAATGGCAGGCAATCTAAACGACCACATTTCACCATACCTCAGACTACGGATGTAGGACACATCCTAATTTCAGAGATTATTTTTTTAAATTGTTTTAAGCACAACATGGTTAAATATGGTATGTAACCTCAGCAGACATCTGCTGTATGATTTGCTTCTACCAATATTAAAATGTGGTTATGGGTTGAATTCGGTGCCCCAATAAAGATATGCTGAAGTCCTAACCCCTAGTACAAATGACTATGACCTTATTCGGAAATAAAGGTCTTTGCAGATGCAATCAAGATAAGGTCAGTAGGGGAGGCCCTAACCCAATATGACTGATGCCCTTGTAAGGGGACAATATCATGTGAAGACAGACACACAGAGAAAATGGCACGTGATGACAAAGGCAGAGATCGGAGTAACCCTACTGGAAGGCAAGGAATGCCACGGTATTCAGCTGCCACCAAGAGAAAGGAAGTGGCAAGAAAGGATTCTATCCAGAGTCTCAGAGAAAGCACGGCCCTGCTGACACCCTGACCGGATTTCTAGCCTCCAAAGAGAATAAATTTCATTGGCTTAAGCCACGCAGTTGTAGCAGCCCTAAGAAGCTAATACAAAATGGGTACACATTCCCATGGCATATATGACATGATCAGGAGGAACATTGCCCTGAAATACTTCCCATGATTGAAAAAAAGTCATCCTGGATTGAAAACTGCTATGGTTAATCCATCTACAGATAATGGAAAAGTGGGTCCTTTGGCGTTATACTTTTCTGTTAACATACAACAGTGAGTCATTGAGCACCTAACTGTACCTGGCACTCTCCCAGGCACTGGAGGTATGACGTTGAAATGAAACAAGCCCCCTACTAATGAAAACAAAACTTACACCACAAAATACAATTTCAAACAGTGGCAAATGCTTTTTAAAAAGAAAATAGAGGGTGCCTGGGTGGTTCAGTGGATTAAAGCCTCTGCCTTCTGCTCAGGTCATGATCCCAGGGTCCTGGGATCGAGCCCCACATCGGGCTCTCTGCTCAGCAGGGAGCCTGTTTCCCCCACCCACCGCCTGTCTCTCTGCTCATTTGTGATCTCTGTCTGTCAAATAAATGAATAAAATCTTTAAAAAGAAAAAGAAAATAGAGCAAAAGAATAGCATCAATGAGAAGAAGGAGTCCATTCTAGAGAAGGCAGTGAAGAAAGGCCTCTCTGGACCTGAATAGACATTTTTCCAAAGAAGATATACAGGTGGCTGTCAGACACATGAAAAGATGCTCAACGTCACTCCTCATCAAGGACATGCAAGTCAAAACCACAATGAAAGATCTTCTCACATCTGTCAGATTGGCTAAAATAAAAAAGACAAGGAATAACAAGCGTTGTCGAGGTTGTGGAGAAAAGGGGACTCTTGTGCACTGTTGGTGGGAGTGTAAATTGGTACAGCCACTGTGGAAAACAGTAAGGAGGTTCCTCAAAATCTAAAAAAAAATAGAGATGCCATATGATCCAATAATTCCACTACTGGGTATTTATCCAAAGAAAACAAAAACACTAATTCCAAAAGATATATGCACCCCTATGTTTATTGCAGCATTACTTATAATAGCCAAGATATGAAAGCAATCTAAGTGTCCATCAATAGACAAGTAGATAACAATGTAACATGCGTGCATACTGGAATATTGCACACCCATAAACAAGGAGGGGATCTTGCCAATTTTTCTGACAACATGGATAGACATAGAGTGGATTACGCTAAGTGAAATATGTCAGACCAAGAAAGACAAATACCATATTATTGCATTTCTATGTGGAATCTAAAAAACAAAGCAAATTACTGAACAAACAAAAAACAGAATCAGACTTGTAAATACAGAGAACAAACTGATGTTTGCCAAAGGGAAGGGGGTAAGTGAATGGGCAAAATGGGTCAAGGGGAGTGGGAGATACAGGCTTCCAGTTACGGAATGAGTAAGTCATGGGAATAAAAGGTAGAGCATATGGGACGCCTGGGTGGCTCAGTTGGTTAAGCAGCTGCCTTCGGCTCAGGTCATGATCCCAGCATCCTGGGATCGAGTCCCACATCGGGCTCCTTGCTCGGCAGGGAGCCTGCTTCTCCCTCTGCCTGTGCTCTCTCTCTCTCTAACAAATAAATAAATAAAATCTTTAAAAAAAAAAAAAAAAAGGTAGAGCATAGGGACGCCTGGGTGGCTCAGTTGGTTAAGCGGCTGCCTTAGGCTCAGGTCATGATCTCAGCGTCCTGAGATCGAGTCCCACATCAGGCTCCTTGCTCAGAAGGGAGCCTGCTTCTCACTCTGCCTCTGTCTGCCTGTGCTTGCTCTTGCTCTCTCTCTCTCTGACAAATAACTAAATAAAATCTTTAAAAAAAAATTTTTTTAAAAAAGGTAGAGCATGGGGGATATCAATGGTCTTGTAATAGCACTTTACGGTGACAGATGATAGATACACTTGTGGACACAGCACAATGTATAGACGCTGAATCAGTATGTACACATGAAACTGATGTAATATGTGTCAACTGTACTCAAATAAAAAAAATTTAAGAAAAAAAGGCTTCTCTGAGTTGACATTTCAAAATGATATGGAGTGTGTCATGGGAAGATCTAGGGGACAAGCATTCCAGAAAGAATCCATGACAAGTGCTAGATGGACCTCAGCCTATTAAATAGCAGGAAGACCAAGGGAGGAGGAAAGAGGCAGAGTAGTGGCTGGAGTTGTGGTCGGGGACCAGAATGCTAGGAGGCTTTAACCAAGGTAGGGAGTGTGGCCTTCATTCTCCATGTGATGGAAAGCCACGAGGAGAGTCTGAGCAGAGGTGAGCAAAGATCATCCTGGCCACTCAGAGGAAGGCAGACATAAGGGGAACAAGATGAAAAGAGACCAATTAGGAAGGTATTACAATAATCCAAATTCGGGGTTGGAGTATAGTGGGGTTAATAGTGTGCTTAGGCCCTTGCTATGTTCCAGAGCCTTACTGATGGATGGCATGCAGGGCATGGCAGAAAGACAGGATGGACTTGGCCCCCAACAAGTGGATCCCCTTGGACAAAGTTCGGATGTTTTGATCACTGGCCATACCCTTTTCCTGACTCTTCTGCCCTTGAAATGAAGCCAGATCCTGCCTGGTGATCACCTCCAACTGGGTTAATTCGGCAGCCATGTGCAGAACACCACAGAAGGCCCGCCTTGGACAGAGTCCTATCTTCCATGGGGTTGTTGTACACAAAGAACACCCAGGCCCTGAGTAACACCGAGGGGTAGCGGTGGTGGTAAAACCATGAACATGATTCTTGTTTTAACAGTGGACATGGTGGACAAGACATGCAGACCCACAGGCAGGAGATCTCGAATCCAAAGCCACTTCTGCCCTTCTGCTGGCTGTGTAACCTCGGGCAGGTCCTGTCATCTCCCTGGGGCCCTAAGTTCCAGTGACTCTTTCATTCTCTATTCAAGGACTCATAACTGCTCCCTAGTATTTAACAGGCCTAACGCAGCCACATCAGCCAAGCACGGGAAACCCCACACTGCTGCTTCCTTCCCCCATGGTCCCAAATATGCACATAATCCTTGCCTCATGGGTTGTTAGGATTAAATGAGATAATTTACAAGGAAGAACAACCTGCAGTAATGGCTCCATAAATGCTGTAAATGCCAGCTTCCTTCCTCCTTACCTTCACTCTAACTGCTTTCTGCATTAGGAATGCCCATCACCACCCCCACCGCAGCCCTGCCTCAGGGTCAGACTCCCCGGGCCCTCTGCCTATAATAGGATATGCTGAAGAAATCACAAGCCAGGAGACAAGAACCCCCAGGGCTAGAACCTACCAATGCTCTGAAACTAGCTATATGACCTTGGGCAAGTCACTTCAACCCTCAGGGTCTCGCCTTCTTGCTTCTCTGTAAAGCCAGCAGTGCTGGGTTAGAAGATGTATATGGTGCTGCCAGCCCTGGAAGGATATATTCCAGCCAGAAAGTGTCACAGGTGACTGATGCTCTGGGAGGCCCAGTATCCCAGGGCCCAAGGCCTCCCACTCAATGCACAAATATCCATTTCTTCCTAATAGCTTAGCTGAGAACCTGATTCAAATGCTGCATCTGCAGCTCCAGAAAATTTTATCAGCACGGGCCCCACCTCCCATCTGACTCACTCAGTAGAGAGAAGAAGCAAGCCTGTACCAAGATCGGTTAGGGCCCGGCCCAGCAGTGCCCTGTTGGTGACCTCCTTGGCATCCAGCACTCCAGTTCTGCTACTTTTCCTCCTCTAGTGAGGTGGGTATGGACAGCAGGCAACAGTGATGTCACCAGTCCTCGTCACCAACCCCCCAGCCCCATCTTGGTAGGAAGACAAATTAATCTCTCCATTTTGGAAGATAATCTGGCAAGACCTATCAAAATTTAAATGTAAAATATTCACATCCTTTGACCCAGCAGCTTCAGTGCAAGAAACCGAGCCTGTAGAAACACATGAACAAAAAAGGTGCAAACAATGAACGAGGCCAGCCCCTGCCATTCAGCTTTATTTGCGGTAGCAAATAATTGGGAATAATCCCACTGTCTACCAACAGGGAACCAGGTAAATCAATTCTGCGACATCCGTATAGCAGTGTGCATGCTGGCTCGGATTGTAACTCTTGGGATAAATAATGGAAAGATATAAAACGACATAAAAGATGCTAGGCTATATTATTGAGTGACAATGACCCTGCTGTGGATGGTCCTACTTGAGAAATAACAGTAAGGGTAAATGTCTATGGTGAGATATATATACAGGAAAAAAAACTAGAGTAACTGTCAAGAGCAGTTATCTTTAAGGACAAGACTACAAGGGACTTGGTACTTTCCGTATTATTCTATTTCTGCGCTGCTTGACTTTTATTTTTTTAGCACAGCAAGATGAATTACATTTACAAGCTAAAAGAAAATTAAAGTTAATTTTAAACGTCCTCTGTTCTGTCTCAATTTCTGCCCTGGCATTCATCTAAATGCAGGCTCCCCAGAGCACGCCAGGCTTCCTACAATATGGCACACTTGCAACGTCAATATCCCGTAGCCTCTTTGAATCCAAAGGTTGGTGGGAATTCCAGAATAAACATGGGCCCACTCCCTTTAGGAACCACCCAGGAGAGAGCATGGGATGGTCTGTTCTCAACCTAGAGAAGTCCGAGAACCGAGACACCATGTTCCCCTCCATCTCGAAGACGTGGCCACTGGCTGAGGCAGCAAAATGTTTAAACTAGAGGAGTCGATCTCGTGTGGTGGCTCAAGCCAGGGTTTGGAACCACAGATGGATCTCATAGGCCTGGGTTTCTCGCTCCAAGAGTCCCAGTTAGCAAAGAGATTATGACTGACTACAGGGACTTTTGAAGTTGCTACTGAATATGCCTTCTGCCAAACTTCTGGAACTCTCTTCTGGTGTGAAGTTTTTCAAGGCTGTTTTTAACTGTAGACCTCCCTTCCCCCTGTCCTCCGCAAAGAAATCTTTACATGGAGTTCCATGTTATGAGTTAGCTAAAAGAAAAACTTCTCTACTTGGAGGTAGGGAGGAGTAGGTGCAAAGTAAAGACTCCCCCACCATCTCCTTCCACTTTGCAGCCCCTGAGACACCAAGCGCCTAAGGACCAGGGGGCAGATGGCTTGTGCGAGTCACCCAGCCAAATGATGGAAAAGCCTGCACAGCTGGGAAGTGAATACAGGTTTCTCAGTTCCCGACCCGCAGCTCTTTTCACACCTGAGGTTTGGGGTTTTTTCCTGCATGAAAGGAAGTGAATTGTAAGTTAAAATAATAATAACAACAACAACAACACAAGTTTAGGTAAAGGAATACAGACATACATGAGGATTATTATCTATACAAGGAGAAAAATCTGAATAGAACACCCCATCTGATTAACAGTGAATGTGATGGGAGAACAGAATTAAAGGGGAACCAGCCATTTTACTCTCCAGCATTCGACTTATATTTTAAAAAAGTTCACCTCATTCTCTCCTTGAATGTTGGAATGTCTTCACCAACTGAACTAAGAAATGCTGGGGAGAGGGCAACAGTCTTTTTGTGACAAAGTGACTGAAAACCGGAAAGGAAGACTTGTATTTTCAGAGATGCTACCAAATTTTTTTAAAGGTAAAACAACTCCAGGTTTACTTAACAGCTCTGGCCCCAAGGATTGAGACATACCACATTTGGCCACAAAATACGCATTGCTTTCCAGACCAGTAATAAAAGTGCAGGTTGCTGCAAAATCTTCGGCAATATCCAGAAGATATTACTACTTAGCACTTGGGAAATTTAATGGCTTGTATGTGGCCCAAACGCATTGATCCAATTAGAAAATTAAGACATTGAAAGCTGCCTCTGGGTTTAACTGAGAGAGTCCCCCCATTTTCAGGGTAACTGTCTCTGCACCCGAAGAAAATGGAGTAGCCTCAGATAACCCCCTCACTTTCTGATACACACAATGGGGGTGAATCTCAAATGTGTCATGCTATGTGAAAGAAGCCAGACTTTAAAGACCACATGCCCTGTGACATCATTTATATGACATTCCATAAAAGGTGGAACTGTAGAAACAGGAAACAGATCAGAGGCTGCCAGGAACTAAAGGTGGGGATAGGGTACTGATAACAATGGAGCTCAATGGGGAAACTTTTGGGGTGATGGAAATATTCAGTATCATGATTATGCTGATGGTTACTTGACCAAATATGTGTCAAAATTCAAAAAACTGTACACCTAAAAAGGATGGGCTTTCTTGCATGTAAATTACACATCAATAAACCTAACTTTAAAAAGAATTTTCCTAGTGCCCGGCTAGCTCAGTCGGTAGAGCATGAGACTCTTAAAAAGAATGTTCCTGGAGATAACTGTGTGCATGGAAAGAAAGGCAGATTTTATACCTTTTTTTTTTTTGGCTAGAGAGTTTCACAGTTAAATAAAAGGCAGCAGTTTACACGGGGAGAATAGGCAGTATCATTTTTCAGCTCCTACCTGCATTGCCACTCATGACCTGAGTTCCTTCAGGTACAATGATCTTCCCATTCGGGAAGGGTAGAGTTCAGGGGAAAGGAGGGGAGGCCTTGGGGTGAAGTAGCAGGCCAACTCTGTGGGCAGCAGAGGGGGCTGGGTCAAGCCTAGTGGTTTATCCCTGAAGCTGCTCAGTCACTCCCCCAGTTAATTATCTGTCTGCTGATTCATGAGTTGTGGTTCCTGTGGGCATGCTTCCTGGCTATTTCTGCCAACAGAGGCAGAAGGATTCGTAGGGCTGGGAGGGGATGATAACCAGAGATCCTGAATGGGGTGGGGAGTTGCAGAGGAGGAATTTCTATTAGGAAATTCCAGAGCCACATCCATTCTCCCCCTCCTCATTGTTGCTCCTGGCCCCATCTGATGCTGTCCCCAGGAGACCTCTACCACTTACTGTTTTAAGGTGCATAAAGGATATTTCTCTCCTCTGTGTCTTCTCCCAGCAGAGGGAGAAAAAAGCAGACAATTCACAGAGGTCCCCTGAGAACAGAAGTCTAAGGCATCATAGCGCAGAGATCCAAATGCACAAAGAATTCATGGTCTCAGCTGTATTCTAAACTTCTCCCGAATGCCCAGATGGAGCCCTTGCAGATCCTCTGTGAATGAATGCAGATATCCAAGTTCTGGCTTTCTGACAATGAGGCACATCACCTCTGGATGCCCTCTCATAGCCTTCCCTGGGTATTTATTTTTGTCTGCCAATGTCCCAGCCCCTGGGCCTGGAGCACTGAACAAAATAGACATGTCCTTCTCCTCACAGAACCTGAAATCTTGCGAAATGTCTTTTACTTTCCTCTTTCCCCGGAGACAGAACTTAAAGTTTTCTAGTTGATAAAGCAAATGTATGAGCCTCTTCCTCCTGGGTCACTCCTGTGGGTTCTTGCAGGGTGAGGGTGACGGAAGTATGCTAAACCACCAGTGGGGGACTATCCCATAGGTGTGGGGAAAGGTACCCCATCGGTCTCATTCTGCGAGCCCAGCTTGCACTCACGCGTGAAGCAGTAATAGCTCTTGTCTCCAATGCATGGTAGATACCACGGATAAGAATAATGGCAATAAAGAGTGCCACTTATTGGATACTTATTTTGTGCCTTTATCTCACATAATTAGCACAGTCATCAAAGTATTGTTTTCTCCACTTAACAGATGAGGAAACTGAGGTCCCAAGAGATTTAATAACTTGCCTAAGGTCATACAGCCAATAAGCAGCAAAATCAAGAATTAAACCCACAGCTGGCTGGCTTTAAATCATAACTGTCCCTTTCCCCAGCCAACGAGCCTTCCTGCCATGTATCTCTGGGCAGAGAACTTCTTTGGAGAGTTTTCAGGAGGAGAAATTAGTCCTTCAGCTCAGAACTAATCAAATTAGATGGTGACGGCAAACAAAACTCGTTATCCCGGGACGCCTGGGTGGCTCAGTTGGTTAAGCAGCTGCCTTCGGCTCAGGTCATGATCCCAGCGTCCTGGGATCGAGTCCCACGTCGGGCTCCTTGCTCGGCAGGGAGCCTGCTTCTTCCTCTGCCTCTGCCTGCCTCTCTGTCTGCCTGTGCTCACTCTCTCTCTCTCTAACTAATAAATAAATAAAATCTTAAAAAAAATTATTTAAAAAAAAAACTCGTTATCCCTTAGGTCTCAAGTTAGAATATAGACTTATACAGGTGGAAGTCACAAACCTCAATACCTCTTGGGTGGAGCTATAAAGATCATCTTTGTACATAAATTCCAAAACTCAGTTCTACTCTCAAACAACCTCTCTTCTGCCCATCCCAGACATTCCTATTCTGCGACAACCTCTCTGTGCCACCACCCAGCTCTCTCTGTGTCCCTTCAACGCTGTGTGCACCAATAACCCCTCTTCTCCTTTCATCCTATCACCTGCTTCCCCAGCAATCTGACAACACCTGCAACCCAGCCACCAACCCTGAAGGAGGGGATTCAAATATAATCGAATCTGTTCTAACTGGGGGCTTCTTACCCTGGAGGTTGACTCTAGAGCCCAAGCTTTGAAAGAGTATTCCCCCCTGCTTCTCAGAAGGAGTCTGGGGCTAGCTCAGTACAACCCATCACTACAGATGGAATCATCCCAATCATAGTGATGAATCTGTGAACAGATCTCCCAAAGGATATTGCAAACTAATGTATGTCAATGCAGTGGGATCCTATATGGATCATTACAACTCTGTGTCAGATCCACAAAAAATACTAGGAGTGGGGACGCCTGGGTGGCTCAGTTGGTTAAGCAGCTGCCTTCGGCTCGGGTCATGATCCCAGCGTCCTGGGATCGAGTCCCACATCGGGCTCCTTGCTTGGCAGGGAGCCTGCTTCTCCCTCTGCCTCTGCTTGCCACTCTCTCTGCCTGATAAATAAATAAAATCTTTAAAAAAAAAAAAATACTAGGAGTGAGGAGTGGAGGGAGAGACACCAAAATAACAAGCAGACTCCTCATCTTCACCAATATTGAGACATATACCAAGCTAGGCTCTAGCTTATGTTACTTTGCTTTCTTCTAAGACTCTAAGAAAATACAATGATTAGACTTGGAAATCATTCAGAAATTCAGAAAGCTGTAGAGGTGAAAAGGAAAGCAACAAATGTTTTAAGTTCATGGAGGCAGGCATCTGGAGGAGACAGCTCCTCAGCCCTCACTGACATCAGGCAGCCTTTGAAAGGCGTGTCTAACACCTCCTAGGGCACAGTGCTGGAGATCTGCATTTTGGCACTGTGGCCATCAGGCTGCTCACCATAGGCTGAAGACATCTGCTGAGTTGCTTGAGCATCTATCACATGGGAAGCGTCAGCAAAAACAACTTAGCCCCCTATATATGATCTGTAACTCCACCAAAACATCATTCGTAGATTGTGGTAATGGTTTCATGGGTGTTTATGTATCCCCAAACTCATCAAGTCATATACATTAACTACATACATTTTTTTGGTTGATCAATCATATCTCATTCAAGTGTTTTTAAAAGACATTTTTGCCTTGCCCTGTAGAATCTCTTACACACACACACACAAGATCTTGAAGGCAGTCATCAAAGTATTGCTGAATAGCTATCTTGGATAGGGATTTATCAGTAAATCTTACTTTTTTAATACCTTCTGCACGATTTAAATTGTCTCACAATGAGTACTAATCTTCTCATTAAAAGTATGTATGTGCACACGTGTGCGTCCTCTGCAGAGGAACGCCCCAGAGAAAAGGGAGCCAGAGTTCTCTCTGGGAAGGTCACCAGGGCTCTGAAGGACCACGGGCAGCATCCCTGCGCCGTAATCCCGTAATCGCCTGTGCCTCTCCACCGGCTCCCCAGCACCAATGAGGCCGAGTGCCAACTGTCTTGGCATAGTGCGTGCAGCAGCAGGAGACACAAAGCGAGGGATCCAAGCCAGTTCCACGGACCCTCCGTGTGGCTCCTCGCACACACTGGGGGTTTTTCGGATGCGGGGTCTGCCCCGGAAGCAGAGGCACCACTGCCACCCGGGAACACTCTAGGAGACAGAGCCCTCACCCTGCACAGAACCGCTCCCGCGGGGAGCCACCAAGCAAAAAGACGAAGAAAAGAAAAACTTGGGAGAAAGTGTAACACAAAGAGAGACTAATCTCGAGAAGCCGGCACACCCGCGCGCGCGCACACTCTCACCGGAGCAGCTACACCCACGTCCCTCCGGCCGCGCGCGGGAACAGCGGGAACAGCCCCGGGGAAGCAGCAGCTCGCCGCGCCCACCGCGGCCAGCCGGACCCGCAAGCCCCAGACCACCTGCGAGGCGCGCCGCCCGGGACTTGCGCCCGCCCCACCGCGCGCCCCAGGCCGCTCCGGGACCGGAACCTCTCTCGGCCAAGGGCTTCGGCGTCCCGGAGCACCCGCCCCGAGGTGGCCCCTCACCCCTGTCACTGCGGGGCCGGAAAGGTCCCCGGCTGCGGGCTCCCGCGGCCCCCGCCCGGCCGCGCGCACTCGGAGCGCAGACGCGCGGGGCCGGCCCGCCGCTTGCCCGGCTCCAAGTCCGCCAGCTCGGGCTGCGGCAGGATGCGCAGCGCGGATCTCCGGGGAGCCGCGTCCCCGCCGCGCGGGAGCCTCACTCACCTCCGCAGCCGCCGCCCGCCAGCGCCCCCAGCACCAGCACCGCGGCCCACAGCGGCCGCGCCCGCATCTCGTCCGCCGCCGCGACGCCCGCCCGCCCCACAGTGAGCCCCGGCGCCCGCGGCCACTTTTCCCGCAGCGGGAGGGGGGAGGGGACGCCGCGGGTGGGACGTCACGGGGCGGGCCGCCGACTCGCGCTGCCTGCGCTCCCTGCGCTCCCGCGCTCCTCTGGACCCCGCGCCGGGGATGGGCGGTGGGAAGCCGCGGCACCTCTACCCCCCGCCCCCACCCCCCCCTCGCCTCCGCCCGCGGGGATCCGCCTGGACCCGCAGTCCCCGCGAGGCTGGCACCCGAGGGCGGTCGTGGGCGCGCCCGGACACTTGGTATGCTTAGAGAAACCGGGAACCTGGGGCCCCTCTCCTGACCCAGTGCCACCTCCTGAAGATGCCCAGATGGCTTTCTCTTTCACCTGAATGATAGGGCACTTTCCCTCTGTACCTTGGGTTTGAAACACTTTATTTGACAAAACCATTCGAATGCTTACAGCTGGTGCCAAAGCATGGGTTTGGTCCTTTAGTATTTACCGAGTTTTTCTTTGGGTTATTTTGGTTTTCCGGAAAGCCTCTTGAGACATCACAAGCTTGTGTAAGCAAGGATGTCCATAAAGGGCCATAGTAACTGGTAAACGTTTCAGGACACGGTCAATAAGACAGGAGGAGGCAGGGTACTGCCTCCAAACGCAAACTCACAGGCTTTGTAGCTTCATCGTATTTTCCTCCAAGGCCTCCCACTCTCTGCCTGTCCCCCAATGCTTCCTCTGGGTCTGGGTCTTCTCCAGGCCCCGAGTCTCAGGCGGCTCAAAGAGGCAAAATGGTGGGGCTGCGAGCAGGAGACCGCCAGTGGTCAGACCGTCAGTGGTACCCCGATGCTCAAATGACCATAAAAACAAGACCTTCCAGGCATCAAAGAGCATGGAAGTCTCTCCAGCTCCTGGGTTTCCCCAAGCCTTCTCTGGAGACAACCAAGATGCCTGAAAACTGGCCCGGACTCAGCTTTCCAGCCTGGTCTCCCACCCTAACGCAGGAATGTACTTCCCATTCCCAAACACTCCAGGACTCTCTGTCTGACAGATCGTCCTAAAGTTTCCACCTGGAAAATTACAGTTATCTTTCCAAACATCCTAGATGTAATCTCTTCCATGTCAGCTTGTCTGACAGCCCCTTTCTCCAGCCCCACCTTCTACAGAGATGGGTGCTTCCTTCTCAGATCTCCTGAACACTAGATGCACCAAAGAAGCAGAACCCATCAACAGAAGTGTTGCTAGCAGGTTGCAAGGGGACAGAGGAGGAGTCAGCCCACAAAGGGTAGCTGGGCTTCCTGACCCCGGCTTTGAGACTTCAGGTCCACATACTTCCCCCAGCTGGTGAAGGGCCCCTGGGTTGGAAGCCTTGTCCACAGTCTGGTCCTTGCCCTGGCACAAAATCCAGATCAGCACAGCATGGTCCCATCGCTGCCTCGATATTCACATATTTGCTCAATTCCATGATTATAACCAATCTCAGTTTCTCTCATGATATTCCCCATATCTGCAATTACTGTGTATATTTTCCTTTATGTCCTTAAGCATGTTTACAAGCATGGTTTTAAAATGCCTGTCTGCTCGTTCTGACTCATCTCAGGGGCTGTTTATCTTGATTGCTTTTTTTTTAAACTGTGGGCCCCAATTTCCTGCTTCTTCACATGTATAGTAATATTAGACTGCATACTACACATTGCAGATTATTCATTTTAGAGTTTATGTTGTCTTCCCTTGGAGAGGGAAGTGTTGCTCCATTAGGCACTTAAATTACTCCCAGATGATCTTGATCTAACCAATCTTGGTTTTATTCCTTTTCAGAACTAGTCTTTTTTATTTTTTTAATGCAGAACATGCTCCTTTAAAAAAAAAAAGATTTTATTTATTTAAAAGACAGAGAGGGAGGGAGGCAGACGGGCAGAGGAAAGGGTAGAGAGAGAAGCAGTCTCTCCACTGAGCAGGGAGCCCAACATGGGGCTCGATCCCAGGACTCTGGGATCATGACCTGAGCCCAAGGCAGACCCTTAACCAACTGAGCCACCCAGGCACCCCTAGAACATGGTCCTTACTCCTAAGCTGTGTGGACTTCCTGGATTCTAAGTACCTGAGTTGTTCAGTGAGGTCTCTGCACTCGAATGAGCTGAAACTCCATCTATCTAAGCCACGTGCAACTTCTAGTGTTTTCTGTTCAGCTCCCAGCTGCTCCCTGCTAAGGCTTGTGGAGTCTCTTCATGGGCCTGTGCAGTTCTCATCCAGAGACCCTGGGAAACCCCAGGCAGACTTCTGGGGGCACCTCTCTGGTCAGTTCCTTCCACTCTAATAGCCTTCCCCACAAATTACAGCGCCCTCAGCAGCCTTCAACTTGAAGCTGTGCTCTTCAGCTCTATGACATCACCATGCATTTCTTAGACTCCACTTTCTTGCAGTGCAGTCCAGAAGGTTCCCCCAAGCAGAAATCTGGGCAGGTGTAAGGCTCATCTCATGTGTTTCCCTTCTCTCAGTGATTTTAGTTCTATTGCCCATTCAGTATCTAAAGCAGCTCCTCAAATATTTTGTCTACATTTTTGTGTTTACTGTGGGAGAGCAAATCCCATACTACTCTGTCATCATCAGAAGCAGAAGTTCTGCGATTATGAAGTTCATTCTCTTCATGTCTTCCACCACTACTGAACGATGAGCTCCTTGAAAGTGGGAACTGTAGTTAGTTAATTTACATTCCCCTGTAGGCCCTCAGTAAATAAAAAAATTTCTTCCATTGGTTTTTTCTTATTTGCCTGGCAAGTAATTTTAACTATCAATTAATTTCTACTAATTTCTTAATGAATCTTTATAAAATAGCAATCAAGCAAAGATGATGGACACTGGGTGTCCATTCTGTGATTTTCCCAAGTGCCAGACTCCCCAGCAGATAGAGGGGAGCGATATTCAATACATCACATGTAGATCTTCCCCGAAACCCACTTAAGAAGCAAAAATCATGTCACCTGGCCCCTTGCCTGAACATGACTAAAATAGGGATCCTTTCCCTGTGCTCTCATCTGTTATCTACCCCCCCTGGAGAAGCCCTACTCCTATTCAATCCCTCATTGTCACTATGGTACATTGAAGGAACCAGGTTTGTGACCATTTCCTGGACCTCTTGCCTTCAAGGTCATGCTTCATTCCCCTTTGTACTAAGGGTGAGAAGGCCTTTGGATTCAGGCCCTTGCCCCACTTCTTACTAGTTACGTGATCTTGAAGAAGTCTAAATCCTCTCTGTACTCATTTCTGGTCTCTGCAAAAAAATAACTATCTGTTCCTTGCCCTTTGCCTCACTGCCAATCCCACTCTACAAGCCCTCCCAACACACACGGTTATGAAGTTCTATGAGACCATGGATATGAAAGCCCTTCGGAATCTGAAAAGCACGGAGGAATACATAATCATTATTGTTACTATTTGTGGAGAGACCAAAGATCTTTCAATACTAATGCATTCTTCTTGTTCAGGAGAGTAAGTGTGGGGTAGCGTATTGGCTCAGGATCGCCTCCTCCTACACATTTGGCAAGGGATCTTCTGTCCATTGAGAAAGAGATGACCCAGCTGTTCCTTGAACTTGAAGGAAGATGGGCGTTTCAAAGTCCGCAGTGTCTAAACATGGTATAGCTTGGAATTTCTGGGCTCTGGGGAGCGTATCAGAGACAATACTCCTGGATTTTATCAAGGTGGTTGGGGAGAGAGGAGCTCAGGCTTGGCATTTTATATTCATTCACCAGTACACACCAGGGGCAGGCTCTGTTCCGGGTACTTCTCAGCATGCAGTAGCGAAGAACAGCAAGCCCTGCCTCCCAACACTTGAGCCCAGCTAAGCTGGAGACAATCCATTTCTGGATTGTATCCTAGAGTGCATCCTCACGTGGGCCAAAGCTAACCTTGTGAGGAAAAAAAGTGAGAGCCCCAGGAATTTCCATCCCAGCTCGGCATACAAGGTGCCACCTTGGCCAAGCCTGGATTCAAGCTCCACGCCCACAAAGGGCATCACCTAACCTCTTATGCTCCATCTCAAACCAGTTCCGGCCCTTTCCTCATCCACCACTGAAGCCAGGGCACCGCCTTGTGCTGATAACAGAGCTGCTGCTTGGCTTCCGGCCCCTAATTCCTGTTTTGGTATCTTTCTAAATCCCCAGGCACCCTCGTTGGGGCTCTGCTCCAGTGAGCGCAAGCTTGTGGCTGGACTCCAGACACGTCTCCTGATTCAACTTCTTGAGAGACAGAAAAATATAAGGCTTGAGCTCACAATAGTCCGGTGGCCAGGCTTTGAAGCTTGGCTCCACCATGCTTTAGTAACCGTAGGCAAGTTACTTAATGTCATTAAGCCTCCATTTCTCCATCTGTAAAATGGGTGCGGGATGGGAAAAAGTTCATGTACGTCACTTAACACAGTCACTAGCATGTAAGTAAGTATTTAATAAATGTGAGCTCATCTTTCCACCTTAGGATCAACTCACTTCTGTCAGATCCCCAATCAATATTCAGATTCTGCCCACAAGTCAAGACACCCATGGCTTTTTTGTTGCTGCCTGTCACGAGAGCCCTGACCCATGTTGCCCAAATTGGGGTGGGAGGGCAGTATAGCCTATGGGCGGGGTCCTTGCTGGTCTAACTGACCAACTTCTGCAACTCGCTGGGTGAAGTTCTCTGCCCCTGTTCTAATCCATGCAGACCTTGGGCGTATATATAATGTATAGTATAAAACATATATACCTTCCTCCTCTATATACCTCCTTCTTTAATTGATCATCTTCCTTAATCTCATATTAACTCCTTTTACAGAAGCAGACACTAAGATTTGGAGGGGTAAAGAGGCAATTATTATTATTATTTCAAGCTGCCATTTATTTTGTGGTTATTATAAGTAAAATACTGTGCTAAGAATTTTTCGTACTTTATTTAGTCAGCACGAGATAGGCATGGAAAACCTGATTTTACCAGTAAAAAAATGGAGGCTCAGAGAGAAGGAGGAATTCGCCCAAAAGCACCCAGGTAGTTAAGTGGCAAAGCTGGATTGAAAAACAGGTTGATCTTATTCTACAACCCATTGTCTCCCTTCCTGTAAGTGTGAGTATAGGATGGAAGACGTGACCAAAATGTTTCAAGTGGGCATTGTTATGTCAATGGAATAAATTCCTATTGGAATAAAACATATTGCCCATTTCTGAAATAAAAAGTTTTATTTTTTATTTTTACACAAAGAAAAAGTTATGCATAGGGTCCCTGCAGTCCAGATCAAGTTCAGGAAGTCTATGCAAAGGAATTAGGGCCCAAGAAGGCACACAAAGCCTTCCCCGTACCCCAAGAAAAAGCCCTTTCCCTACCCTCCCAGCGCCTAGAGCTGCTCTATTTCCAGGTCCTGACCACTTCCTGTCTTGACTATTATAAGAAGTCCTCAGCCATGCCTGGCTGACTTCTGAGATATGGCAGCCACACCGGAAAAACCTGGGCACTAGACCAAGGTCTGGGCCTAACAGAGGGCCCCTGGGATTCAACTTTTCCCTGAAAGGATGACAAAGAGTGGGATGACTGTGAGCTGGGAGTGTGATCAACAGTACAGCTCACTTCCCCGTGGCTCTGGCTATTTTCAGCCCAGTAAGACCTGCAGTCTTCAGCCCTGGCCTGGAAGCCAGGAGGCCTAAAGAAGGTGGAGAAGGGGAGAGCCCATGCCTCCTTCACTCACATGAGGACCCCAGGGCAGGAGCTCTCCGTGACCACTCTGGCCCTCCCTCCCCCAACCCACCTCACCACCACTCTTGCTGCATTTTCTCCCCTCTGGGGCCCACACCTGTGACCACCCCAAGGGTTGTGTTTCCCCATCCCTACCTAGTTTCTTCCAACCACGATTTGCCTGTCCTCCTGATCCTGTTTCTTTGGTCTTTCCCTGGGAACTCTGCACCCTCCCCCCATCCTCTAAATGCTCTGGGGATTTTGTATGTGGTGAAACCTTCACCTGGGACCATCCTACTGAATGAATGCCCTGTGTTTTTGGAGCTTTCCTTTTCCCAGATCACAAAATGCAATGTTTTTCCTATTGCCTCTGAGTTCTTACTGGTCAATCCACTGAAGAAGCTGAGATGACGGAATGCCGACAACTTCGTAGCTGAGACGGAGGAGTGGTGACAACTTGGTAGCTTACGGTGATTGACGGTTTCTTATGGGACAGTCACTGCGCTAAATGCTGCATGCTTATGACCTTGTAAAATCCTTACAGAACCCCGTAAGAGATGGGGATTGTTTTGAGTCCCCATTTTTCAAATGAGGACACTGAGATACAGAAAGGGACAGTCACTTGCCTGAGGCCACTCATGGATAAGCCGTAGTCCCCAGCTCCAAGACCTGCCGTTCGTTCTGACTTCAGTGCCCAAATGTTCCATTAACAAGCCATCCCCAGGACTATTCAATGTCTACCCCCATAGAAAGGTGATTGATAATGGACATTTGGGACACTCTGGCCAGGGACCCTGGATGTCCTTTGAGGCAAGGGGACAGAACTCTCAAAGTCCCTCAGAAACTAACTGTAGCATGGCAGAAAATGAGAGAGGAGCACATGATGAAATTGTCAAAGCTACGTGAACTAAGCTACATAAGTTGTAAGGCATTTAACCCAATTTATCTGTGGCAATTTTTAATTGTATTTTTTGAATCAGTATAGAAAAAAGCAAATAAAAATGCAAATAAAAAAGAAAATAAATTTTAAAAATTTTAAAAAGCAAATAAAAAATTAAAAATGGAGTGATCGGGGTGCCTGGGTGGCTCAGTGGATTAAAGCATCTGCCTTCGGCTCAGGTCATGATCCCAGGGTCCTGGGATTGAGCCCAGCATTGGGCTCTCTGCTCAGCGGGGAGCCTGCTTCCTCCTCTCTCTCTGCCTGCTTGTGATCTCTCTCTGTCAAATTAAAAAAAATGGAGTGATTATGTATCAAGACGACTCCAAAAAAGACCAAATCTGCAGAAAAAAGATATTTAGTAACCTATCCACCGAAGCAGCAAATCACATCACATAATGACTCCCTGCCTCCCCTGTCTCCCCTGGAGTGCTCTCCTCCTGTTCCTCCTCTCCCCCAGCAGCTCTCAAGACTCAACCAGATGCCACAGATGCCACAGAGGAAGGACCAGAGGGACAGGGTCACCTGATTCCACTTTCCCCAGTGGAGCCTCGAGTAGCATGCCCCATTTCCCCTGAGGCCTGCTCCCTGGGATGGGTCTCCGGTCACTTCTGTACTCCAAATCCCCTTGGTATTTTGGATTTTGTTGCATGCTGGTTTGTTTTTTTTAACTGGCTGGCAGAAAATAAATAAATAAATGAAAAAAGTTTTAAACATTTTAAATGGCTGGCAGGTTTGTATATATGCCATGGGGTGAGGGACTCAGGGGTGGGGAGGAGGGATCCAAGGAAGGCAGGGGGGCTAGAGCTGGAAATTCAACCCAGGCTTCACCCAGGCTTAACGAGTGGATGTGGGTCCAATTCCTGAAGCATCTGGTGGCTCACTAAGTGCCCTTGTGAGAGTTGGTCTCTGCCAGTCTCAGTCTCCTTGTTTGTAGAGTGGGGATCCTCACACCTGCCCTGGGATGAGTGCTGGAGAGAGTAAGTGAGCATTGCATGCAAAGCACAAAAGAGCTTTAGCACAAGGTAGGTGTGCAACAAAGGCAGTTGCAATTATGATGGGCAGTGTTTCTCTCCATTCGTTTGCCGGGTATTTTTATTCTTTGGGGGTTTCCCATAAGAATGATAGTTCCTGAGTAACTTGTTGTGATGCCTACTGGGTGCTGCATGGAGGCAAAGCATTACATCCCTACATCAGACACCTGGACCTAATATGACACCGTATGTTCACTACGCGGGAATTAAAACTTTAAAGAAGAAGAATAGTTCTTTCATTTTCCTTCTTTTGCTAGAGCTGTTCCCACTGCCTAGACTATCCTTCTCCCCTACAGAACTAATAGTTATTGAGTCCTTAGTATGTGACAGATACTGTTTTAAGGGCTTTACACGTATCATTCATTAATTCATCTCCTAATAAACAAATTGAGGTCAGTGCTACTATTACCTCCATTTCGTAAATTGGGAAATTGAGACTCAGAGAGGTTGAGAAACTTGCCAGAGGTCACACAGCTCCTGAGACCCTGAGACAATATTATGACCACTGCTCTACCTCTTCCAAGTATGAATCAAAATCACCCCCAGCCTCTATGCTTTCCATGCCAGCTCCTCCTCCCAAGAGCCTTCTCTGATCTCTAAGCGGAAATCAGCCTGTGTCTCCTTTTCAAATTCCCCATCTCTTTGCTAGTATCTCTCTTAGAAGCCTTTGCCTTCTGCTTGATATTTTTGTATCTGTGCACAACACATACCTTAGCTTACCTATCAATCTTGATATTCCTGAAGGGCAAGAACCAGATTCTATTCCATTTCTTTTTTTGTTTTTTTAAGATTTTATTTATTTATTTGACAGAGAGGGAGAGCACAAGCAGGGGGAGCAGCAGAGGGAGAAGCAGGCTCTCCAATGAACAGGGAGTCTGATGTGGGGCTCAATCCCAGAACCCTGGGATCATGACCTGAGCTGAAGGCAGATGTTTCACCAACTGAGCCACCCAGGTGTCCCTACTCTATTCCATTTCATACACCCCAAAGGCCTAGCAAAATGCCAGCTACCATTATAAGAAAGGAGATGCTGGCAAACTATCACAAAGATGAAATCCTAAGTCAAGTGGAAAGTTGCAGTACCAGCAATAAAATGCATTAAGTAAATGTTTGTGAAACTCTTCACATTCCAACTGGTACCACGTTTTTAACACTGGGTGTTTGACCCTGGCTTCTCCACAACATGTCAGGCACAGAGGAGCCGAGTGCAGAGTGGAGCGTGGGTGGGGAAGGAATGGGAGAAGGGGCAGCTCCCAGGGGGTCCTCGTTCTAATCTCCTTGAAGCCCGGAGGGCTGGAAGGCTGAGGCAGCCCTGAGCCCAGCCCAGCCCAGCCACAGGTGCTGTTTCCGTCCTCAGGTGCTGGGACCAAAGTTTCCAGTGCCACAGAGAAAAGCAGGACGCAGGCAGCCCCAACCCCCTTTGCCTACACTGACTGTGGCCCTTGGTTGTCAGACGCACCATATAAGATTTATATAAATGCAAAAGGACTATGTTTTTGTAGAAAGTGCACACAGCTCTCTTGGGGAGGACCAAAAATTGATGAGCTGGGGTCCACCTCCATTCGTCAACGGACTCTGTGATAAAGGAAGGGAGAGGTGACTGCAGAAATTCAATGAGCTCCAGCTGGGGATGGGGTGGGGGGTGGGGGGGTTGGGGACACTCATTGAGATCCAGCTTAGAATGTAGGAACATTTATTCAGCTACAAGTGGGGCTGCAGAGGAAGTAAAGGTGGAATTACCTCTCTAAACCCAATATGACTCAGGGATGTCTGGGAGAGACGCCGAAGTGAAGAGAGTCCTGTGAGAAGGGGATGAGCTATCCTGCGGGGTCATGGTAGCCCCAAAGGAACTGTGGCCACACCAGATGCAATGTCAAAACATTCAGGAGACAGATAAACAGAATCCCACAAAGGCTCTGAAACAGCGGTCCTTAACCTCTTGTGGGTCTCTGACCCCTTTGACCATATGGTGTAAAGCACAAATATTCTTCCTGGAAAAAGAACATGAGTGTGCCCACAGGGGTCCTTAGGGCTAAGAATCTCTGTTCCTATTGCCAGAGGAAGGGAAGGTGTTCAAAAGCAAATCATAAACAACTAACTAAGGAAACAGGTGAGGAAGGGGCTCCAAAGAGGCTGATGGAGATGAGGAAAGGTTAATTCTGCAAGTTTCTTATCCAGAAAGGCGGAAAGGAGGACAGCCAAGGGCTGGTTGTGAATGTCAAGTTGTGGCATGGGGCTGTGAGAACAAAGCCAAGAAGATGTAAGTCCGAAAGGAAGTGAAGTTGTTTTAATGTTAGAATTAATGAAAATATGCTGTTTATGTTCCGAGCAAGAAGAACAGGAAAGCCACAGTCCTTTGTGCTGTCAATTTTGACCTCGGTTCCATCTTCTCTGGGAGATTAACTTCCAGACTCTAAAGCGTGAAAGTTCATTGCTAAGAGAGAACTGAGCCTCTGGTGGAACAAGTCAGACATCCGCTGGTCACGTTAAACGGATTTAAGAATCTGGGCCTGGAACAAGCACGGATTTAAGAATCTGGGCCTGGGGACGCCTGGGTGGCTCAGTTGGTTAAGCGGCTGCCTTCGGCTCAGGTCATGATCCCAGCGTCCTGGGATCGAGTCCCGCATCGGGCTCCTTGCTCGGCAGGGAGCCTGCTTCTCCCTCTGCCTTTGCCTGTGCTTGCTCTCTCTCTCTCTCTCCCTCTCTCTCTGTCAAATAAATAAAATCTAAAAAAAAAAAAAAAAAGAATCTGGGCCTGGAACAAGCACCTGCTGGCAGGTACTCAGTCAAGGAAAGAAGAAATGGCAAATTGTATCATGGGGAAAATTCTTACATATTTTCTGGGTTACTTTGGAAGATGAATCCAGGACTAGTCAATGCAAATGTCAGGAATGTAAATACCAGATTCCTACTATGAAGAATATCAGCTAGAGTTTATCTCATATGGAGTGAGTTACTTTGGGAGGTGATGAGTCTCATTTCATGGCATGTATTCAAGTGAACAATGGGCAATCATTTCATTTTTTAAATTATTTTTATTTTTTAGAAGGGGGGTGGGGCAGAGGGAGAGGGAGAGAGAGAATCTTAATTAGGCTCCAGGCCCAGCGAGGACCCTGAATCAGGGCTTGATCTCACAACTCTGAAATCATGACCTGGGCCAATATCAAGAGTCAGATGCTTAACCCACTAAGCCACCCAGGAGCCCCTGGGCAATCATTTTATAAGGGCTTTATGAAGAGATTAAACTAGAGATCCCTCCCAACCCTAAACATACATAATTCTGTGCTTCTGCAAGATGAGAGAAGAAAAGAACATTCCCAGGGAAAAGTACATTCCCAGCTTACCTTTAGATTGTTTTAACATCTCTTCTCTACCTCTGAAATGGTGTGCTTTGCTCCAGAGTGTGGTCACTGCTCACCCTTCCATCCTCTATCTCTCTTCCCTTCTCCTTGCCTCTCATCCCATTCTCTCCAGTTCTTTTTCTCACTCTCCACTTATTCTTTTTTTTTTTTAATACCAAATCCTAAAAGACAGAGACTGTGGTTCTAGTTGATGAAGGAGACACCTTGCACCTCTTGTCTAGCATCCTCTCTCTGGGTTCTTACCTATTTCTATCCCAATCCAAGCCACACCTCTTCTATGAAACCCTTCCTGACTATTTCTCCACTGGGCTCCTAGCACTCTGGTCTCAGGCCTCTCCCTGATAGACTTACACTGCCTGGTGTCCTTTCTTCTAGCTTGTCTTTTGACATGGTTTAACTTTTTCACATGTCGTTCGTTTGTCCTCCAGGAGAGTGTAAACTTTTGGAGTGGAAGACCATGGTAACGTCATTTCTTTTTTTTTTTTTTTAATCTCCCAAGCACCTACTACTGTGCACTCCATAGGTTTTCTGAGTGAATGCTTTCTACCACCAAGGATTCTAAAAGTGTATGCACAATAGCAGTGAAAAATAGAGCAAATGGACAAAAGCTGAAAATAGCAAGAAATTGGCGGAGTTCTAAACTACCGGAAGCAGAGAGCTGGAGGGGATTAAAGATGAGCTCATCATCCTTATTTTGCTACCTGTGGAGCTGAAGGCACTGATCATGGATGTGACTTAGGAGCTTGCTGAATGGGTCCAGAACAGTGCCCTCTCTTTGATCCCTCATTGCAAAACTTCGTGGGGTTACTAAAGCAAGCTAACTAGGATTTGGGGGGTCTTTGAAAGTGAATAAAACCTCCGTATTCCTGAAGGCACAGATGGACTAAGTGACTTGGCCAGGTTCCTTCCAGCCCAGGCTGGGAAATCCCTGTCCGTCTGGAGGCATGCCGCTGCAATTCTGCCATCTAGCGGTGGGAGGCGGATATTGCACCGCCAGCGATCTCCACCAACACACGTTCTACCTTAAAGCCCTAACAACCAAAGAGGTTTTGGAGGATGCCAACCAAACACGGGTTGGCACTATGCCCAAGGCTGCTCTCAGGTGATTACACTCCACTAGAAGTCTCTATGGTCTCCTCTAGCTCTGATAGCTTCGGTTCCAATTTGGCAACTGTGTTAAGGAGACTAAATTGTGGCCGTGGATAATTAGCAGAGACGTCTCGCTGCCAGTGGAGAAAGCTTGCAGGGTGGGAGTGGGTCTGGGGCAGCCTGTGTCTTGAAGGGTGGGAATCATTTGGGCAGAAAGAAGAGCACATACCAGGAGGAAGGATTGAAATGGATCAGGAGGTCGTGGGGCAGGGTGGGAGAGGAGGAAGCAAAGGGAGCTAGGGAGCTAACAGCGGGAAGAGATCAGTCAGCTTCAGGGAGTCTTAGGAATGGAGGGCCAAATAGAGGAAGGCCTTAGACACTGACAGAAAGGTTTGGGAATGACCAGTAGCTTTTAGGGAGGCTTTTAAAGCCCTAATTGAGGAAGCAATTTGATGAAAATGACAATCTATGAACAATATTATACCATGCTACAGACTTCAGCCAGAGGGGGGAATTAAGAGTCAAGTTTGTTGTTGTTATTCTATGTCATGTTTTAAAATTTTAAAATGGGGATATTAACTCTTATTTCCGAGGCTGCTATGAGAAAATGTGATGTGAAGTTGCTTAGCACAGTGCCCAGCACATAGTAGGTGTTCGTTAAGTTGATAATGCTCGTTAGTATCATCTCTCTAAAATTTGCCTTTGACATCAACAGATCCCATTTGATAATCACCTTAGCTCTAGTGCCTAGTCGCCTTACCCATTTTTTCTCCAGGGAGGCAGGACAGGATCCCTGTACCTTCAGATGAGAAGTAGGGAAGGGGCAAAGCAGGGAAGGTGTAAGCAAGAGCTTTCCCTACATCTCCTCCCTATTCCCTGCCTTGGTTCACCCCCTTTCAGTGAGGCCACTCATCCTCTCTGATGTCCTCTGCAGCACTGTCCACAGGCCTTGGGGTGGTGAGGACCCTGCACCGGGATCTGTGTTTACTCTTCCAGTCTCCAGGACACAGGAAGCCTGGCACTGTGGGCACATTCAGTCATCTTCTTCCTTCCACAAAAGCAGCTGTCCCATGTCCCAGCACTGACAATCACCCCATCAGGGTGGTACCATTGCTGGCTCCAAGTGGCACTGCTCTTTCCATGTGCTCAGGATCTGGGACACCCCTTCCTCTCTTCCTGCCAACCCTCATTCGACCTCCTGAGGGGCCACCCCTCAGGGTGGTGGAAGGGACCTCAGTGGGCTCAATTCTGTTCCCATTGAGTCTGCTAAGGGACAGAATTGTGTCCCCACACCCCCAAATTCATATGTTGAAGTTCCAGCCTCCCACCCTCAACGTGAAGGCATTTGGAGGTGGGGCCTTTAACTGTGTTTTGGTAAAGTGATTGTGGAGCCCTCGTGATGGGATTAGCCTTTCTCTCCATCTCTTTCTCTCCCCACCTTTTCTCCTCTGTAAGGGTACCGCAGAAAGACAGAAGAGAGTTCTTACCGGAACCCAATCATGCTGGCACTCTGATCTCAGACTTCCCGCCTACAGGACACTGAGAAATAAATGTCTGTTGTTGAAGCCACCCATCTATGGTATTTTGTCACAACAACCCGAACTGACTAACACATGGGCTGAGTCCTGGTTTGAAATACTGGAAGTCAGTCAAAGAAAAACTTGGAAATAGGTCACCTTTCATCCATACTTCTTCCCAGAAGGGGTAAGGACTAAGCCTGACTGAAGGCCCCAGCAGGCGGAAGGCAGAGAAGAAAAAGAGTCACTGAGAGGATAGGCGTTCCTTGTCTCTTCAGATAGACAAGCCCAATACCACAGAGGTTGTGCCGGCTCCTGAGAACGCTCACCAAGTCAGAAGTTCTTCTAGAACTATTGCTTCAGAAGTGGTGGCCAAGACAGAGCAGCCATCTTAGACCATGAGTAGAGGTCACATGCTGCAATCCCACGAGATAAAAGGAGGCTGGGGTCCTGGGCACTTGGTGCAGAATGGCCATCACACAAGCCCTGGACTGTGGCCTCCAAAGCTCAGTGGGAGGGAAATGTACTTCTGTTTCCTTTAAGCCACTGTCTTTTGGCCTTTGTAACTCACAGCCCAACAGAACCATAACTGATACTGGTTTCAGAAAAGGTCGGCTGTTATCTGTCACATGATTACAACAATTTAATGTCTATCTTCCCACTAGATTGTAAGCTCCATGAGGACCTGGACCATGGCTGTCTGGTCAGTAAATCCCCAAGGCCTGAGCCAGGCCATACACACAGCAGGCACACAATGTCTATTGAATGAGTTGGTAATCCCAGTTCATGATCTTCCTCTCCCTGGGCCTGAGCATCAGCCCTGGGTGCTCACTTAAAGCCCATCTCCCGAGGAAAATCTTCCCTGTCACACCTCATTTCCTTCTCGTTCCTCTTTGTGCAAGTCCCTGGGAACTCATACTTTGTGAGTCACAAACTTAGGCTCTTTGACAGTCATTCTCTGCTTAGTCCTTGGATGTTTATGTTGTGCCTTAACTGGACCATGAGCAATTTGGGCAGGCAAAAAACACTGTCAGTTTTTTAATCATTGGGAGGCTTAATCACAAATCCTCATAAATGCATATAGTAGACAATAAACATTTCGTGAAGAAAGGAAGGGAGGGAGGAAAACCTGAGAAGGTTCCGACACTAAAGAAGAATACTAGATTTCAGGTTGGGGAGGTTGATTTTCAAAAAGGAGAAAAAAGTACAGTCAAAAAAGAGCAGTCAGACTCCTAAGAGCCTAACTTGGAAAAAATTTCAAAGGCAGGTTGGTATGTTGAAAATGGGAAAAATATGGGATGCTGGGGTTCCTCTAGCTGTGACCTTGGATAGGTCACTTCACCTCTAACGAGCTACTTCTTCATTTTGACAGTTAGGTCTGGCTCCATCATGGGTCTTCTGGTTGTGCTCCAAGCAACACAAGTTAGAGATGCCAAGAAGCTGGAATCCAGCCTACGGCCCCCTCCAAAGCTCTGCTCCCTTCAGCTCCGTGCATTGGCTCCCCCATAGAATTTAGTTTGAGCCAAAGACTTTGGAGCTAAAACAATTTCAAAACCACTAGAGTCAATGACCCCTCTCCACAACTACATAAAGATCTCTGGTTTTATGATTCAATCAGTTGATTCCCAAAGCTGGAACCCTCTTCAAAGAAGAAAGGCTATACAAGGGCCTTGGTCTCATCTTCCCAGCCAGATTGTAAATTTCTGAGGAGGGTGAATTTGGGTTCGTGGATTCTCAGCCTCCCATGACAAGCTTCCCTTCTGGGCTTGTGGAGTCTCAACGATGGCTGGATATATAGATGTTCCATAGAGTTCTGTGGCTGGATACCCCAATAGGGCAGCAGAACAGTGACAAGAAGGAGAATATTCTCCACCCTGCTGAGTTCCCAGGGATATAAGGATCCCCTTACAGGGGTAACTGGGCCCCTGAACTCCAGTATAAGTGTTTCTGCTCAAGGGTGTGTGTCTTGAACTTCACTACATTTCTAGGCTGCCTGGGTGCCTCAGTCCATAAGCGTCTGCCTTTGGCTCAGGTCATGATCCCAGAGTCCTGGGATGGAGACTGATTTTCCCTCTGCCCTGCCCTCCCACCCCCCCC
>ML105297.1:57256-77047 GCA_003697995.1 Taxidea taxus jeffersonii
CCCCCCCCACCGTTTGTGCTCACTTTCTCTCAAATAAATAAAATCTTAAAAACAAAAACAAAAACAAAAAAAAACCTGCATCACATTTCTATCTTCTTCTTCCCAATCCTGGCCTTCTCATCCCTCCCTTTTTCCCACTTGCCTTTCCTGGCTCCCCTGCCCTCCCGGTGTGAGGTCTGCGCTCCCTCTGACCCTGACACTTTCTGGATAAACCTGGGACCTGGACCAGGGGTTTGAGCAGTGAGTCAGTGAGATGTCCAGGACGAGCAGGGCTGACCCAGGCACCAGGGAATTTGTACTCAGGGAAAGGTGCCTAAATGGGCCCACATCAAGAAACAAGGTCCAGAAACAAAATGTGATACCTACATACAGTGGACGACTATTCATCATTTAAAAACGAGGAGATTCTGATCCCGGCTACAACATGGATGAAACTTGAGGACATTATACTAAGTGAAAAAGGCCAGACCCAAAAAAAAACAAATACTGTATGATTCCACTTATATGAGATATCTACACAAGTCAAATTCACAAAGACAGAAAGTAGAATGGTAGTTGCTGGGGACTGGCGAGTTAGTATTTAATGGATATAGGGTTTCAGTTTTGCAAGATGAAAAGGTTCTGGAGATGGGGTGCCCAACAATGTGAATATACTTAACACTATAGACCTGTACCCTAAAAATGGTTAAGATGGAAATTTTATATTATATGTATTTTGCCACAGTTTTTTACAAAAAAAAGAAGAAGAACCATTTGAGGGGACCCTGGAAGCCCCAGTGCTCCTTTACCCCTTTCCTGTTCACCTCCTGGAGGTGAGACAAGGTGGGGAGTGAGCCTTGGAAGGAAACGAAACTCCGGATTACAGCTCCATGAACTGCAGCCCCTCACCCCATGGAGCTCTCCATTCATAGGTCTAACCTTAATATTCCCAGATCCCTGGGCTTCAGCCCTTGTGTCCCAGCTCCCAGGTACCACTCATTTCACTGAGGAATATGCGTGGACCCTCACATCACACACACAAACACACACACACAATCTCAATTAATTCATTTTTAAAAATAATTCGAAGACTGGCTGGAATCAGAGAATCTGGCCCAGGCTTGCCAGAACCGTTTATTTACAGGGAGGGCTCAAGGCCCGGGGAGTCCTGTGGTGCAGTAGTAAGTCCAGGACCCCAGCTCCAGCTCAGTTTCTCTGGGCCTCTGGCTTAACTCGCCCCAGAAAGGCTAAAGCCCAGGACAGGCACCTGAAAGAAAGTGCTAGATGGACCCCGGCCCCTTATTAAAAACCCCATACCCCAGTTGGGATGGCCCTCAGCCCAAGGGGAGTCCAGGGAAGGGAGTGAATAGGAACAGAGTCAAGGCACAGGACAGGGCGCTCTTCCCCCCAGGACCCAGCTTTTGCATATGCAGGAGCCTGTACAGGACGCTCCAGGCCAAAGGGAATGGTCTTACCTTGAGAGACCCAAAAGAGAGGCATCAGGTGCCACCGATGAGGGTCAAGACAGGGTACAAAGAGCAGGGAGAGAGCAAGGCCAGGCTGGAAGGGACCGAGGGCAGGAGGCAGGAGCGCAGAGAGCGCAGGGAATGGTGGGCAGGCCGGGCTGCTCACCCATGATGGCCCCCCTGGTTTCCCCCTAATGGGACGGAAAAATTCTAGGGCATGTGGTGGTGTTTGGGAGGCCCTGGCAGGCCCCAGAAAGGACTGGGGGTGGGGGAGGCTGCACTCACCTGCGAGGGGTCTGCTTTATCCAGACATGATGTGTTTGACAAAGGCTGGGAAGGGAAACAGAAATCAGTCACCACATGTGGCCCCTCTCAGCCCCTGACTTCTAAACTTCCCACCACCCTTTCTACTGACTGATTCTTTCTCTCCTTTGGGGTTGATGAGAGAGAAGCAGGAAGAAGAGACCCAACCTCTGCTCTGTGTCTTCTCAGCTGACACCCGGACAGAGATGAAATGAGCTACATTTTCTCTGCTAATCCCCCCAAACATGAGAAAGGAGCCAGCATCACCCCATTGCTCAGATGAGAAAACTGATGCTCAGACAAGGTAAGTGACTTGATCCAGGTCACAGACCTGGTCTGTCACAGAGCTATCTCCAGAAGCCATGCTCTTTCCATCATACGATGCCGTTCAGTCCAAGGATGGGAAAGAACATCCGTTGGGAGCTTGCTAACACCCATCTAGCCTCTAATTCCTGGATCTGTTCTGTTCTGCAGACCTGTCTGGCCCAAACTGTGCCTGCCCTCTCCAGAGGTCCATGGAAGTGAGGCATGATGGGATACCTTCATAATTGATACAGCCATTGGCATCCTCTTGCCCCGCCAACAGCTGCTCCACCTCAGCCTCGGTCATCTTCTCTCCTGGGATGGGGGCAGGAGACTCTGAATTACACATGGCAAAGGAGGGACAGGCCAAACGCAAGCACCCCCTCAAGTCTCAAGTCCCAAGTCTCCCTGGATCTGGGAACTGGACATCCAAGCTTTGCAGGGAGAGCCAAGGGTCTTAGATCTTTCCTAATCCCCGAGGCCTCTTCCTCTGCCCTACAGCCAGCACAGGGCGGGGGGTGGGGGGGTTGGATGGAACCAGAGCCCCCGTGATTGAGACAATGATAAGGATGGGAGCCCTGGATCCCTCATCTTAGGCCTCAGCCCTGCCCTGCCAACCTGGTTTCCCTTCCTCCCAGCCCAGCTGAGCAGACCCAGTTGGGGGAAGGTTGTTCCTGCAGAGCCAGGGGAGACAGGGCCTGAATCAGGACGTGATCCTCAGAAAGCAGGGACCCCCATCTAGCCCCTACCTATGCCACCTGGGCACTTCCCACCCCTCCCTTCCTCCCCTTGGGCACCATGAGCCTGCATACCCAGGGTTGCGAGGACATGGCGGAGCTCAGCACCCATGACCGTGCCGTTGCTCTCCTTGTCGAAAACACGCAGCCCCTCCACAAAGTCCTCATAGGTGCCCTGCTCCTTGTTGCGGGAGATGTGCTGCAGAATAGGCAGGAACGTCTCGAAGTCCAGCATCTTGGCATTCATCTCTTCAGGCAGGAAGGAGAGAGGATGTGATGTGAGGAGAGGCTCAAGGGGAGCAGAAGGTCCTCAGGGGACCTCACCCTGGCTCTGCCAGGCCAGGACCAGGGTGGAAGGGGAAAGCCACCGTGACTCCATCCAGACCTCAAAGCCCCAGGTGGCCAGCTAGGTGTGGGGAACCAGGGCAGCCGCGGCAGGATTTGAGGGGCCCGAAGGCTCACAGAGCCAGGCCTCACATTCACAGTTTAGACTTTTGACATGTGATGGACACATCCCAGAGGTAAACTGATAGGATTGCAAAAAGGAATTTTGCATCATGTCTCCTTTGGGTCTCATCCCTAGACCACATTAAATGGAGCAAGGCTGAATCAATCATTTTTACAAATTTGCACTTCTCTTGTGATAAGCCAGCCCACCTCTCCCACACGATAGTGTGTTAAAAGCTTTCATTTTTAAATACTACAGATTTTGGCAATCCTGTCTTCAGGGACTTTCAAAAATGGAAGCACCCAGACACCTTTGACCTCTGACAAGGCCTGCAGGTCCTCAGGCCCTTTCCTCCCCACATCCTTCCCCCACACTAGGGTCTTCACCAGCAAGAGGAGGAGGGGAGGAGCCAGAACTAAGGAAAGGGGAAGGGAGCTATATGGGGCCCAGGAAGCCTGTAGAGAAGGCCTATCCTGCCTGGGGGGCTCCTGCCCAGGTCTGCCCGTCCCCACCGGGTGTGACACCTCTTAGAAGGACATGTGTGTCAGAGCAGCTGTTAACTCTACTACTACGCACAACAGATGACATTCACAAATGGGACACATTCCCCTGCACTCCTTTTGAAACTCATTCACCAAAACCTGGTGAAAACCAATGCGCGAAAAGAGGCATGTTACAGAGCTCATCTTGAGTCTGCTTTGAGTTAATGAATCATTTGCGATCTTCAGTGCTCTCACCATCATAGAAAACAAAGTCTTCGTGATACAACTCATAGCGGCCACAGGACATCTCAGTGCATTAACACTGCAACTAGCACACTGGGCGTGGGGGTGTGGGCAGGTGGTGAGTGGTCAGACCCCCACCTCATCTCCGTGCACCCTGGGGTATCAGAGGAAGACCCTGAAGCAATAGAAGGTCCTTCCTGCTCTCCAGAAGCTCCGACCTCACAGGAAAAACAAGAGCAAGCCCTGGCCACATTCTTCAAGAATCCACTGCTGGAGACTTCCAGAACTCTAGCAAGGGGAGAAGGGCCACCTGGGGAGGGGGTCTGGTCTTGAAGGCCTAACACGGGAGAAGAGAAGGAGCCCCAGGGGCCTTGGGGCAGACACCAGGAGGTGGAGGCCCAGGCCCATGCTGACCTTCAGGCTTGGGTTTGCCCAGGACGCGCAGCACCTCAGCATTGGTGGGGTTCTGGCCCAGGGCCCGCAGCACGTCCCCGCACTGCCCGTAGGTGATCTTCATCTCTCCAGTTGGCGTCCGGTCAAACAACGAGAAAGCCTCTTTGAACTCTGCAGAGAGAAGACCCGACTGCAGGCTCCCGGGGGCAGAGGGAGGAGGGTGGCAGCCTCCACCCAGGCTGAGAGCTGGTCAGTGCCACTAATAAAACATTTCAGTGTTTGCCCTTGGCCGTCATTCCAGTCCCTCCCTGGAAGCCGCCCCACGCCATCTTCTGACAACCAAAGGGGCATCCGGGAGCCTCCACGATCTGCTCCAGCACTGGGCCTGGGATCCCTCCTAGCAGTTCTGTCATGTCACCTGAATATCCCCCTGTGCTGCTCCTCCCACCCACCCTTGGGTCCCTGGTGCAGGGGAGGGGCCCGACTGCCAAAATGGCAGGGAAGTGAAAACAGCACTGGCTCAGAAGTTGGGATTCCCAGCTTCTCAGCAAAGTGCAAACACAGAGAGTAAGGCTCCAGCCTCCCCTCCCTTCCCCGTTAACCCGGTCAAAGGAGGTGGTTGTGCACAGAGGCCCTTTCCAAAATGGTAAGACCTGTTCAAGAGTCAGCTAACAGTGCTGCCTGTTCCAGGCCAGTCGGACCACCCCAGCTCTGCCACTGACCTGGGTGGATGTGGCCTTGAGCAAACGGCTCACCTCGCGGGCCCTCCTTTGTTTTAGCTCTAAGTGCAGACATCATGTCCACCAGAGTGGGTTGCTGGGGGGATTATGAAATGTGCAGGCAGGCTGTCTAGCACATGGTAAGGGAATAAACAAAGGGTAGTTATTATTGTTTCCTTAGTTCTGGAGCTGGCTCAGAGCTCTAGGACGCCCCCAAGGTACCAGGGCAGGTCTCCAAGGAGCAAGGTCAAATTAAGGCACTTTTGGAAAGAACCTCAATTTCTTATGAATGTGGATTCAACCAGTTCATTACTGGGGGTAATTTGGACTGGGACTGGAAGAGAAATGGTTTGATTAAATGGATTAACAATATAAACCGAAGACTGTATGAACCACTTAGGAAAAAACCTGCTTTCAATCCTCACCAAGTATTCTAGAAACACTTATCCCTTAGAGGCTGCCTACGGATTATTTACAAATCATTCCACATATCAAAGCCGTCCCCCAAGATGTTTATTTGCAAGACTTTATTAGCCTTTGTAAGAGTTTAGAAGATACAAAATCACATGTCTTTCAATTACTGAATAATTAAGTTCAAATTCCAATTCCATTGCTTACTAGCTGTGAGACGTTGGGCAAGTAAATATTTAACATCCATAAACCTCTTCTCCTCTATAAATGGCACCTACCTCATAGGGTTCTTATATTACATTCAAATTAAATACGATAATGTATATTTAAAAATCTTAACAAAAGGTCCTGTGCATATAAATGTTCAAACAATGCTGCTAGTCTTATCTTATTGCACTTAATCTCAATTTTACCACCTAACTATGTGATTCTGGCCAGGTTACTTAAACCTCACTGACCTTCATTTCCTCCTTTGTCAAAAGGAAATAACCCCTTCCTCACAGTTTTGTTAGAAGAATCTAATTCTTGGGACGCCTGGGTGGCTCAGTTGGTTAAGCAGCTGCCTTCGGCTCAGGTCATGATCCCAGTGTCCTGGGATCGAGTCCCACATCAGGCTCCTTGCTCAGCAGTGAGCCTGCTTCTCCCTCTGCCTCTGCCTGCCACTCTGTCTACCTATGCTCGCTCCTGCGCTCTCTCTCTATCTGACAAATAAATAAATAAAATCTTTAAAAAAAAAAAAAAGAATCTAATTCTTTTCTTAACTTTTAAAGAAATTAGCATGACTTCTGGCACAAATTCAGTGCTCAATAAATATGTTAGTTGAAACTGAACTCAGAACTTTTCTTAAAAAAAGATTTTACTTATTAAACAAAGAGAGAGAGCATGAGTGGCAGGGAGGGGCAGAGGGAGAGGGAGAAGCAGGTTCCCCACTGAGCAGGGAGCCCAATGTGGGGCTCAATCCCAGGACGCTGGGATCATGACCTGAGCCAAAGGCAGACGCTTAACCAACTGAGCCACCCCAGTACCCTTGAACTCAGACTTTTTGATCTCCTAGTTCATGTGGAAGAGTGAGGTCAGATTTAATAGGAGAAGGAGCCTCCTCATAAAAAAATATAATGATCTTTAACAGGAGGGTGGAACGTGAGAAGGAAAGCAAAAGAACTGTGACCTATGTTTTGATCACTTACAGCGGACCAGCTCTGAGCTGATAACGTCTAAATCTTTTTTCCTTTTTTTTTAAGATTATAATATAATGTATTATCTGTTTCAGGGGTTCAGGTCTGTGATTCATCAGTCTTACACAATTCACAGCACTCATCATAGTACATACCCTCCCCAATGTCTATTACCCAGTCACCCCATCCCTCCCACCCCCGTAACGTTGTCTAATCTTTCAAAAACCTTATGCTATAGGTATAATTATCATCATTTATAGACCAATGCACATGTGACTTCTGGTCAACTATTCAGAACACCAAGAAAATAGTGAGGAAGAAGGAGGAGGGAAGGACCTACTATACCCACTAATGCTCCAGTCCTCTGCAAAGCCTGGTATATACATAAACCCCAAACACTCAAGTTTAGGGCAGCTACTAGATTGAAGACAAAGCCAGTGTGATCTTGGGGTATATGAGAGGCGATATTCATGGGCTCAGAAGAAACCTCTTCTCAACAGTCTGTAGTAGTCTGGTCCTTGCTAGAGCAATGACCAAAGGTGGTAATCCCTACCTATAAGAATATAGAAATCTGGATGCCTGGGTGGCTCAGCTGGTTGAGAACATCCAGGTCTTGATTTCCACTCAGGTCATGATTTCACTGTCATGAGATCAAGCCCTGCCTCCTAGCTCCATGTTCAGCGGGGAGTCTGCTTCTCTCCTTCTTCCTTTCCTTCTTTCCCCCTTTTCCCCTCGGATGGTCGCTCTTTCTCAAATGAATAAATAAATCTTTAAAAGAGAGAGAGAGAGAGAATATGGAAATCTGGAGAGGAACCAGTAAGTCAGTCAAGAGTTAAAAACTAGTTTCTAAAAATGAAACAAGATGGGATCGGGAGGGAGACAAACCAAAAGAGACTCTTAATGTCATAAAACAAACTGAGGGGGGTGAGGGGGAGAGGGGTTGGGAGAGGGTGGTGGGGTTACATTATATGTTTAAATAAAGCTTAAATAAAAAGAAAAAAAAGTCATTAAAAAAAAAAACTAGTTTCTACAAGGAAAAAAAAAGCATTAAAATAAAATGGGGCCATAAAGCTAAGACCGGATTTGATAACTATGTTCAAATAGATAGAGGATATCTAAAGGATGCTGAATAGAGTCACAGAATTTCTGAATTGAAATGAACCAAATATTCTTACTTTGCAGATAAGAAAATCAAGGTTCAAAAAAGTGACTTGCTGAAGTCTCACGGCCAATAGTGGCAAAATTAGGACCAATAATAAAATCTCCTGATTCCAAATAACATTCTTTCTAGCACAAAATGAGAAAAACATCTTCAGCTTCATCAAAGAGCAAATGAAGAGACAAGAGGAGTAAAATTCAAATAGAAACTATTCTGATCGAAAATAAGGGACAACATCTTCAAGATCAGAGGAATGGCAGACTGAAATGAGTTAGACCACAGCCCTGAAATTGGAGAAAGGAGGCAAGCAGCTGCCCCAGTTGGCTTTGACCATGATTACCATTTGGGAAATGAAAAATTTTTTATCATTAGTTGACTCTCTAGTCCTCATGGGTACCACCATGCTTGTATCTACACACAGGTATATATTTAACTAAAATGCATTTAAATCAACTTTAAGTATTTTACAGCACACCAAACTATTGACTGAAAGTGAATGTCCACAGGGTATTGCAAAAGCCAGATTAAATTCACTAGTTTCAAAATGCATCTGCTAGTTCTCATGCCCTATTTGTGAGTAAATTGGAATCACTTTTTGGGAAGGCAATTTCACAATAACTATTACAGTTTAAAGCGTAAGTTTCCTTTGACCCACTTCTAGAAAGGTCTCCTAGGGAAAGAATGCTGATCGCTCCCAACTGGAAACAATGTGAATGAAGGTCTATCTTTACCAGCCTGATTCAATCAAAAGGTACATCTGCCTGTGAGAATCTATGTAATTCTTTTTAAAAAAGTAGAACTGTTTGTTAACTATTAAAAAAAACACCAAGGTATATTGGGGTGCATGGATGGTTCAATCGGTTAAGCATCTGCCTTCGGCTCAGATCATGATCCTGGAGTCCCAGGATTGAATCCCACATCGGGCTCCCTGCTCAGTGGGGAGTCTGCTTCTCCCTCAGCCCCTCAACCCATTCATGTTCTCTCTCTCTTTCTCAAATAAACAAATAAAATCTTTAAAAATAAAGAAATAAAAGATACCAAGCTATCTTGTTAAATAATATATACTAAATATCAATAATTCCAAATATGTATTAAATAAAAAATACAGGAAAGTCTCTATCACATGACTCAATTTGTGTAAATTTTCTACATACATACTTGTAAACCACAATATATTTTTCCTGAAGAACACATAGGCCTATTAACAGTTATCTTTGGTAGAGGGATCAACATGACAGGAAAGCAAGAGGAAAATATTTTTATTTTTTATTTACTTTTTTTTTAAGATTTTATTTATTTATTTGACAGACAGAGATCACAAATAGGCAGAGAGGCAGGCAGAAAGAGAGGAGGAAGCAGGCTCCCTGCTGAGCAGAGCCCAATGTGGGGCTCGATCCCAGGACCCTGAGATCATGACCCGAGCCAACGGCAGAGGCCTTAACCCACTGAGCCACCCTGGCGCCCTTATTTTTTATTTACTTTTAAATAGTATATGAGATTTTACTTTTGTTTTACCACATGCTGGTATTGGCTTACTTTTTTTTTAAGATTTTATTTATTTCTTTGACAGAGAGAGACAGAGTGAGAGAGGGAACACAAGCAGGGGGAGTAGGAGAGGGAGAAGCAGGCTTCCCACTGAGCAGGGAGCCCGACATGGGGCTTGATCCCAGGACCCTGGAATCAAGACCTGAGCCAAAGGCAGATGCTTAACAACTGAGGCACCCAGGCATCCCATACTTTTTAAAACATAGTAAGTGCTAGGTGTCTGGGTGGCTCAGTAGGTTAAGCATCTGCCTTCAGCCCATATCATGATCCCAGGGATCGAGGCCCACATTAAGCCCCACATCCAGCTCCCTGCTCATCAGGGAGTCTGCTTTTCCCTCTCCCTATGCTCCTCCCCGCTTGTGCTCTCTCTCTCTCTCTCATGCTCTCTCTCTCTTTCTCTTTCAACTAAATTAATTAAAAAAAATAAAAAGTAAGGGTGCTTGGGTGGCTCATGGCTCAGCCTTTAGCTCAGGTCCTGATCCCAGGTTCCTGGGATTGCTGAACCTGCTTCTCCCTCTCCCCCTGTTGTGCTCCCTCTCTCTTTCTTTCTCTGTCAAATGAATAAATAAAATCTTTTTTTTAAAGATAAGGCTAACTGAAAGCAATTGTTATTAATAAATAAATAATAAAATTGCACCTTTTAAAAAAGAACTAAATAAACTAAAATACAGTATGTGCTTAAAATCAAGGGGTTGGAGCAGATGACCTTTCAAGGTCCCTTCTAACTCCTATGATTTTATGTCCTAGAGGTATGTGGTAGGGAAAAGAGAGGGGTAAGTTGCAATGGCAATGAGCCCCAGCTATAAAGCAGACAGAACATGATGAAACATTCTATTCTCAAATCACTAGACTCCTGCCAGAAAGAGGCAACAATCAGGTGGGTGGGTAGGAGATCTGGAGGCTTGTCTTGAAGCTGCACATAATAGCACTTCATAGAACATTGCGAAAACAAATTGTCTTCCTCAAAGATGGAGAAGGGTTGATGATGGGGATCACAGGTGGACTAGACACCCCCAAGTCACCATTAGCCCTTGTCACCATGAGCAGGTGAGGGTCTCAGCAGACTATAGGATGATGGGAGAGGATGCCAGTAACCTGAGGAGGGCTTTCCTATAACAGGAACAGAAATGAGGGTCTAAATACCTTGAATAGCGGGTTTTGCTGGTGGAGGGGAATAAAGACCTGTTTGCTGTGCATCTATTAGGTGCCAGGCAGTCTGGCAGAACAGTTGAGAACCAAGTCTGCAATCAGGTTGCCTGAGTTTGAGTCCTAGCTCTACCACCAGCTGTGTGAGACAGGGCAAGCTACCAAACTTGTCTGGGCCTCAGTTTTTCACAGTAAAATGGGCACGACAATAGTTCCTACCTCCTGGGGGTGTGGTGAGAATTAAGTGGGTTAATCCACACATAAAGTGCTTAAGTCATCACATATCCTGGGTGAAAATGAGCAACTATGGGTGAGCGATGATGAGAACAGGGATGACTACGACCCCGTCCTCCTCCTCCAGGGAAGGGCGACAGAGTGTGTCCTGGGGAAGGTGCGGCTGTTAGTACTCACCTTCGATCTGGTCGGCAGTGAAGTCTATCTGTGGGGAAGGAAACACAGGCATGAGGCCAGAGACTGCCAAAGGCTTCCAGAGGAAGCAGAAGTGGCTTCCACCAAGGGGGCGGGGGGGGGCCAACACCTCCCACAAGCCACAAGGGCAGAACCCCAGTCTCCTGACAAATGAACTACAATCAGCTATCAAATAATGAGCCATCAGAGCTCCCTACCACGCATGAATGATGGCTCTGATCGAGAGGGAAAGAGAGACAGAGAAATACTCCAGAGAACTCTAGAACCTACATTGACTCCCCATGGTGATCTCTTGCAGTCAAATGTAAATTGCTCATGCTAACTGGCCAGAAACTGCCCTCATTTTCAACCCAACTCCACCATCTGCCCACAGTCAGACTTCTTCTCCCTTTGGGCACCCAGCGCTCCCCACCCTCGGCCTCCCTTTCCTCCCCTCATCCCTTCCCCACCCTTTTCCTCGGGACATGTCCCTCTTGGGCATCCAGACAGCAAGCCTCACTTGGATGCACCCTCGAAGTTTCCTAACTGTCCCTCAGTCCTGCCTCTAGCTGTGCCCAGGCCTCCTAAAACCAGGGTTCCCCGCCAGGGCCCGGATTTTTGTTACTGTTCACAGAGATGCCTGGCACAGAGCAGACACTCAAAAAATATTTGTTGAGCGAAGGAATACATTTTGGATTCGCCCCCACAAGACCTAATAATTCACTGCTGAGTACAGAAGAGGCAGGTGGGAAGTTCTGAAAATGAATGACAATGAACAAGCATGAGTCATCATTGTCATTTGGGATTTTGTGTGTTACTTCATCTGCCAGCACCTCCCTCCCCACCTGATCCCCTCTGGCGGGGAGGGGTTGGTACAGCCCTGGTGCCTCTTTTTCACAGAGAGGCATTTCTAGTCCTAACTCCGCAGCTTGTGTTCTGCCCCCTCAGGCAACCCCCTCCTTAATGAGGACCTCCAGGGTGGCTGGAATGAGCTAGAAGGAGCTAGGAGAGTGGAGGGTTTACACAGGGTTGAGAAGGAAACTAGCTGTGACCAGGACTAGGCTTGGCCATAAAGATACCCCCGAAATAGGGTAAGGGATGCTTTGCATGAACCCTCTGAGGGAACGGTGCAGTTGCCTTGCTTCATAACCCGGTAAGCCCCAGGAGTAAACGTGTAAGAGAAATGAATATAAAAACACAAAATCAGAATCCACGGTCATAACCACCCATATTTAGCTTAAGTTTACTTTTGTTCTGTCTTTTTGAGCAGAGTTTTCAAAGCAAAGGAACCAGAGAAGCACAATAATAGGAAACCATATCCTCCCAATCATGAAGGATACCTCCTTTTTTTTTTTTTAAGTTTAAATTTCAACAATTTTTTTAGTTTAAATTTCAACAACCCTCAGGATTAGGAGATACAGATGTGGAATAGAGGACTGCAACGAGGGGAGGGAGGGTGGGGGAGGTGGGTGGATGGCGGGAAGTGATGGGTCAAAGAGAAGGCTCTGTCTGATAAGAGACCACTAGGCAGCTGTCACCTGGGCCAGGCTGCCCCACAGGAATGCATTATCAGAACAAATCATAATAAGGGCATCCTGATGGAGGCAGGGGAGAGTCAGCTTTTCTTGCGAGGCTTCACCTATAGTGGGAGTAATGAGTGACCCAGGTACTTCCAAGGTCTTACACGATTGCCTCCGCGTGTACCATCATCAAGCCCAGGGACGTGCAGCTGCTTCCATCTCTTGGCCAAGCCAGTGATGCTTGACCCTGACCTTTGTTGGGATTACTATAGATCAACCCCAGGGTCCTCGGCACAAGGGCAGGGTCTCCTGGGTCTGTGGGTGCAGGGAGGAATCCTGAGAGGGCTAGGGAGGGTCACCCAAAAATTGGAGCCCGGAGGTTCGGTTTCCCTGACTTCTTGTCACGGAACCCGGTCTTGAGCTCTTACTTTGATCTGATCCCTCACCACCCCCAGCCCTGCCCTCGTGGCTATCCCCAGGGGCCCACCACTCCCAACCTGTTATTAATAGCTCTTCATACCAGTAGCACTTGACCTCTTACATTCTGGTGCCAAGGCTTAGAACTGCTTCACTCTCCAGAGGCTTCTGACCCCTCCTTCCCGGCCCCTCCCAGTTCCATTCCTTCAGCAGCTGGGCCAGATAGCTGGGAGGCCTGAAGTGACTGAGTCAGCAGGCAGGGCTCGTAGAGCAGCAGCAGGGAGGGGAAACTTCCAGGGTGAGGGGAGCAGGGCCGGCAGAGAGAGAACCAGACCCCATTCCCTCACCAGGTTAGAGGCAGGATCTCAGCCTGGGATGGGCCTGTCACTGCATACCCTAGACAGGAGCCCTGGCTGAGACCACAGAAGGAAGGGGACCACTTTATTAGGGGAAAAAGGGAAGCAAGCTCCTCTCGCCTTATCTAGAGCCCCTCTGCCCCCAAGACCTACCCACTGCAAGGGTCTTCATCAACAAAGCCTTGCCCAGACCTCCGGCTCCCTCACTGCTTTACGTCACTTACTCCAAGTTGCACTGGTGACTATCATTATGTGTCTTTTCTCCAGAAAGATAGCGTACTACCTCTGAGGAAAGGGTCAGTCTCTTTCTCTTCACTGTGATAGCTCCCACAGCGCCTTAAAATTTAAGGCCAAATGGTTGGTTGGTTGTACCTCCCAGCCATTCCCGACTCTGCGTCAATCTGCGGTGACAGAGCAGTGTTTCCTCAGAGCCCTGAGGGGAAAGGCCTACAACTCCAAATACCCCTCACCAGCCCCAACACCAGCTCAACCACCTGGGGCACCATGATGGGGGTCATGGACCACCACAGCCCTCAGCTCAGCCCAGCTCCAGGAAATAGAGCTCTACGGTCCAGGATAGTCAGAATCCTGAATGTCATCCCCACCTCCATCCCAGTGTCTAAGCTTCACTCACCTTTACACTCTTGGGGTCAAAGGCAGGTTCCTTGGGGGGCTCAGGAGCTGGGGCCGGGGCGGGGGCTGGGGCGGCCTTGGCCGCTTCCTTCTTAGGCTCAGGCTTCTTGGGAGGCATGTTGTCTCGTTGGGATCTCCGGTGGAGATGGGAGCTAGAAAGGAATTGAGATGTGGCGCCTGGGAGATGAGACAGGAGACTGGGCTGCCTCCCTCCCCTTTTATCCTGGGCAGCAGCCCCCACAGAGGGGCTGGGTGAGAGCAACAGCAACTGGTCTGACTATAAAAGGAAGAAACACCAGCAGGGTACAGCTGACAACTGTGTATTGTCACCAGGTTTGGGACGACGAGCCTCCCCTCCCTCCACACCTCACACTCCTCCTGGCCTCCACCTCTGGGACCGGCTGACCCCTTCCTGCCAATGGCTGGAAACCCAGAGGGGCCAGGAAAACAGACCCTCTCAAAAATGCCAGAGTCCAGCCAGAGAGATGAGCTGACTTGAGCAGTTGATAACCCTCACACAAAGCCCAGGGGAGGGTAAGGCTTTTTTTAGCCCCTCCTGAGCAGAGGCAACCCACTGCACATTCCTTTTAAGCCAGGCTCCTCTAAGCTGAGAGCTACTCTGGGGCCTCAGCTCTGCCCTGAGGCTCAGCTCTCGGGCCTGGAGCCCCAAAGCAACAGCTGGTGCGGCCAACCCACACAGTCCCCACACCCTCCCAATCCACAAGGTGAAGCCCTCCATCCTCCAGAGCCTGCATCCCAGGAGTGCCACAGACCTCGAATCCCTGGGCTCACCCCCGCCACCAGCAACCTCAGTCATTCATTCAACAAGTACTGGGCCCTGAACCTGTGCCTGGGGGGCTGGGGTGAGAGGCAGGGAGGGGTGGCTAAGAGTCGGTGTGACTGGAGGTCAGAAAACTTGGGTCTCGTTGTCGCTATACCTCTAACTCACTCTGTGCCCCTGGACTCTGTATGTGGGCGTGGGTGTGCATGTATATAAGTGTGCATGTGTATGTACCAGGCACTGTTAAGTGCTAGAATATATAGTCTCATTACACCTTCACCACAATCCTGTGAAGTAGATATCATTATTACTCCCATTTTACACTTGGAGAGTTTGAAACTAAAAGTGGTTAGGTAGGGGCGCCTGGGTGTCTCAGTGGGTTAAAGCTTCTGCCTTCAGCTCAGGTCATGATCCCAGGGTCCTGGGATCGAGCCCCACATCGGGCTCTCTGCTCAGCAGGGAAGTGCTGCTTCCTCCTCTCTCTCTGCCTGCTTCTCTGCCTACTTGTGATCTCCGTCTGTCAAATAAATAAATAAAATCTTAAAAAAAAAAAGTGGTTAGGTAACAAGGTCATTCAGCTAATTAGCTATCAGCTGGATCAAAACCCAGGTGTGTCTGATTTAAAGTTTTTGCTTAAATCATTGAGATCAGAATCCCATTGATGGGGGGGCAGTGTGTACATGGTATGTTTGTGTGTTCATCCAAAAGGCTAGGACAAATACACACTAAAGGGCTAGGAAGAAACTAGGAAGAAACACCCCTGGGACCTGGGGTGAGGTGAGGGATGAGGTAAGGAATGGGGATGAGGTGAGGTGAGGGCAGTGAGGAATGGGGGATGACGGCAATTCGTAATTTTGCACTTTTTTTCACTTCCTCTATTAATGGAAATTTTTATAACAAGCATATACTGTTTTTATGAAAACCGCTGAAAGCCTATAAAATGTTTAGAAAACAACAACAAAAAATCTTACCCACTGCACAGAATTGCTTGGAGCTGAACTTTAAGACTCTCCAGTTCAGAGGATAAAAGTCCAAGCTGAGAGAAGCCGAAAAGCTTCTCTCAGGCGCAGTTTCCTCCCTGTGAAACAAGATGGCTGCGCTATGGACACCTGACCCCTGCTAGCGCCTAAGTCCGGTTCCAGGTGCCTGGGGCCCATATCCGCTCCTTCCCCAGGCTCCATTTCCCAGATCTTTCAGAGCTAAAAGGGTCCTTTAGAGTTGGTCTCATTCTACCTGCTTTTGTAGGTGAGTAATCTAATGCCCAGAGAGACTTTTCAGTGGCCTGGAGACATTCAGCCATTCAGAGGCAGAACTGAGCTGGCTAATTCTGGCTCCCCTCGCAGTGTGTGGAGCTCTGCCCCTGCCCTGCCGCTCCTAGGGCCTAGGTGTGCTCTCACTGCTGGAGAGCAGAGAGGCCTTCGAAGGAAACTGAGGCAGGAAAAGAAGCCAGGACTTGCCCAAGGAGATACTAGCGAGAACAAGACCCAAACCCCAGACAGCACTGACCCTGGCCGGGACAGCAGCCATTGGCCCTTCCACCTCACCCCCACTTCACCCCTCTTCTGCCTCACCTTCTGTGTTCCTTCTGACTTGGTGTCCCCTGCTTCTAGGGGCCTCGGCTTGCACCCTTCCAGTTTCCCTATCTTTCCCTTCCCTGACTTCTCATTCCCCAGGGGCTGGGAACTCAAGTTACTGCTGGTGGTGAGGAAGGAGGACAAAGGAAGCCCAGCCTCTCCTCTCCTCTCCCCCACCGCACCCCCTTCCCGGACTAGGTGTGCTGTGGGGTTTGCAAAGATACACAAACTGGTGTTTGGTGGAAAGCTGCAAGCCGGAAGCTGGAAGATCCAGACACCAGTCGTGACCTTGCCAGCCATTCCCCCCCTCTGGACCTCAGCTTGCTCATCTCTAAAATGAGAGATCGGGGCGCCTGGGTGGCTCAGTTGGTTAAGCAGCTGCCTTCAGCTCGGGTCATGATCCCGGAGTTCCGGGATCGAGTCCCGCATCGGGCTCCCAGCTCCATGGGGAGTCTGCTTCTCCCTCTGACCTTCTCCCCTCTCATGCTCTCTCTCACTCTCTCTCTCTCTGAAATAAATAAATAAAATCTTAAAAAAATAAAATAAAATAAAATGAGAGATCATCAGGAGCTTTTAGGGTTCAGCAGACACCCCAGGCTCCCTTAACTTGCTTGCGGCTATAAGGGACACACAGAGGCAAGGTTGGGAGCTCCCCTTTCCATTTCAATCAGCACCACTCCTGTGTTTTCCTACACCTGCATCCCACAATCATCAAAGAAATGATTCCACGATTTAATGAGATGCTCTTATATATCCCCTTCCAGTTAAGAAACAAGTTATTCTAACCATTCTAGTAAGAAGTTCGATCCTCAAAAGGCAGAGTCAGGAGTTTCCTTTTCTTTCATTTATCTTTCTCTTTTTTTCCTTTTTTCTTTCTTTCTGTTTTAATTCTCAGGAGGATCAAAATACCCAGTCTGCTCAGGATCAGAGCTCCGAGGTTAGAGAGCTGGTTGAGCATCTGCAGACACGATAGGGTGTGGACCTCAGGGACAGGGGGGCATAGGGCTGAATCCTGCATTTGCCATTTCCTAATCTCGGGCCCCATACCCTAAGGACCCTCAACAGTAAACATTTCCTTCTTGAATTATAAGATCTATATGAAACGACGTAAGCAGAGCACCACAAGCCATCCCTGGCACCTTAGAAACACTTAGAGCTATTAATTTCATTCGCTTTCCTAGATAAAGCCAGATGTGTGCTGGGGTGTCTTGAGCTTCCTGGAAGGAACTCCAGGAGAGGGGGGCCCACGGGGGAGGGACAGGTAAGGTGGCAGCAGCTACTGGGATTGTGAGGTGTGGCTTTAGGAGTGAGGACCGGGGGGACGCCTGGGTGGCTCAGTTGGTTAAGCAGCTGCCTTCGGCTCAGGTCATGATCCCAGCGTCCTGGGATCGAGTCCCACATCGGGCTCCTTGCTCGGCAGGGAGCCTGCTTCTCCCTCTGCCTCTGCCTGCCTCTCTGTCTGCCTGTGCTCGCTCTCTCTCTCTCTGACAAATAAAAAAAAAAAAAAAAAAGGAGTGAGGATGAGGTGGAGAGGGGTGGGGGAGGAGGGGCGGCAGCTGGGTACCCATAGTGTGACATATTTGTGGCTCAGAAAGCATGTAGCAGGTCCCTGGGGCCAGGCAGCCTGCCCATCAGCCACACTCACACAAGAAGCCAGCCTGCCTGAAACCTTAGGTGACAAGCACCCCTGTGAGGGAGGAGACCTACTCAAATCAGTTTCTGATTCTCTTTAATCAACATCAGCTAAAAGACTCTGGCACTTCAGAAGCAACTAGAGGGGAGTGTGGTTTTCCAGAAAAAAGCCATGCCTCAAGAGTCAAGCTCCCTGCCCCTGGCCTTGCTCTTGCCACAAGTCAGGATGCCCACAAGTCAGAAGAGCCCAGGAACTGAAAGTCAGAGGTCTCACTTCCACGACCCTCATTCTGCTTCAAGGTCACTGACTTTTACCTTCTTGTCCCTCTAGTGTAGCCAGTGCCAGGTCTTTGACATAGGCCTCCCCCTCTAATGCTTGCTGACCAAGTAAAGCGAAGGAAAGAAAGAGGGAAGGACAGAAGCACAGTGTGAAGAGGCCAGTACAGTAGCGGGTACTGGCAGCCTAACCCTCGTCTCCAAGGCCTCTCATGGTTCCCCAGCCAGAGGGGCTCCAGCCCACTGCGACGCTCCCGCTGGAAGGACTTCAGACTCAGGAGAGAGAAAACACAGGACGAAATTTCACACCAACCCATTTACAGCCCATGTCAAACCCGGGGACAGACGCAGAGAACTGACATCAGCCCTCTTTTGGGCTGGGCTTACACTCGCTCACTCTTCTCCCTTCCCCTCCAACCACGCACATCCTGTGTCCTGTCCTGAAAGAGATCCATCAGAGTCTCCTGCCTGGGATCAAATGCTGCTGACAGCAGGCCTGGCTCTTAATGCCTTGTCTCTGCCACTCTCCCTCCTCTCTTCTGGCCAGCGTCTCATAAGCTAGACACCATGGGGCAATGCCCTGACCAACACAAAGCTGTCCCCAGAGAGGGCACTGGGTAAATCAGGCTCTACTGCAAGTCAGGGGGGTAAGAGGGCCCACTCAGGAGCCAGACTGCCCAGGTTGGAGTCCTGACTCAGTGGGTTAGGCAAGCTAGTTCACTTGTTTTTTTTTAAAGATTTATTTATTTATTTGAGAAAGAAAGCACATGTGTGAGTTGGGGCAGTTGGGGGCGGGAGCACAGAGGGAAAAAATCCCAAGCAGACCATTCCCCACTGAGTTCAGAGCCTCAATCTCATGACCCTGAGACCATAACCTGAGATGAAATCAAGAGTCAGACACTTAAACAACTGAGCAACTCAGGCACCCCTCGAGTTAACTTCTTTTTTTTTTTTTTTAAGATTTTATTTATTTATTTGAGAGAGGGAGGGAAAGCAGAAGGAGAGAGAGAGAGAGAAGAAGCTGACTCCCCGCTGAGCAGAATCTTGAGGCGGGGCTCAATCCCAGGACCCTGAGATCATGACCTGAGCCGAAGGCAGATGCTTAACGACTGAGCCACCCAGGCACCCCTTGACTTAACTTCTTTATGTCTCAGTTTTCTTATCTGTAAAATGGGGCTGCTAATATAACCTCATAGATTGGTCCTGAGGATTATGTGAATTGGAGGAGAGAGAAAGTAGGGGCCAGGAGTGCAGCAAAGAGGCTGATAGGAAGTCAAGGCAAATCTAAATTTCCATTGTTCTTCGATCCTAGCTGATTGGGATATGGGACTGTTTTGCCCAAGGGTCAAGAAAGAATTCTTGAGACATTTTATGGTGCAAGAAGGTGTTGGGTGACATGCATAGAACAGTGTCTAGGACAGAGCAAGCACCAAAATGGCTGAGCCTGGGTCCTGACTGAAATAGTGTGGCTGCTGCTGCCTCTCCCAAGATCAATGGTGGAGGAATTATACAGAGAAAACACCAAGAAATTAAAAGAACTATGAGAAACCCCTTGGATGAAGGGTAGACCTGTTTTGAACTGGTGTGTGTGTGTGTGTGTGTGTGTGTGTGTGTCTGTCTGTCTGTCTGTCTGTGGTTTGGGGAAAGATGCGGCCAGGCATGGCTGTGGAATGACCAAAAAAAAA
>RCUC01144918.1:0-36616 GCA_003697995.1 Taxidea taxus jeffersonii
GCCATTCACTGGTTGACTGAGGTTTGGGGAGTTAGCCAAAAATCCCTGGGGCCTCGGTGACCTCATCTCGGGATGGGGTGATCAGGGTCCCAGCTTGGCAGGGCCATCCTGCAGATGGAACACATTCCTGTAGGTGCTCAGAGCCCACCCTGACCCCGGCATCCATCACAGACACTCTGTTATCTGACATTCCTTCCTTTACTCTGCGAAAGGCCTCTGGGTTCTTGAGAATAACAGATGTCCATAAATTATATCCCCAGAGAACAGAAAAGAAGTACTCCAAGAGGTAAGGCACACACGCGTTCACAATAGGTGTGAACCATCCAATGTCCATCCGTTGGTGAAGGAATCAGCAAGTTGTGGCATATCTACCCAGTAGGACATCATTCGGTCAGAAAGCCAAATGACATAGGGGCCCAGGCTGCAGGGCACATGAGCTATAGGAACACTTCCATGGTGAGGAAGGAAGCCAGGTGCAGAGATCGATTTCCAGAACAGACCAATCCACGGAGAGGAAGGGTCCAGATGGCAGCCAGGCTGGCAGGAGGTGGGCCGGGAGGGGTGGCTCTGTGGAGATGAGAAAGTTCTGATACTGAGTGGAGGGGGTAGGTCCACAATGCTGGGAATGTGCTAAATGCCACTGAATTGTTCACTTTCAAATGGTTAATTTTATGTTATGTGAATTTCACTGCAACTAAAAAAACAAAAAAGCCTACTGCATAGGGAAGGTGACATTGAGAAAAGTCTAGTCTTTTTCTAGGACTTTTTCTAGTCTAGGACATGTATTTCTTCTACATGTTCATTAGTGACAACATAGGAAAAATGTAAAGAAATAAATAAAAATGAGATTTATTCTTTGCACATACATTCCACTTTTAGAAAATTAGGAGACTGACATGCATATTTTTGGTGACTGGCTTTTCACGCAAGCATATTCCTGTAGTCTTAAAGATTCTTTGAAATCGTGCGTTTAAGCATTTGAATACTTTGCCTTCCTGTGGACACTCCAGATTGATTATCAATCATAGGACTAAACGTGGCCTGTATTTCTCTCCATGGCTCCTTTGTGGCCTGAGCCAGAACCTGATGAAGGTCCTCCCACGAAGGAGTCCCAACACCCATGCCCTCTTGGCCTGCACAGGACACCAGCCACTTTGTCACCCAGGGGGTGACCTACAGAGGAGGGAGGGGACAAAGTGCTGGCCTTGGAGAACCTCAGGAACAAAGGGTCAGAGGCCACGGAGGATGGTGGGCTCCAAGGAGAGGGTGTGGTGGGTCTGGAGGGGAGGGAGGCAGGTGGAAGGAATGGTCAGCAAGGCGAGAGGGGAGGATCTAAACCTCCTAAAGTCAGTCCCTCCCCTGTGTGTTCTGCATCCTGGGCCCCAAACCTGGACTCCTCCCCAGGCTGGAGAAGCATAGCCAGGCCACTTAATTGGGAGCAGGGAAAGCTGGGTCTGCTGAGCAAGCTGGGTCCCTCTTCACAATCAAGGAGGCTTTTCTGAGAAAGGGACCTATATCCATGCACTGGGGACTCCAGGCAAGCTGCTCGCCTGCCTTTCATAGGCTCCCCTGTGCCTCTGAGATCTGGGGGAAGGAGCGAGCTCTGTATCTCTAAGCACCTCTTGTCCCCAAGGACCGAAATATCCCAGCTGAGTTTCCCTGGCCTTGTGGTTATTTCAGCTCCAAAAATGCTCTGGCCGGCTCTGGGGACAAGAGCAGAGCAGCCAGGAGAGGTGTAGGGTGGGGTGTGCCTTGTGGCCCTTCCACTGTGATGGAAAGGGAAGGAGGCCCCACGATGTGGGCTGGGGGGGAATCTGCCTTTCCATCAGGTTGTAAGGAGCAATTTCTCTTGATAATACTATTCTGGTTTTGTACCTGGACGTGTTCCTGCTTTGTTCTATGGGACTAGCTGACTTCACCACAGCCCTGGAAGGGAGGAACCATCATGCTCATTTTATGGAGAGGCGGAAGACACAGAGAGGTGAGATGACCTGCCAGAGATCACAGAGCAGTGAGTTCAAGGGAAGCCCTGGGGCTGCAGGGGAGCATCCTCCCCATGGGGAAAAATAGCCCAAGACCACAGAAAACAAGCCAACTGGTGCATCTGGAACAATGCTTGCACTCCAATATGGACAGAGGAGCTTTCTGACTCTTTCCCACAGTCTTCCTTGGCCTCAGCTGGTGATGGGGAGGGTGACATCATGTGTGACGGAAGGACCTGGCAACTTTCAGACTGCCTGCAATTATGCAGAGCTGCACAAGACAGTAAGCACAGCGAGGCCTGCCAGAGAGGTGCTGGTCTGATTTCCCCTCCTTTCTTTGCAGGGAAAAAAGCAAGAGCTAAGAATGGGGCACTCTTGACTTCAAGCCCCTGGTTGGCCACTCACATAGCTGTGTCTCTGAGTCTCTGTCTCTTCCTGGAGAAATGGGAAACAGGACACGCCCTGCCCCGCCCAGCTCCGGGGGCCATCACAGCCATGAGAACACCGCTCTCCGTGGTGATGTGCACAAAATATTGAGTCCAGACTGCTGCCCTGGCCTCCCGAGTTAGAGCTGCACCTGGCCCGCAGACATGTAGAAAATGATGAATTCCACCTGGACAGGAATCCTGAAGACGGCCCACCTGCTGCTAAAACACCAAACACCCACCGACCGTGACACCACGATGGTTGGATCGAGGAGCCAGTGAGGCAGCCCCCATGTACACTGAATGGGTGACTCTAGCCTGTCAGGCAGACAGACACCCTGTCCCACCCACCGTCTGCCACGGGGACGCAAGCCGGGACCACTGGGTGGCGTGGCCCCTGCCACAGACCCAAGTCCTGCTATAGGACCCTCCCTTGACCATTCTCTTTGGGGCCACAGCTCTCTGTGCACATGTGACAGGGGCTGGGGGTCTGGTAAGGGGACCACCCCATCCTGGCTGGAGGCAGACAGCCCCCTAGAAGCAGGGCGTGCTGGGTCTGTGACTTCTCGTCACTTCTCGAAAACCAGAGAGGGAGGGACTTATCAAGGGGAAGATCTGAGCTGGTCCAGCAGTGCTGTGGACACCCGGTGACAGGGTTCCAACCGCAGGGACCATCCTGCCAGGTCCACAGTGGCAGAGGTTGGGGATGGGTCCAAGCCCAAGCTGACAGCGGGGGAGCTGAGAAGATAAACGCCTCCTTCTGCTGTGGGTGACGTTCTTTGTCAAAGATGGGCAAGCAGGAAAACAGAAGAAAACCCCAGCATGATGCTTGTGAAGGGACACGACAGCCCAATTGAAAGGAATGACATCCTCAAGATTCAGAGAAAAGCATCCTCTCTGAAAAGGATTTATCCCCGAAAGCTGAAGAAAATGTAAGGAAATTCATGGTTGGCACCCTTGGGCTTTCAGAGGGAGCAAGAGAAACGTGAAAGGAAAATCTCAGGGTAAGAGCAGAAATAGAATTGCCAAAATGGGGGCAGGGGGGCAGTGAAAGGCAGAGTTTATGTGTAGAAAAGGAATCAGGGACAGTGCAGAAATCCTTGTGGAACATTCCCAGAAGGTAGCAGAAGAAGACAAAGAAATAAAATAAACAGGAGGGGAGAAAAAAAAACAAAATGTGTCCTCGGAGGTTAGAACACAGGAATCTAGCCTCAAAATTGAAAGTGTTCTCAAGGAAGGAGCCACAGGTGTAACAGAGAGACATGGAATGAAGGCAGCACGGGGAGCAGCTCAGCACGTCCCAGACAAAGTGGCCATCAGATCCACCTGGGGGAGATATTTAACCACAAGGAGAAAGAAAACCAGGCAAATGAATGAACGATCGGATTGGCGGAAGATACCTCTCTAATGCTAAGTGTTAGATCACCAGAGGACCCCCCTCCAGATGTTTGAAATTCTATATCTGGTGAGGGCGCCATCCAACCGGGCTGGAGTCAAAGAAGAATCCCAGAATGCAAAACCAACACCCAGGTCAGAGAAACTTGACCTTGTCCCCATTTCTACCATTGAAGCTTTCATGGTCCTAGCCTCACACGTCCTTAGCATCAGCGTTTGAAGATGTCTGTTGGCCACTGACAGGGGAACCACAATTATCAACCCAGAGGGGGATGGACACATCAAATGGGAGTGAGCTCATGTGTGAGGCTCACAGTCTCAGCCAATGGGATTCTAAACCCTGAATGTGCTGCAGTCCACTCTCCAGAGCAGAGATCCAGGATAAGGAGGTAGTCATGTAAGGACCACAGTCTGTGAATTGTGTCTATACAGTCCGGAGGAGGTAGGACACATGGGACCTGGCCGGCAGACACTCTGCTGTTGGCTCCAGAGGTCGGCAGGAGACCCGAGAAACGGGCATCCGATGCGCAGTGGGGAGGCTCCCCTTTGTCTCCAGAGCCCAGAGAGGTGGCCAGGGTGACATTCCTCCAACAGCTGCGATCCATCCTATCCATCTCCCCTCCCACGTGCTGCCACAGATCATTCCTTTGAAGTCCGATAGCTTTGAGGTGTGGGGCAGAATTGCACACCACATTAGGGGTGACAATTCAGCTCAAGCCCCATTCTTCCCCGGGGGAGCCCAGACCCCCACATCAGGAGGTGTTTTGGGGAACGCAAGAGCTTTCATGTCCGTTATGTCCATTTCCTGCTGAAGATCACACGGCCCCAAAGGGGAAATTACATTTTTCAGATTTATACGACTGCCTCAGATCTTTCCTTTCCTCCCTCCCTCCCTCTTCTTCTCATCCATCCAACAAAGCAGTTTTGAAGACCTATTACATATCAGACCGGAATGATGTCATTCCTTTCCCTGTAGGTGTGGGCACACTGAGAAACCAATTGGCACCAAGAATCACAGCAGGATATTTACACCCACCTCCCTCCGTGTTTTGCAACGCGCTGTCCTTATTCTGACACCCCCTAGCGCCTAGCATCGGAGTCTATAAACAGAGCCCACATAATTAAGCTAATGACATCGATTTTCTCAGTTCAGCTGGGTAATGGTAGAATTTATTCCACGTTAGAAAATCTCACGCAGTCTGTTGCAGGCTGCAGAATTATGATGCTCTTGGAACTCTGCCTGCAAACCTACCCTGACTCAGATTTACTTCCTGGAGCCCAGCCCACTCTGTCCACCCTCCAGAGAGTTCTAAGCTCCTTTCTATCTCCTTCAGTCCACCATGGCACTGAAGCACTTGGTTCTCCCTGCACTCTTCTGACTTCCAAACAGGAGCCCTGCTGGACACAGACACAGCTATAGTGTCCAGAGACCACACCTCAAAGATCCCTACTTCTCCATTCCAGCTGTGCCCCTCTGTGGCTGGATTCAGAGACCAGAGGAATTCCCATTCTTGCCCATTCTTTGTTCCCATTCCTTCTTACCAGTGACACTTATTGGCCACTGTTAATACTGACATTTGATTCAGCTGGCGTTTACAAAACACCTGCTGCATGACAGACACAATGTCAGGAGGCAGCACATGGGAGGTGATGAAGACGGTGATGCTGCCATAACATGGAACATTCTCAGGTTAGAGTCGGCAAAGCACAGCCACAGATACTCAGTCCTGAGCATCTAGCCTCTGGAGCAGGTCTCCCGAATCCTATTTATGGATGAAGAGGCTAAGACAATGAGGAAAAGGGCTGCACATGAGACACACTGAGACAAATGGCCCTGTCATGTTACCCAGAGCAAGCCACCTGTGATGCCTGTCCTCTCTCTAAGGCATCCTCTCTGGCAGTGCCCCTCAGGCCATGGGAAAAGAAAGCACCTAGAGTGGGCTCAGAATGATGATGGCAGGTATGCTGGGCACTTCTGCAACACCCTTAACTCCCCACAGAGGCAGCCAAGGCTGGCCTGGGCAGAGCCACTTCTGAACAAATGCTGGAGCTGGTAAGTTTGCCAAGGTCCTCGGGAACCTGGAGACAGCCACCTTCATGTCAACACATGTGTATCAACACTGGCTATGTGACAGGTCCTGAAGCCACAGCTCATCCATCCATCTTCAACAATGAGCCCAGAGTGGATGGGGACCTGCCACTGGGGGGTAGGTAGGGTAGGCAGTGAAATGGCCCTGATTAACCGGGCCACTCAGATTGCTTCTTGGCTAAAACTGTGGCTGTCGTTGTTAATACAACTCTCTGGCCCAGGTAGTGAGTTTTCGGTGCAAGGAAGCATTTAAGTAGAGGCTACACATTTTCTTGCAAGATGTGGCCTGCCCAAGGAGGGGTGCTGGAAGACATTGACATTGCCTGAGGATATCCTAATCTCAAACTTCTGTGATCTTTTCATCTTTAACAACCTTCTATTTGACAGTGCAAAGCCATCTAGATGTCCAAATATCTGGGGAATGAATATTAAATTGTGATAGATATATGTTGTTTTTTTAACCATCTTATGTAAAAACTATGGAAGGCAGTGTAGGGCAATGGCAAAATCAGTGCCTTTGTCATCAGACCCTCATCGATTCAAAACCATCTCTGCCCCTTACCTAGCTGTGTGATCTTGCAAGTTACTTACCCTCTCTGAACTTCAATTTCAATATCAGCAAACTTGAGGATAATAACACCTTCATCTCAAAGTCCTTTTGCATATGAGAAGTAGTGTCTGGAAATATCTTAGTATTATGCTAAGAACATACTACGTCTCCAATAAATGGTAGCTAACTACAAAAATGGCTACATTATCATTAACCAAATCTCAGATTATTTGAAGTCATTAAAATGATGCTCACAAAGCATTCTGAATAATGTGGGAGAATACTTCCAAGAGGAAACTTAAGAGTATAAAAGTATCTCAATTACATAACAAGATTCGTAGAAAAAAGACAGGAAGAAAATACATCAGAACGTTACAATAGATGGCAGATTTACAGGTAGCTCTGTTTTTTAGTGTTTGAGCTCTCTGTAGTAGGCAAGCATTACTGTGGGGGAGGGCAGGACTCAGATTCTGGGCAGGTTTCTGGCAGCAGGAGTCCACGCTGGACCTCCCAAAGGCAAGTGGCCAAGTGGCCAAGTGGCCAGAGAGGCTCAGCTGGGTCAGTACCACGGACAGCACTCAGGGCAACCAATGCCCTTGTCTCCATGGAGGCTCTTCTCTTGGGGTTTTGGGGGTCCCAAAAGACCAGGCCCAGCTGCTGTTAGGCAGATTCCTGCATTCCCGTAGCACCGGATGTCACACCAGCCTAGAAGGTGGCAGATGCCTTTTTTCTTTAGTGTTTCACTGAAAGGACACTGACTTTGTTCTAACAGAGTAACAATAATACAGGCAGTCAGGTGAATAGCAAAAGAATTTCTACTCCCTCCCATCCTTGTCAAACAGGATATCATTATTGTTGTTATCTTACGGGTTTTTTTGCCAATGTAAGGAGTAAGAGAGGTATCTAGTTATTTGGTTTGCTTTTACATTGAGGCTTAACATCTTTTCACATCCATGTTTAAAATTTGTATCAGGACGTGCTATTTTTCTGTATGTTGCCTTTTAAGTAACTTTTTCATTTTTCCCTTAAAAAACTCTTCTTGTAACTTTTTTTTTAATTAAGGACATAGGAAGGCCAGAAGGCTTTTGTGCTAGACTGATTGGGTTTGATTCTCAAGTCTACCCTCTCTAGCTGCCTACAATGTCTTTTCTCCGAAACACAGGTTCCTCACCAGTAAAAATGGTAATATGTCTTCCTTGTAGGACTGTTGTAAAAATTTTAGTATAAAACAAAGAATACAACCCAGCAATAGTTATTACTATAAGTTGGGAGTGGTCACCCACTGTTGTGTATCTCCTAAAATTGAGGTTGACATTCTGGCCCACAAGTCTCTATTCATACCCAAGGACACTTGGCTCCCTGATCCAGAAACTCTCCCAACTCTTCCCACATCTCCCCAAGCCCCACTGCTATGTAAGAGCCTCTGCTGTTTCCCAAACAACTCCTAACCAGGTAGACAGTAAAGACTGTCAGTTCCTCCTTGAGACTTTCTATGGGGGAAAATTTTAAAGATCAAGAGATAATTTTGTAAAGAAATAGGTTGCTATGCAAAGCCATTTCTACCAGCTAGAAAAAAATATTTCTTGTCTATTTGTGTAGAAAATGATAAGTTAATGTGCCATGAATTGGAAAGGTTTGCAGGAAGCCTGGGTTTGGGCTGCATGGCTGACCAGGTGAACTGGTTTAACCAAACAGGCATCTACATACATACCTTCAGGAGCACACACCTAACTGCATGTCCCTTCTTCCTTACCTCTGCTCACCCTCTCCCCTCTGTCTGGAATCACGCCACTCTGCTCTGGCATGAACAAATCACATCCTGCTTTTAATGATAAGCACAGCTGCCTTCTCTTCCAGGAAGCTCTCCTACATCCCTAGAGGTAGAAGAAATCTTTATCTACAATCTCCTGACATTTTGCGTCTCTGTCTTCTGGGAGCTCCAGACATGCACCGGTTTGTGTCCTCCAGTAGAAGGTGAGCTCCTGAAGACAGGTCAGACCTCATTCAACCCTGTATACTCGGTGCTTCATAAGGCCTGGAAAGCACAAGTGCTCATCAGAAGTGCATTGCACTGAGAGCCAACATGACGTAGAAGACATATAGAGAAACATGGCCTGTGTCTTACTGGTCCCAGGACCTTGGCGACATTCGAGGTCATCCTAAAATATAAGTGGGATCCAAGAGGGCAGCCTGGGAGATTAAAAGATTCCAGACCAATGTCCTAATTTCGGCTCCTCCAAAGAGTAAGTTATGTGGGCAAAATAAGTTCTCTGGGCCTCAGTTTCTCTGGCTATACCATGGGGATAAAAATGCCCACTTCCAAATGTAAGAATGTCATGGGATTACATGCATGAGTGTGGGTGGGGGTGAAGATGGCCTAGCCAAGCGCACAGAATCTTCTAGGTACTCAGTGTGTGGGCACTATTATAAACATTTTTTTTAAAAATCATAACAAGTAAGCATTGAAGCCACCCACACGTCATCACTCGTGGATGGGAAAAGGGAACTCTTCCTTGAGGGATACAAACCCTTGTGATAGAGTCTAGGATGGGGGGGCCTGGGGGTGCTCGTTGGTCATGTGGGCATACTCAGGCTCCATGAGCACTGAAATCACAACTACTCATTCATTCATTCATTCATTCATTCATTCATTTCACCATGGGAGAGACACAAAGACCTGTGTGTGGCTGGAATGACAGCAAGTCAGTCCCAAAGACCCTGATATCGCCCTCAGCCAGACATTAGAGTCAGCAAGGGGTTAACTTAGGGGTGAGGTGGGCTTGTATCCAGTAAACAGAGACATCAGGGTTAAATCACCAACATTTCACAGAAAGTAGAAAACTGAATATGATTCCAGGACTGGGGGAAACTTTGAGACCAGGTACTCCCCTTGTTCCATTTTATAGATGGGGAAACTGAGTCCCAGAGCGCTTACATGTCTTAACCAAGGTCATTAGACCTGGAGTTGGAACAGGAGCCCAGGTGGCTTCTGAGGTGCCGCCGCTCATTGTTGACTTTGTTTGCCTTCAGACACCCTTCAGTTGCACAGGAACTAAACACTCCTTTAGCATATAATCAAAATTAAGAAAACTCATCAACCAGCTCAGGCTTAGCAAGACAAACTAACCGGAAGTAATCATGATGGGTAATTTGGTCGTAATTCACAGAGACAGACAGGAGCTGCAGTTTAGTAGAAAACCTTTAAAGGACTTCAGATCATAGAACTTTTCAAAGTACTTTAGTACTCTAGCTCTTACCTTGTCTGCCCACCTCCCTTCACCTGTCTGCCCACTTGCCTTACCTGTCCATCCACCTGCCTTCATGTTTTGCCCACCTGCTTTACGTGTCTGCCCACCAGAAAGCTGATGGCAGAAGTCATAAGGTGCCATCTTTCAGGCATGCTGTCTTCCTTCCTTATACCTGTCACTTCATCTCTGCCTTTTCTGCTCTGGACAAACACCACGATCTCCCACCTGGAGCCACCAGAAGTCCATGCCCCCTACTTGGTCTTTTGCCACAGTGGTCGGGGTCTCTCCAGAGCTTGAGCCCAACTCTGCTGGGACCCTACCTCGGCCTCCCCTTGCTGGAATCTTACAAACACGGCAAACGGGCTGCCAGAAGACCACATCTCCCCTCACAAGGTTTTGACAGTTGTGACGTTTCATATGAATACCACAATTCTCAAAAGACTGGGGTGACGAGCCCCATCCATGTTCACATATTCCCCTGCCACAGTCCCAGCCCGCAACACAGCTGGGCCAGCCCTGCTCACCTACATCCTCCGCCCCACCCCTGTAGCCTCTGGAGTTTGCAGCCTCTAGTTCTCCAAGACAGTCTCAATGTCTTGCCTTGGTGCTCTGGGACCTTCCTCTCTGACAGTAGCCACATTTTCCAGATTCTGCTCTTTCTCTCCACTCTCCATCTTCATGCCTTACATCTGTCACCAGTTCCCAAACTGACCACAAGTTCTTCAGATCTCTTTTTCCAGCCAACTCCTATTCATCCCTTGATGTCCAGCACAAAAGTCGCCTCTCTAGTAAGACACACAAGGCTGAGTATGACTCCTCCTCACTTACGTCGTGCTTGGCACCCAATAGGCACTCAAGGTCTGTTCTCATTGACTGGCCCTTTCCTACTGTTTTCTTTTGCTAAATCCAAGAGGAGGCCATTACATCTTGTAAAGAGATCTTTTAAAAATGATAACTGAGAGTAAGCTCATACTTTTAGAATGAAATGACTCACTAATAGGTCCCTACTGGCTTATCACTGTATGTAGGCAACCAATTCCTCCCCGTGATACACGGGGCCAGAAGACAAGGTTTTTTCTTTGCTACAACAGCTTTTTGGCTAGGTGGGTGAGTGGCTTTGGTCAGAAGAGGAATGTGGCTGGAGTGGAACTCTCTGGTGCCATCAATCCTGCCTTCTAGGAGAATATTCTGATGCTGGAGCTCCTCCCTGTCCTTTCAACTCGCTGCTTCCTAGCACACACAGCTGTGGACCATCATTAAAATCTTGTTTATTTGCTGAGATGTGACTCCCCCCCCCCAACCCCCGGCAATGTGACAGTCTTAACTTCATCAATTCACGAGCCAATGGAGCTTTTCTAAAAACTAATTTCTTAATTATGAACTCAGACCATTCATTTGTCAAATTACTGAACAGAAACAGAAACATCAAATAATTCCCATTCCTCATCCCTCGATAAACACCTCACCAGTCAAACACGGACTTCTGCTTGATTCCCCATAGAACAGGAAACACAGGGCAGCAATTGCAGGAAACACAGGGCAGCAATTGCAATGTCTAAACACATGGGTGAATTCTGAGGCCTCGGATGACCGAGGAGCGAGAAGCACGCTTAGCTGAGCACTTGAAATCCACCAGCATGAATGAGGACCAGCAATGTTAATTTAACTCAATTGTAATTAAGTTAATTTTAATTTTAAAAGTGATTTCTGTTTGCTTATTGGGAAACTGAAATATCTGTGGAACAACTCGGGCACGTGGGTCCACTTCTCCAACTGTAAATTTCATAGCTCAAAATATCGACCAAGTACTCCCAAAGACATTTTAGTGGCTAAAGAAACTGAGATGTGCTGCAAGACCAAGAGAGAAACTGGATTTCAAAGACTTAGTATGAAAGTAGAGTGGAAAGGATCTCACTGGTAATGTCACATCAGTTATTTGTCCACATTGAAGGGGTTCAGAGCAGGTCTCCTTACCACGTGCCACGTTAGCACATGGACTATTTTCTGCTGAAGACAATCGAGACCCTGTGGGCTCCAAGGAAACTTTTGGCCCCTCCCTTAACACCTGGAAGAATCAAAATGGAGGATCTTCCCCAGGATGAGAGTTAGTACAGAGATAAATTTATCTGAGAGACCTATTCATGGGGCAGGGAGACATGACATCACCAGACACCTGCTCCTGACTGCCCTGTGAATGCCTTCCTCCCCTTTGAAGCCCCAGGCCCCCACCCCATTCCCTAGCTCAGGATGGGACTGATACCGTACGTATTGTTCCTTTCCGACTTGGACCCTCTTATCTACAGGGGTGTTCCCAAATGTATGAAATTAAATTTGATTTTCTTCCATTAATCTATCTCATGTCTATTTATTTTTGTTGTTGTTTGTTTTATTTTGAAGCATGGAGCCTGATACAGGGCTTAAACTCACAACCCTGAGATCAAGATCTGAGCTGAGATAGAGTCAGATGTTCAACCAACTGAGTCAGACAGGCGCCCCCTTAATCTGTCTCATGTCAATTTGATTCTTAGACTAGCCAGAAGAACATTTGAGGGATGGAGTAAAATTTTTCCTCCCCTACAGTTCTGGTGAACCCTGTCCGCTGACTATGGATCACCCCATGGTGGCTGCAGCAGAGATACATTCAACACTCTGACAGCTGGCAAAAGGTCAGAATTCCCATAGCAGATCCTGGGTCTGTACCTGCAGAGTCCAAAGGAAGCTGAGTGGTAAAGGTCCTTTTGACCCTTTTCTAAAATTTAGAGAAGCAGAAAATATTGGGGGAGCTAGCTCCTTGGGCTTGGTGACTCTACTATTTGGCAAGAGTACTCAATGTTTTTATCCATCCTTTTCCTCCCAGAAATGGACATTACTTCTGTCTGCTGTGTTGTTCTATGTCCCAAGCACTTGGCATTCTGGCCAGTGAGCACGCCCTCTCTGGTCTTCCAGTCAGAGGATGGGTGTCTTTGCCCATCTGCTGGGCACCCCCGCAGACTGTGGATCTGAAAATCTTTGTCTGACCGTGTCAGGATCAGAGATCCTGGTTCATGAGAAGCTGTTGTTGTCTTGACCTTCATTGTCACTGTTAGAAAAATCCCATTCCAGGAGCACCTGCCCAGTGTCACAAATCAGTGGGTCTCAGACTGGAGGCATCCCATTTTCATGGGAGACCAGAGACCCACGACCACCGGTGGGACAAAGGCCTTTGCTTCCTGAGACTGGCTTTGAGAAAAACTTCTGTGCTCACGGGGGTACATCATCTGTACCCACCCCAAGGATGCCACCTGCATCCAAGAAAGATTTATCTTAAGCCTGGAAAATTACCTCTGGGTCGTTCCATGAAAAGGCTTATTAGTCTGAATCACTATTGACAGATCCTACTCATTGATGGCCAAATGGCTGATTCTCTGAATTTGCTATATTTGAACGAAGAAAAAAATTTTAAAGATCTCTCATCCTAAACAATTTCTTGGCACCTTCCGAGAGGCTGAATTAAAAAGAGGACACAAGGAAATACAATGACTCCTCTTAGGGACTCCCTTAACAGGATGAAAGAGAAATCAGACTTGAACAAAAAGTAAATTCAACAGAAATTCCCCTTCTCAAAATCTGGCCCCATCTGCCTATCTCAGCTTCCTTTTTTTTTCTTATGAGATTTACAGAGAGTCCCACAGCCCCATCTCCAGGCCTGGCATCCACGGGTTACTCATGTACAAGCTGAAAGCCAGGAGGTGGGCTTAGTGGAGCAGTGGGATGGGCAGCAGGGCCCGCCACACTGGGCTCTATAAATCAGGCTCCACCAGCTTCTGGTCTTCCTGTGCAAGTCCTTCATGGATATAGCCTAGACCCCCACCAGAAGAATAAATGTCCCCTAGACAGCAGCAGATCTTTTCCAGGAGATTCTAGCAAATTTGGAGAAGAATTAGAAAGATTGTAGCTATTGCTTCACTAGGTATTTACCCAAAGGAAACAAACATGGTGATTCAAAAGGGCACCCATGTTTATAACAGCAATGTCCCCAAGAGCCAAACTATGGAAAGAGCCCAGATGACCATTGATAGACAAATGGATAAAGAAGATATATCATCACACACACACACACACACACACACACACACACACACACACTGGAATATTGCTCAGTCATCAAAAAATGAAAGCTTGCCATTTGCAATGACGTGGATGGAACTAGAGGGTATTATGCTAAGCAAAATAAATCAGTCAGAGAAAGACAAATACTGTAAGACTTTACTCATATGTGGAAGTTAAGAAACAGAGGATCATAGGGGAAGGGACAGAGGAATAAAAGAAGGGACAGAAGAATAAAATAAAACAAAATCAGAGAGGGAGACAAACCATAGGAGACTCTTATGGGGTCTCCCATAGGGGATGGGGTAACTGGGTGACAGGCATTAGGGAGGGCAAGTGATGTAATAAGCACTGGGTGTTACATGCAACTGATGAATCCCTGATCTCTACCTCTAAAACTAAAAGAAAAGAAAAGAAAAGAAAGATTGATAGCCCCTCACAAATCCGCCTCATTGTCCCAAGAGGAAACGCGTGACCAGAATTTCTCCTAGGCTGTCTCACACATGACCAGGTATTGCTCAGAAACTTGCAGAAGGGGAAAATAAAATTTCAGGATGCCCCCTCCTTTCCAAATCCAGACCCATCAGTCACGGATCCTTTCTCTCCCAGGGACAGCTTTGGCCCTGTGGATGGTCGCACTTTGCCTCCTGAGAACCTGGCTTGGGCTGTGTCTGCCTTGGACATGTAGGTTGCTGGCTCTTCCTTTGGGATACTTGGGAGTGATTCTGGATCTTGGGAAGATGGTACCATTTGCAACCTCTTTGGGGACCCCTCTTACACCCCAAGAGGAAGGAGAGGTTATTCAACACTGCTAGGAATATTTACAGTGTGTCCTGGTTGAAAACTGGCAAGATATTTAGAATATACACATATATTCTAAATATATACATAGAACATTATATATATGTACATATATATTCATATACATACATACATATATATACACACATAGAATATTGTATATATAAAACATCAATTAAATAGAATATAATATATATAAATAAAAGAAAAGGGTGGAATTTGATCTTTATCTACAGGACACCGCAAGATAAGGGATTCCACACAGAAATAAGAAACCCACTGAAAGGAGAAACTTCATACCATTTATACGGTTTGAAATTGGTGAAGTAGAGTTTCGTTGTAAAAAATGCTACAATAAGGGGCGCCTGGGTGGCTCAGTGGGTTAAGCCTCTGCCTTTGGCTCAGGTCATGATCTCAGGGTCCTGGGATCGAGCCCCGCATCAGGCTCTCTGCTCAGCAGGGAGCCTGCTTCCTCCCCTCTCTCTGCCTGCCTCTCTGCCTACTTGTGATCTCTGTCTGTCAAATAAATAAAATCTTTTTTAAAATGCTACAATAACAAAACACATTTAAAAAGAGTTCTTAGTAAAGAAACAGTAAGACAAACTTCTGCCGAACAGAATACACAATAAACACCTTTCTGCCGCAGCTGTACAGTCTAAAACTTAAAGATCCCAGGAGTGTGACCCTGAACTTGGGATGAATACTCTTCAGAGTAGTTTCTGGCACAACCTTCTGATCTTCCTCTTCCTCTACAGAGAAATCTTTCTCAATCAAGTTTAAGGAAGCTTTGTACACAGACTCGTTTTCATGGTTTTTTTTTTCTAAGATTTTATTTATCTATTTGACAGACAGAGATCACAACTAGGCAGAGAGGCAGGCAGAGGGGGCAGGGGGAAGCAGGCTTCCCATTGAGCAGAGAGCCAGATGCGGGGCTCGATCTCAGGACCCCAAGATCATGACCTGAGCCAAAGGCAGAGGCTTTAACCCACTGAGCCACCCAGGCATGCCCATTTTCATGGTTTTGTAGAGCTTCCATCTTGTCCACACCTCCACATTCTTCCATCATTATACTAAATTTCTCGGTTTCACCTAGCTTCTCAGTAGCTGGAAAGATATTTGAAGTGGCCACAAAGGGCCTCATCAATGGTTCTATTATGCCACGATGAACGAGGTATACAATCTGTTCAGTTGTCCCGCCACTTGGGTAGGTGGTCGCAGCCCAGACAGCTTCCTTTTGTGTCTTAAAGTCGGCCTTAGAGGGAACACCATTGAGGAATGGGACTAATTCACAACTTGTGGCATCTGGTCCTGGCAACCAGCTGTGATGTTTGACATTGTCCCCGTAGCTTTCTTCTGAATATTAGCTTTGGGGTTCACTAGCAGGCTGGGAAAGACAGCAAGTTCTCCTGCATCTATGATAACTTGAGTCTGTTCGTCTGTCCCAGGGACAATATTTCCTATGGCTCTTAGCGTGGGAGTCACAATGGACAATTCAGTAGCTCCTAGAAGCTTCCCAAGTTGGAGCACAACTCCTGTTTTCACAACAATTTCAATCTGTTCATTTGGACCATCAGGAAGGTAGTAAATGGCCCAGCAGGTATCTGCTAATATTTCTGGATCATCATGATGCAGGGACGAACATCATGGTAGGTAGGAAGAATCAGCTCAAGAGCATCTCACCAGGGTGCAGGATTCTTGTTCCGACAAAGGTATGAAAGTAACCAAGTAAGGTTATGTAAGTAGCCACATGCTAAATAAAGATGATAGGCCAGGAACTGCAAGGAGATAACCAATCTTGGAAAACTGAACCATCCCCTGCAATGTTTCCTAGAGCCCACACAGCTCGTTCAACAATGTGGGCATGGGAAGATGCCAATGGAGAAATGAATGCTGGGACAGCACCTCCATCTACCGCAGACTCCGTCAGTTCTGATGTCCCGGAAGCAATGGTAGTGAACCTCAAGCAGATTCAAACCGAATGGGACTTCAATTGGTTCTGCCCAAAAAGGACACACATTTTGGAACCAAACCAGTCCAGATTATGGCATCTATAGGGGGCTGTTCTTCCTTAGAGAGCAGTTTCCTGGTGGCTTGAGTAGCCTGCAAGTTGTTGCTATGGATGCCTTTGACAATGTCATCAACAGACCAGTTTACGGTGTTCTGGTTGTTGAAGTTTTCCTATCGTGGAGAGGTAGAGTCATCAGGAAATCAGCTTCTGTTTCTCCTTTTCAGCATCTGGTCAACCTTCTTGGCTTTCATCAGCTCCATGTTAACTTCCTTTTAAAGATTTTTTTTAAAAATTTATTTGACAGAGAGATCACAAGTAGACAGAGAGGCAGGCAGAGAGAGAGGAGGAAGCAGACTCCCCGCTGAGCAGAGAGCCCGATGCAGGACTCAATCCCAGGACCCTGGGATCATGACTGAGCCGAAGGCAGAGGCTTTAACCCACTGAGCCACCCAGGCACCCCTCCATGTTAACTTCCATTCTACGTTCGCCTCATTTCTGTACTGTCTTTCCCCTTGTTCTTGAATCTATTAAGATGGGCAGCTGGTGAATTAGCATTCTCATTGGTAGACATGGTTATGAGACAAAGGGGGAAACCTACACGGCCCACTCAGCTTTCCATGGGAGATGGACCAGGGCACACAGGCTGTGGGTCAGCTGTCCTCAAAATGTCCACCACGGATCAGCCCAAAGATGGTGTCTAGAATACTTTTATTTTTAAGTGGCCCTGTAGTTAAAAGTTAGCCATACTGGAAGCTGATATTCAGAACGTGATTGGAATTTCTTAAGGCCTTCACTCCTAAGTTAAAATTCGAGCTATGTTCCCAATGGGAAAAAAGCAAATTGAAGATAATTAGGTGGGGAGATCAACCCATGATGCCATTTAGGGGATGTAACTGAAGGAATTTCTTAAGGGATTGAAGGCAACTCTCCTTATCTTACAAATCTTTGCAAAATTAGAAATACAGACTCAGAAATAATTCAGAGTTGTTTAACCTGTCCTTTTTTACCAATCCTAAAGGCCTTCCTCTTTATCTCAAAAGTCTTGTAAGTATTGTCCTTAGGAATCCCAAGTCCTTCTTAGAGAAACTTAGTGCCTTCATGAGATAGAGATTTTCTACCCATATCTTCTCTAGGACCCAAGAGCCATTCTTTGAAATACACACATTAGGGAGAGATTTCTTACCAGAAGAGAGAGACAGACAGATAGAGGGAAAGAGGACGTCTTTGGAGATGGGGCAAATGAGCACATATGTTAGAAAGTGTAAGACCACTGTTTGCCCTGTTCATGTGTGTCCATGCCCGTGTGTTGTGGGTGTGTGCTAAGTCTCCTACATCTGGATGGCATTGCCAAAATTAATTTGTAAAATAACTCCACAGAGTTTTCTTGAGACACGAGCTTACAGGCTTGGCTGTTTCAAAACTCTCAGAAATTATCAAAACAAACCCAAGTGTTCTCCAAGTTCACGTGATCTAGGATTGGTCTCTAATAAGTGAAAGCTGGTTGAAGCATGCTGATATAATGAAATCAGCATGGGTTTAGAGTCCTTAGCATTAAATATAATCCTTTTATGCTACTTAGCTTCACTGAAAGTAAAATCAGCTCCCGTCACCTCCATTAGAGGGCTTGTCAGCAGGAAAGACAACATAAGTATCGCAGTTTAGCTGTTTCATGCTTTGTAAGGTTTTCGTGACTGATCAAAACACAATTGTTAAGAACAAGTAAGTTGAACAGACGCACATTTCTAAGCCAGTCTCCCCAAATCTTTTTGGTAATAACCTGAAATTTCAAACTTTGCTATTGAGTGTTGAGTAAAGTTAAATTCATCGAAGATCCAGATCAATTCCAAATAAGAGAAAATACAGAAACATTAATTGCTGAAGAAGAACGTGAACTACCAGAAACAATAAGGGAAACATCTCTGTGGGAAGAGAGACTGAGATGTGGGCTTCTGGTAAGAAACGGGATGAGGAATGGAAACGAATATTTTTTGTGGTTGAGGGAAAAGAAAGTAGTTTGGTCCTAAAGTTGAGTCTGGTTATTTAAAAGGGAAAACACAGGGGTGCCTGGGTGGCTCAGTGGGTTAAAGCCTCTGCCTTTGGCTCAGGTCATGATCCCAGGATCCTGGGATCGAGCCCCACATTGGGCTCTCTGCTCAGCGAGGAGCCTGCTTCATCTTCTCTGTCTCTGCCTGCCTCTCTGCCTACTTGTGATCTCTCTCTGTCAAGTAAATAAATAAACTCTTAAAAAATAAATAAAGGAAAACACAGAGCGGAGTCTGAAAGTTAAAAAAGGAAGTTGTAGAAGGCTTGTGGGAAAGGACTCCTCGGAAGGGGATTTGACGCATGGGCAGGACTGGCTAAGATAGGGACGGACTTAATCAAGTCAGCAAGCTTTAACACCAAAAGTGCACTTGGCGCAAGGTCAGAGTCTGGTTTTCTCTCTAGAGGCCGTTCAATGTTCAGCCTGAAGATTCCTTATGGAAAGTTCCAGCAAAGCTGATTTAAAAACAGCCCACGTGGCCCAGGACCATTCTCAGGGCACTTCTGCAAGTTGTCAGGCGAAGTCTGCCCGAAACCAGACTCATTTTGCAAGCAAATGAGTCTTCATTTGGCTATTTTTAGTGGAAAGGAGGGTGGTTTTTTGGAGAAAAATTATGTCTCCCCGACATACCCTGTTGGGTAGTAGATGATTCTAGATCTGATGAATGGTCTTTCAGGCGTTGCTATTTGCCCCTAAACTGGATGAGATCTTGAATTCTTCTGATGTCCTCAAATATCTGCTTATGACTCCCCAAACCAACATTTCCGATCCTCTCCCATCATTTTGACTTGGAGTCACTGAGGACAAGAATTGCCCCTTCCCCCCAAGGCCCTGCACACCAGGCAGCCTGATGCAAACTTGAGAGGAATCGCTGCAACAGCCCTATTTAGACAGACCCCTGCCTGCTGCTGCGTGGGCCACACGGAGGGACCTCCAGCAATCAGCAAACGGCAAGCCAAGACGCTGTACCAGGCTGCTGCCGCCTGCCCTCCCTCCACAGGCGGGTGCTTTGAGCCCAACACCCAGAAATCCCACCGACGGCGCTCAGACACAGGGCTTGGAACTCGCTCCGTTAACCAGTGTTTGTCTCATTTCCATAGAAATACCTCTTATTAATTACCCGGTTGCTTGCGCGATCGAGGCCTAACTTTGGGAGCCCACCTGCAAGACCATTTTGTGAAACTGGTCAGGTCAGTTTAACTGGCCTGACCCATTCTCAGGACCAAGGCTCTTTTTTTTTTTTTTAAGATTTTATTTATTTGACAGACAGAGATCACAAGTAGCAGAGAAGCAAGCAGAGAGAGAGGGAGAAGCAGGCTCCCTGCTGAGCAGAGAGCCCCATGCAGGACTCAATCCCAGGACCCTGAGATCATGACCTGAGCTGAAGGCAGAGGCTTTAACCCACTGAGCCACCCAGGCACCCCCAGGCTCTTAATGGGCAGGGAGCAATCCACGCACTCAGCTTCTGGACCACGCAACCTCTTTCGCATCTCAAAAGCTCAGCAGAAGGGGTTCAGACCAGGTCTCCCCACCACGTGCCACATTATCGTGTTGACTATTTTCAGCTGAAAGCAATCCAGACCCTTTTGGCCCCTCCCTTAACTGCCCTCCTCCCCTTCGAAGCCCCAGGCCCCCACCCCATCCCCTAGCTCAGGATGGGACCGACACCATACTATTCCTTTCTGACTTTGATCCTCTCATGTATGGGGGTGGGGGCTTTCCAAATTAAAAATTAAATTTGATTTTCTTCTGTTAATCTGTCTCATGTCAATTTAAATCTTAGACCAGTCAGAAAAATCTATAGAGGAAAATTTCTCCTCCCCTACAACATAATATTATATTAAGTAAAATATACTATTGAAAGCAATTGCATTGTTTCTCCTTAACTTTTTTGAGTGTGGCTTTTAGAAACTGGAATTATGTATGTGCTCACATGGTATTTCTATGCACTGAGGCAGCCTAGAACTTAGGGGGAAAGCTGCATGAGATCTTCTCACAGATCTTCATTTCACAAGAGGGTGACTGTGGCAGGCTCCAGGGACCACGGCCCTCCCCTGTGGCCGCCCTCCTCCATGGCTGCACTCCCCTGTGGTCGCCCCTGCTATGGCATCCTGCCTCCAGCCCCCGGACCTTTACTGTGTGACATCACAACTGGGAACCCTCATCTGTCTCACTGTCACCTTCTCTTGAAGCTCTGACCACACAGCACCCACAGCTTCTGGAATGTCCAAGGCAGTAGGCCCAGGAGGAAAAGAGCCATCCACAGGCAGGTCAGTCGGTGGCAGCTCCTCCCCTGGGCCAGGAGATGATAGTAAGATGAGAGGAGCCCATGGACAAGAAACCCTTTGAGGACCGTTGTACTTGCTCAAGGCACAGCTGAGGACAGACCGTGGCATGCTGCAGTGGGGTACAGGGAGCCGAATTTCATCTCGCTCTCAAAGACACAAATACCAAGACCTCACTGTCCTCTAAGTGAAGACATGCATTTGGCTCACGCTGTCCCAGCCCACCTCTGCGGGCAGTAAGGCAGGATGAAAGTCACCATGGGGAGAGGTGACCTTGCAGAGGGATCTGCACAGGGATGTCCTGTCACTGAGGCAGAATGTGGGACGGAGTCTGCCCCGTGGGGCTTGCACACAAAGAAGATGACTTCCAAAGGTGACAGGTGCATTGAAGAAGAGTCAGCAAGAGGAAAGAGAAGGCCTGGGGGAGAGGAAGAGCACCAGTCTGGACAGCTTGGCCACGGAGGGAGGCCCCGGGGAGTCTCTGGGACAGAGGGCCTTGGGTGGACGGGCTGGGGCAGCACGAGGATGGCTGGTGCCTCCCAGGAAAAGCCAGGGGCCTGGTGGGACGCAGTGCACATGCAGAGCCCGGCCCTGAGGGCAGGGGCCGCTGTTTGAAATTCACCCTGCATGTTAGTTACCATAAGGGGCAGAGAACCTGCAGCCCAGCAGAAGCCAAAGGCTCTGAGTCAGAGCTCAGCACATGTGGCTGCCCTGTGTTAGGGTTGCCTCTGTCCTTGTTCCTCGCTGCTGAGCGGGACCGTAACATGCAACATGTAACTAGCAGAATTCAACGCGTGCTTCTATTTGATCTGAAAAACAGGGTGCAAAGTGGCTTCACTCACTCAGCTGTGAGCCCGACATGCCCCCCGCCCCCGGCAGCAAGGTCCGGTCTGTTGACCTTCACCCTCCCAGGGGAGTCCCTCGGGGGGCTGCCTTATAAAGACAACACCCTTCCACAAAAGCCATCTACCACGAGAGGGGGTGTGGCCACAGAAACCCCCGGGACCCCGCTGCAGGTGCGTCTCCTAAGCAATGTACTTTCAAGGGCCATTGAGCTGGAAGATGAATTATGTTTTTTTTCTTTTAACAAAAGACACAAGTTCCAAGTGGAACCCAAGGCAGGCTGTTGTCACTCGAATGCTACCCTGCTTATGTTTTCACAGAGAATCAACACATGCAACTGCTCCCCTCCGATTAAGAATTGCTTTAATAATAAGTGAGAAAACCCTTCCTTTCCAATGAGATGTCAGTGCCGGAGGGAGTTCTCTGAAAATGGATGTTTGGCCTTCTCACCAGTATTAGGAAATGCGTGTCGCTTACGAAATCTCTCAAATGTGCAGACCATAAATTCTGGGAAACAAAAACTTCTCGCTTGTTTTGAAGTCTTCTAAAGGGGCTCAGTATGTTTTGGGGCCCATTGGTTAAAAATATGAAAAATGTAACACCTCTCTGTGAGTTTGCTGTGCAGGGGGATAGAAAGATGTCCGGCTCCTCTGCCGTGCAGTCTATAGTCCCCAGGCAGACAGTTTGGAGCCAGGTAGGTTCCAGGCACTGGCAAGCAATGGGCACTAACTGTGAACCAGACCAACACAGGCCCTGCCCTCAAGGAGCAAACGGGCTGGGGAGGACACAGAAAAGAGTTTCATTGTCCCATCAAGAGATGAAAGACCGGGACACCTGGGTGGCTTAGTTGGTTAAGCAGCTGCCTTCGGCTCAGGTCATGATCCCAGCGTCCTGGGATTGAGTCCCACATCGGGCTCCTTGCTCAGCAGGGAACCTGCTTCTCCCTCTGCCTCTGCCTACCACTCCGTCTGCCTGAGCTCTCTCTCTAATAAATAAATAAAATTTAAAAATCTTTAAAAAAAATAAAAAAGAGATGAAAGACCGTGAACAACTCATGAAAGAGATGAAAGACTCATGAAAGAGTATGTAGGGCCCCTAAAGGACACCAGGCCTGGTTGGGCACAGAGGGCTGCCTGGAGGAGGCAGCTGGTTCTGAAAGGAGATCAGGTTGCATGGGGAGGAAGGAGCTAAGAAAGGAGAGGGACAGGGCTGCTGCCCATCCCCCCTCCCCCACTCAGGCCTAGCAGGTCAGGAGCCCGGAGGGCAGGGAGTGGGTTGGGGGCAGGATGAGGCCCTGAGGCCAAAGGGCCTGTGGTTGATTTGGGGATGGTGGGGAGCATCGCAGCACTTCCAGCCCCAAGGGACATGGCATCAGATGTGAACACGGGAGATGCACACTGCCGAGTCCCTCAGGCTGGCACTGCGTGCTGCCCAGCGCCCCGCCAGCAGCGGGCAGGCGGATCCCGGTGCGTCCTCCCCACGCCCGGTGAACGCGATCAGAAACTGCTTCTCTAGGGGTGCCTGGGTGGCTCAGTGGGTTAAAGCCTCTGCCTTCGGCTCGGGTCATGATCCCGGGGTTCTGGGATTGAGCCCCACATCGGGCTCTCTGCTCAGCGGGGAGCCTGCTTCCTCCTCTCTCTCTGCCTACTTGTGATCTCTATCTGTCAAATAAATAAATAAAATCTTTAAAAAAAAAAAAAAGAAACTGCTTCTCTCTCTGAAGAGCAATTACATGCAGGTTCCATCCCCACATGGGGGCTGGCTGGTCCCAGGAAGCCAACTAGCTGGTCTTGTTAACAGGATACATCTGTCCCTTCCCATTAGTGATGATAATCACCATTATTAACACTGAGTAATATTCATGATTTAAAGGCTCCGAAGCAGCTTGCCTCAGGGGCCCTTTCCTGGGGTGTCCTGCTGGCAGGGGGCTCCTCCCCTTCCTCACCCTGACCCTCCCTTCCCGGTCTCCATCACCTCCTCCTCCCCTTCCAAATCACACTGGACTCACTGGTGGCCCCCAGTGTCTCCTGCCTCACCAGTCGGGGTGCGAGCCCAGCTGTGTACAATCAGCAAACACGGGGGTAAGCGGAGGCTCCTGGCACAGGCTCACCCCGGACCTGCCGCTCGGTTTCCCACATCTGTGTCTCTGCCTCTTCTAAGCTGGCTGCTGGGTAAGTCTTTCCTTTAGTCTCTGCCTGACCCCTCCTTCCCGAAGGAGCAAGTCTCCTGCTTCATGGTCCAGTTTCAAGGCTTCTCCAGCCAGCAAAGACATCTTGTCTGCCTCTCCTGAAACTGGGGCTGCGTCTGAGCCCTCTGTGTGTGCAGTCCCCAGCCCAAGGCAAGGAGAGAATCTGTGGAAAAACCCAACAAGCAAATATGTAGAGGCTCCTTGCTGCTCTGTCAGCTTCCAGAACAAACACTGACAAATCCTGGGAGTTGCCCTTCAGGATTTGTTAGTTTAATTTAGTTTTTATTTTTTTAAAGATATATTTATTTGAGAGAGAGAGAGAGCACATGTGCGGAGGGGTCAGGGAGGGCAGAGAGAGAGAGAATCCCAAGCAGACTCACTGCTGAGCTCAGAGCTGAACTCAGGGCCCCATCTCTTGACCCTGACATCACGACCTGAGCTGAAATCAAGAGGCAGATGCCCAAAAGACTGAGCCACCCAGGCGCCCCGGGGTTCATTATTTTAATAAATACATGGTGCTCCAGCCAGGAAGATGGGGCCAGCGCAACAAGATTCTCATTCAATCTGGAAAGAGATTCCCATGGAGAGCAGTGCCCCATGCACCCCCGGCCTCTGAAATCCCTCTGGGCTGATGCGGGACAGACAAGTGGGTAGCTGGCAGCCAGGGACGCTGTCCCTCCTCCCAGCAGCGCAACCACATCACACAGGGAGATAAGCTTGCTGAATTGCTTTCTCCGAATAATACCCATCAGGAATTTCGTTTCTGGATCACTGAGCCACATACGGCCAGCCACCCTCTCTGCCCCCATCCTGCCTATATTTGAATGCTGCATGGAGTGTGGCTTCCTACACCCATGACAACCTCCCTTCTGGAAGAAAGCCGGAGACCCAGAGGTCTGGTGCCAAGGCATGGCAGATGCGGTCTGGCACGGAGGAAAGGGCGAAGTCGGTGCCAGGAACCCACACTCCAAGTCGGATGCCTGAGAGCTAAATCCATCACCTTCATCCCTGGGGGGCCTCCTTCCCTCTGGGTCCTCAGAAAGGGGTGGCTGACCCGCAGGGCGGAGGGGCGGAGGCTCATGGAAATAAATTCACTTCCCTCTGAAAACAGAGACGTGTGGGGGACATGGATGGGCCCACGGGCTCTCTGATGGTGCCGCCTAGGCTGCACAGGAGGGCGGGTGTCAGACGAGGGAACCATGCATGGGCATCAATGTGACAAGGAGGGCCCTCCGGCAGCCTCCAGCAGCGGCTGGTGAAGGCTCTAGTCTCAGAATGCATCTGCTGTGCCCGGAGATGGTCCAGGGCCCCTGCACATCGTGAGACGCATGTTTGGTGCCTGGCCATCCCCGGGCTCTGCTGGCTGCTGCTTCACGGGCCCATAAATTGGGACTCCAGAGCCAACAGACAGTTTCCCAATCCATTACTCACTGCCATCCCTTCCATGGACATCCCAAGCCCTAAATAACAAACTACCTGCTCTCTCTGGCCACCTTTATCAATAACACCTTAGACCAGGCAATTAGCATTCCGAGCCAGGGCCGGATTCGGGGTCCTTGCTCTCATGCTTTGAAGCAGCAGGAATAGGGCTGTGTGGCCTCGTCTGTTCCCAGCAGGCCTGGAGACAAAGCACCTTGTCCCCTGCTAACAGATCGCCCGGTTGTCTTTAAAGGTCGCATCTGTCAAGCAGGGAACAGGAGGGTCCAACACAGATGCATCCATCCACTGGCTCAGAAAGGGCCACTTACTGGGGCCAAGAGTACTTAAAGGACCCTCTTTCTCCTGTATCCCATACTTGCCTTGCCATATCCTGGGGGCGCGGTAGAGCCCTTTGTCCAGGGGCAGGGATGGGGGGGCTTGAGAAAGTTAGAAGGACTTTGAAGAGCCATTAAAATCCCACAAAGGGAGGAGCACTGTGTTGTGTGGGCAAGACACATGTGCATTATATCTAGCACACGTGTCCATGCATGAAGGATGGAACACTGTGTCTACGTACACGTGCACACATGGGGGATGTTTGCAGGGTGGATGGTATAAAATACGGATACTTTATGATAAACACAGCCAGACCACATGCGTTCTCCAAGCTCTGGCCTCACACGCAGCAGAGGGAGGGGCTCAGCCTGCCAGTCACCTGGGCGCCTCTGAGCACAGAGATGCGGGGTGTCCCACCATCCACACCCTGCGGCATCTGTCCTCCACATGGGGGGTGGGCAGCACCTGCACTGTGCCATGCTTGCTGTCACTCCACCTGCACCCATGGGCACACATGTGAGTCCCTGTGCTGCTGCACTGCTACCCATTTCTGAGAGAAGCAAGCTGAGGCTCAGAGGGACCTGTGGCCAAGGTCCTTCAGTCAGAAACTGGCCAAGCCCAGCCCTAACTGATGACTCCAGTTTGCCCCTTGCCCAGCTCCTGGTCCCTTTCAGTGGCCACTCACTTCCCTCGGTGGCCCTGGTTTTGCCATCATCCCAGGGCTTGATCTGGAAGCATGACATGAAGAGAGCAGATAGGCTGGGGAGTCTGGATGTCATCCCCCGACCTCAAAAGGGAGAGTCACACCTGTTGGAAAGTGGGCAGGTTGAATCCAGGCCAGAAAGCACCTGGGAGGCCAGTCCCCATGTTTCTTTGTCCAGCCACTGTTTCTACAAGAGAATCCCCGAGGCTGGCCTTCGCCCTGGCTAGTGGTGAGCCCAGCCCCAGGGAGCACACTCTAAAAGGCTGTGCAAAGCTGGGCCCTTGCCTGTACCCCTCCCAATGGATGCTTGGGGGCTTGTGCAAAAGGGTCAGCATGGGGCACCACACTGAGCCTGCATACAACCTGGAACACACGCCTCCTGACCTTTTACCTCTGCATTATCAGTGCCACCTGGCAGGCATGGGAAGAAGGAGGACAGCATTGTCCTTGAAAATACAGGGAGCTGGGAAGCCTCCTTGGCTCCTCGGCTCACCACAGGGCTACAGGTGTAGATGCTGACAAGAGACGTAAGATCCTGGCAGGATGGCGGGATGCCATGGTCCCCGCAGATCCAAGATTCAGGTGAGCTCAGAGCCATTCCCTTATGACCCCCAGGGAGCATTCTACAGGTGCTGAGCAAAGGTTTGCAACTCCTGATGTGTGCTCCTTGACCCCTATGGGCACAGATGAGCCACCTTGGCCACTCTGGTCCAGTGTCCCCCTGCCACCCTGTCACGGCAGCAGATGGCTACCATTTAGTGCCACGGTTCCCAAACTGGGGGCCAAGGCACCTGAGGGTGCTGTTGCGAGCTCACAGGGATGCAGTGTTTTTTTGTTTTGGGGTTTTTTTTTTTTTTGAGAAAAACACAGTGAGGTTCAACATTTTCTGGATTCTGCACCCACTTCCAATTTCCACATGAGATCACGCTATATCCCTTTCGATGACACCCTGCCTTTGCCAAGCCGGGTTTCTGGCAGGTGTTGTGACAAGAAGGAAGAGCAGAGGAGGGTGTGGAGGAGGAGAGGAGGGTGCTGACGTGTGACGGGGCTGTGACCCCAGGGTTCCAGAAGGAGCAGAGAGTCTGATGGATGTGTGCGTTCCCATCAACAAGTCATGGTGAGGAATGAAACAAAAACTCCTTTGGGCTATATGTGTTTTTCAAGATGACTGTGATATTGTCAGGACATATGCACTTACTAGGTTGTGTGGGCCTGACTACTGAATAAATAGAACTTGTAGACTTTGTTTTGTGGTGCAGAATCCACAGGGACACTGGGGGCCCGTGAGCTGCGGAGCTCTGGGAGACAGTGCAGGATGCTCTGACCTTGGCTTTTACGGTCATCCTTCAACAGAGCAACCAAGGCTCAGGGGGGAAGGAGCCAATTCTGGGACTGGATGGGGAATGTGGACAGTGAGCCCAGTGCATCACCAGAAAGTGAGGAAGTGCTAAAAACAAAATAAAAATCACAATGCTGGGAGTGTGCCCACAGGACAGGAGCCAACTGAATGAGCTCCCAGGGGCCAACGCTAGACCCATCTGAGCCAAACAACAAATATAGAAGGACTGGACTATAACCCAAAGCATAAAATAAACATTCATGCATCCATCCCCATGTAAAGAAACAATGGAATAAATAAATACATGGAGGGCAGGGGACGCCACAAACCTCTTGTGAGGAAGAATTCTCAGTACTTGGTGTGGACACCCTGCCCTCTAGGAAGGGGGCCACAACTCCCCAGTCCCTAAGTTGGGAGCTACCCCGATGACTTCCCACCACAGAGCAGAACATGCAAAGGGGAACCTTACAGTCGAGACCCCTGACAAACACCACATTGGCCAGGAGACCAAGGTCAACGTCACGGTGACAGGTCACATTCACAAATGATGTGACTCTGTGGTCTTCCTCTCCCCAAAACCATGACCTCAGTTTAATCACAGGGAAAACATCAGACAAATCCTGAGAAACACTCTAAAAAACACTCTAAAAGAGAAACACTCTAAACACTCTAAAAAAAAAAACCACACACCTGATAAGCACTCTTCAAGCGTGTCAAGGTTACCAACAGGCAGAAAAGTCCGAGAACCGCCACACTGTGGGGGAGCCTCAGGACACGTGACTGTTAAGTGTCCCTGACAGGTTCTGGATGCGGTCCTGGGACAGAATGTGGGCACTGGGGACATACGGAGGAAATCCAAACACAGAATAGAGTGTAGATAGTCATAACACAGCAGAATCAGTTCCTTATTTGTGACTAAGGTCCCAAATTAGTAACAGGGGGAGCTGGGTGGGAGATATGCAGGGGCTCTCTTCACTATCTTTATAATATTTCTGTAAATCTAAAATGGCTACAAAATGTAGAACTCTAAGAAAGAATACACTTGGAGAGATAAATGTGGGTGTTGACGTCAGCAGATCCATGTCCGAATAGAGGCTTGGATGGCGGAGAAGTTAGCTCCCAGTCTCCTGCATGCCTGGCTGTAGCCCCCTGACTGAGCGACGTGGGCATGTCACCTCCTGACCAGAGGAGCAAAGAACCTAGTGCCTCACCCAGGATGGAAGGCAGACAACGACAGCCCCCAGACTTTCCAGGGGAGAAATGACTCCTCGTGGTGTCATGAGCCAACCGTCATCTTCATCATCACCATCCCTCACTACTACCACCAGCCCCTGATGAGCCGTGGCCCACAGCCTGCAATCCATGGGCAGGGCAAGCCTCTCCCCTGCCTGTTTGCCCCAGATGAGGGAGTCCATCCAGGGCAGTCCAGGAAACTGTGTTTTTTTTTTTTTTTAAAGATTTTATTTATTTATTTGACAGACAGAGATTACACAAATAGGCAGAGAGGCAGGCAGAGAGGGGAAGGGAGAAGCAGGCTCCCTGCTAAGCAGAGAGCCCAATGCGGGACTCGATCCCAGGACCCTGGGATCATGACCTGAGCCGAAGGCAGCGGCTTAACCCACTGAGCCACCCAGGCGCCCCAGGAAACTGTTTTAAGAGAGTTCTTCTGGGGCGCCTGGGTGGCTCTGTCAGTGAGCGACTGACTCTTGAATTCGGCTCAGGTCATGATCTCAGGGTCGTGAGATCAAGCCCCACGTCAGCTCTGCACTCAGCAGGGAGCCTGCTTGAGATTCCCTCTCGCCCTCTGCCTCTCCCCTCACTCAGATGTGCATGTGCTCTGTCTCAAAAATAAATAAAATAAAACAGTTCTTCTTTAGGACCAGTTATTTATTTTTAAAATCATGTCTCAACGATCTTCAGTCCAGGGAAACAAATGCGCAGAGCAGGTGGGTGTCCCCGCAGAATCCAGAGCTGCCGGCGGCCCGGCTCTCCCTCCCAGCTCCTGGCTGCTAACAAGCAAGCCATCCCAGTGACAGGAAAAGGCGCACCAGAGGGGAGATTAACTTCAGAAGCCAAGGGCCCTGGGGAAGCTCAGCCCCTGTGATGAAGTTCAGGGTCACACAAGCCCATGGATGTCAGGAAGGCAAGCAGGAGGCGCCCACCCTGAACAGGCCAGACAGCTGCCGGGAAATTGGGGTGTTTCCTCTTCACTGTTGGGACTTTGCTTCTCTTTCTCTAGAATCTAGTATCTGTAATATTCACTGTAACAGGGACTGTGTTACGGGGCTCCCTTCTACAAAGAGCTTCGTGGGGCCTGCTCCACAGGAACAAGTCCAGGATGAAGGCAGGGTAGTGGTCATTCCCCCCGAGCACTCAGACAAGCTTCCTATTCTCCCTGAGGTCCCCCGGGGCCCTCAGACACAGAGCGAGAGCCACCAGTGGGGGCAACGGCACCGCAAGTCGGGGGCCCAAATTCACGGGCAGTCCTAACCCCGACTACCTCAAATGATGTGGACAGGGTCTTTGCAGAGGTGATCAGGCTAAAGTGGGTCATTAGGGGTGGGTGCGGATCCAACAGGACAGGTGTCCCTATGAAAAGGAGACACGATGACACAGACACACATGGAGAACACCGTGAGAGGCAAAGGTGGAGAGGGGGGACTGTCTACAAGGCAAGGAGTGCCAAGGACAGCGGCAAAGCCCAGAAGCTGGGGGAGGCGCTGGGAAAGACCTTCCCCTACAGCTTCAGGTTGAACATCTGCTGATATGTCAGTCTTGGACTTCTCGCCGAGGGCAACCCCAGGACCCCAGGACCCCAGGACCACCAGCCAAGTCTGCCCCCTTCCTTCCACCCTGTCCTCCCTCCCAGGGCATCCTTCCCCTTCCTGTCTTGTTCATTTGCTGCCAGGAAGCTTTCTGAAGCTCTGCTGTGTGCAGACAGGCAGGAGTGGGGTATCTTGGAATACAACAGATGAAAGAGATGCTTGCTCATCTAGGGGTGCACCAAGCACTCTCCCGCCTGCCTCCCCTGGGAAGGGCTGACACTCTCCTCAAGGGGCAAAACTGGGGAGGCAGCCCGGCAGACAGACGGCGGGCCTCAGAGTCCCAGAGCTCTGGCAGCAAGAGGCTTCCTGGAGGAGGTGATGGAGGAGCCCCGGGCTGGTCTTGGGCATCCTCTGTGACCAGTAGGCAGCCAGAGAAAGACCCCTCCCAGTGGCTGGGAGATATGAGAGGTGGTTGCTGGCAGGGGCACCCAGACAGCAGGGTGGCTCTGCCCCCACCCCCAACCACTGACTGGAGCCCTTGCAGAGCTGCCATTCCAAGACGTCCCCACTTCTCTTGGAGACTATCAAGGCCTTTTCGAGTCTGACCCCCACGGACCCACTGAGTCCCCTTGAGTGGACTTCACTGTCTGAGCCTTGGCTTCCTGCTCTGAGTAGTGGGGACACACATGTCCCAGGGAGAGAAAACACGGGCACTCCTCCTCAGGAGGACCCCACGGGGGGCTCTGCGCACGGCACCCTGCTCACGGTCATGGGCGTCAGCTCCGAGGCAGGTGGGGAAGGAAGGGGTGGGGCTTTCTGAGGAGGAACAGGCTGGCCTTGCTCCCCTCCTGGGCTCCTATGAGAGCCTGGCCTGAGATGCAGCATGGAGCTGGTCTGATCCCAATGGCTTTGGTTTTCCTACAGTGCTCTGCTCATTCACCAGGTGCTTACTGGGGGCCCCCTTCATGCTGAAGACAGTGCCACATCCCACAGGCCCAACAATGAAAAGAAATCATTGTTCCTACCACTGGAAGGTTAATCAATCACCTGCTAACGCCAAACCAAAAACACTTAAGGAGAGCCTTTGCTGAGCACCAACTCTGTTTAAGCAACCACACCTCGAGATTTTACATGCTCTCATCTCCTTTCGGGCTCGAGCCACCCAGAGCAGGGGACAGAATAATCTCTGTCTCCCGGGGTGGGCGGGGGGGGGGGGGTGGCAAACGGCCTCAGTTATGAGACTGGCCCGCACCCCGGCCACAGCTGGACACTCGGCGGGCAGAGACGGAGGCCCGGCCTACAGCCCCACGGCCCACACCACAGTTGGACACAGCCCAGCCACCAAGGTCTCCGAGAAGCTAGGGACAAGGATCTCTCATCCCCCACCAACAAGCAGCCTACGAGCTCTCTGTGGCTGGTTACTTTGTGCTAAGGCAAAAAGAAACACCCAGCTTGGGGAAAAAAGCCAGAGAGACACATTATCGAATAAATTAACCTGACATTTTGTTTCATAAAGCAATTTCTAACAAGTGCCATTTCACCGAAATTAGGTTGTTTACATTTTAGTCAAATTGTTCCCACTTTGTGTAGCCTAGCCATAGTCAAAAGCAGTGAAGCCTTCTGTAGTCACAAAGTTGCGTAAATGACTGGACTGTTTTGGGGCCTAGGACACATATGTGCACAGAGGTAAACAAGTAGTATTTATCTCTGGGGTCGTGTTTGTGCGGGGAGAGGCAATAAGTGTTCTCTGCATTAGCTAGAACTCGGGGTACTGAGCTCCCCAGCCAAGCTCTGCATTCAAGGCAGTGAGCCCTCTGTTAGTGGCAGTATGTAAGAAGAGGCAGAGGGTGTCAGTCTCCCTTCCAAACGCTGGGGTTCTGGGGTGCGTGCTTCTCCACCATTGGAAGGATTGACCATCTAGAAGGAAGGGAAGGACATTCTGACCTACAGGACGCAGAAACTACTTGCTTCATCCCCGAATAGAGAAAGGAGGAGAAGGAGTCCTGCACGTCCAAGCCTGCCCCGCCTTGGTCCCCAACCACTCTCTCTCCTCCCTAACCTGTAGTCTCATCCCTCAACCACCCCCCCCCACACACACACACACTTGTGCAGAAGGAAGGGCTCCCATCCATGGCATCCTGCTTGTCTAGACCAGAGCCTGGCAAACTGCCATTTGCAGGCTGGACCTTGCCCTTGGTCTGTTTTGGCTGGGCAACTAAGAATTCTTTTTATATTTTTAAAGGATTGTGTCTTGGATTAGACAGTGCCCCCTAAAATCCTTTCTGCAACCTCACGATGTGATCTTATTTGGAAACAGGGTCTTTGCCGATGTGATCGGTGGAGATGTGGTCACACTGGAACAGGGTGGCCCTTATCATTGCTGTGTCCTTAGAGGAACAGATAAATTTGGACCCAGACACGCACAGAGGAGAAAGCCGTGTGAGGACCAAAGCAGAGCCTGGAGAGATGGGGCCACAAGCCAAGGTTTGCTGACACCACCAAAAGCTGGAAGAGGTGGGAAAACTCGCCCCCCCCCCCCCCGACATTTTGCCCGGACAGCGGGACCTCCTCTTCAACACCATCATAGCAGTAACCAAGAACAATGAACAGTTGGTGATAATTAATTAGAATCCATAGTTATCTGTAATTAATCAAGTGATCATTCCCTCGATGCCTGCTCCAACCCTGGGTTGTCAATTCCCTAGGCTAGGGGTAAAGTCACAGGACCCACCACAGTGCCTTGTGCAGATCAGTAAACTCCTGTAGAAATAGTTGTTGGAGGAATGAGTGAATACATGAACGGACCTAATTCCAAGAGCTCTCTCTGTGTGTAGTTTAGTCCTGGGATCCTACCTGGGCTGGGGACCTGCCTTGGCCTCATTCATGGGATGCTCCCACTCCAGCCCCCGGTGGCCCCATGTGACCATATCAAAAACAGGGTGGGTTTGCACAAAGTGGCATGTGGCCTGCATTCTGGCCCCAGGCCCCACAGGGAGAAGCTGCCATGGGAGCCCAGAGGAGGTGTTCCTGGACACCAGCATTCAGGAGACACCTGGGCTGGGTGGGAGATGCAGCTGGGATGGCCTGAGGCCATCTGGGAAGGCTTTGGGGATGAGGTGACATCCAAATGGCTCATGGGGTGGGTGGGGAAGGCAGCCAGGCACAGAAAGAGTCTGTGTTCAAGTCTAGGTACTCCCCCCACCCCACTGCCACTGCTGCTGCCCATTAATTACCATCCCCAAAGCTAACTTGGTCTCACTTTTTGAAGCCACTAACTAGAATTCTCCATTTGCGTCTTGCTTGGCAAACCTCAATTTCTGGACTGATCAAAGCAGCACACCAGCTCCCGTGGGTGGGGAAATAGGGTCTACCTCTCAGAGATTAGCAATGTTATCAACATGCTAATGGACCCCATTATGCAGTCCTAAAAGGACCAAGTTCCAAAAAAGAGTGACACCTGCATGTACTTCTCGGCTCTGCAGCAGGCGTGAGGAAGTGATGGGGAGGGTCTCGGGCTTGGAGCGGCCACCACGGCCAGGTGGCACATGCCCAGAGCCCCCATGGCTTCCTCACCTTCTTTGCACCTGGCTGTGCCCAGGACAGGGGAGGGGAGCCCTGTCCCTGCATTCTCTCTGCCACTCTTCCCAATGGCCCAGGGAAGAAGCACCCCAGGGGGCTGAAAGTTGGGAGGCTTAGTCGCCCAGCCAGGCCACCAGGGAGAGGAGACAATGCCCTCTGACAGCAGCAGTCTGTCTTCTGTCTTCCCACCCACCACCCTGCCTCCAGGCAAAGAATTCCCCAGAAATTACCTTTCAGGAGAAAAATCAATCCATCACCTTCTCCACCCCCACTCCCTGAATGTGGTGTGTTCTTGGCAGCTCCTTACACGAGGAGAGTAAATACAGACTGCCAAACCCTGGACAGGTTTTGAAGCACCCCAGCCCCAGCCACCACGGACAGGGATGAGTGAAACAGAACAAACAGATCAATGAAGGTGATTACAAGCCATTCTGGTGGCTCGGCGGCCAGCATTTCTCCTGCTCAGAGCTGCAAGTGTGGGAGCATTTGTCAGACTTGCATGGCCCTGGAATTCCGGCCACAGCCTCCAGAGCAGCCTCCCTGCCTTGGGTTCAACAGGCACGTCACCAACATCATCTAAAGGACAGTTCCAGGTGGGCTTGTACCTACTTCCCAAATAGAACAGCCGGGAATTAAGTTCCGCCTCCATACATCTGCCCCTGGCCCTCCCCAGCACAGCCATGGGATAGAACCCCTGACCGGCACTGGTGATGGAGATTCAGGAGTGGGCATGGGGTACGAGCTGTTGTGCTGAGCCCTGTGGGGCAGCTCCCCCTAATCCCCTATGGCCAACTGAAGGTGGGAGGCGGGTACTACTGGCATTCTCATGTTACACATGAGGACACTGAGGCCCAGGGAGGGATAGAAACTGTCCAAGACTGCACAGTGGGTTTGAACCCAGGACCTCAAAATACTGTGCCACTCCTTGCAACCCCTCAACTCCAGGATGGGGAGTGATCACCCCATCTGGGCTTCTGCTGATGCTTTCCTCAGGGCCTCTGCCTGTCCAAGAGTGCATGGGTCCTCCACTGTAAGGGCTCCAGGAAGTTATGCATGGGTCCTCCACTGTAAGGGCTCCAGCATCTTCTAGGTATGCCCTGTCTCTGTCTGTCCCTCTCATGGTGCCCACATCACTACGGGACAGGACAGTGGCACAGGGTGTCCCCCAGACCATAGGCAGCATGACTCCACCTAAGTCCAGCTCCAGAACCAGGCCAGGCCCTGAATAGCTCAGCAAGGCCAAAGAGGAACCAGGCCCAGCCAGATCTGTGGGGCACTCGCAAGGCTGCAGGAGGGGTCCTGAACAAAGACCACAGAAGCCTGGGGTGCTTGGCAGGCACAGGGACCACAGCCCGCCTGGAGAGTGTCATGGAAGCTGTGCTTTGAGGGCAGAGCAGAGTTCAGCAAGGGGAGAAGGGAAGAGCCCCTTCTAGACAGAGGGAACACCTGCCTGGGACAGCGAGGGCTGAAAGCAGAGCAGCCCAGAGACTCCCTTCCCCATGACACTGGAAAAGCAAGACACAGAGGGAGGTGTGGTTCAAAATGCACAGAGGCCAGGAAAACTGACATTAGGAGTGAGGAGTGACATTTGTTGGCTTGGGGCTGCTGTGGGCAGAGCAGGATCAGAGGAACATGGAAAGGGCCCTTGGGATTAGGCCAAGTGAAGGCGCAAGGACAGCCAGCCCCGGGACTCCAGGGGATGGGCTGGGGCGGGGGAGCCAGAGACCCCAGCATAGGCTTCCAGCTTGGGGCTCTGAGCAGGTGTGCAAGCCAGCCTCCTGGGCTAGACCCAAAGCTGCGGGCCCAAGGTAGATGCCACCTTTGCGTTCGCTCATGCTGGTCGCATTGTCAAACAATGGGTCCAGGCAGCTGGGATGTCACTGTGGCTCTCAGAAGATCCTTCCCCTTTCAATTAGGAGGGGACAATGCCCCTGGGGCTCCCTCAGCGCTGGTTCTAACTGGGGGTGGCTTTGCTCCCAGGGGCATTGGCAATGTTTGGACATATTTCTGGTTGTCACAACTGGGGGGAGGGGTGCCGCTAGCATCCAGTGGGGATGCTACTAACAAGCCCACAGTGCACAGGACAGCCCCTCCCCCACAACCCCAAATCCAGCCCGAATGTCCATAATGTCATGGTGGAAAGTCTGGTCTAAAGAAATGTTTCCCAAATGCACTTGTTTGCCCATCCGTCTCCTGTTTAAGTGTTTCTGTCACCTTGGCCATTAAAAGAGAGGGATCACAGCACCCAGGGCAGCTCCCTTCCATCCCCAACACCCACAGCTGCAGGGGTGGAGGCACGGGGTAGATGGATGGCTGGAAGGAGGGCACATTCTGGAACCTACATGTTCCTGAGTGTATGTGCACTCAGGAGACCTCAGAGGCTTTGCTGCAGCACTGATCTAGCTGGACGCTGGCTCCGTTTCTTGGGTGGGAAAATGTGATCTGTGAGCCTAATTCTCCTGTCTGCAAAATGGGTGCTGTGTTGTGAAAGGTGTTAACAGATACAAAGCACTTAGAGCCTAGACTGAGGCAGA
>ML105298.1:0-27068 GCA_003697995.1 Taxidea taxus jeffersonii
AGAGTAAATATCTGACTTACCACTCTTCACCCTCTTGTGATTATCCTTTGTTTCATATAATATGTAGTATGTATCTTTCTCTATTAAAATTTGAGAACTTCATTTTCCCTATCCAGTCGTTCCTAATTAGAAATTACATGGGTGAATTGGAGTTCTTCTAATCTACTGTTGTAAATATAGGAACTGAACTTCATGTACCTATCAAGTGCCTTTCACATCTTTTGTAAAACAGTGAGTCACAATGTCATGCCTGAGTAGTCTTGTAGACTTGTCAGATCAAGAGACCATCTCCTTCGGGCCATACTCTCCCACTCAGATTTCTTGTTTTCCCGATTTCTGAAGATGTCTCCAGCAGCTGTTCCAGCCTGTGGGCCATGAACTCTTGTGAGTGGGAGAGAGATGCAGAGTTACTGCAAAGGGTGTGTAAATTCAGATGAACCCCAAACAACCATATGTGTACTATGACTTTTCAAAAGTACCTAGAATTAAGTGATATATATGTATACACACAATTAATGAATGAATGAATTATAATGGCCTTTTAAAATATTACTAAACTCATAGTGGGGTTTAATCATAATCTTTTTTTTCTGAATCAACAAATGGTAAAAGTGCAAATTATCACATAGAAGTTTGTGAAAGTTTTTGAGGTTAGAAAAAAAAGGAAACTTTGTAACCAAAAAGGAATTATGCTCTACCTCAACTCAAATCATTTAAAGCACGTATACCACTTGCCCCCCAGGAGTATGGAATTCCCAAACTTAATTGATTTATTTTCCTCCACTTTCCAAAGCAAAGAAATGAAAGTCTGAAAAAGTTAATTTTCTCCCAATATTTCTCTCTCTCTTTTTTCTATTTCTATCTCGTTCTATTGATTAGAAACGTTCTGTCATTGTATTCTTGTATTGTCCCTGATGCACAGAGGAATGATGGTCATGTTTTATTACTTATTACCTTTGACTATTAGCTTTAGATAAAACTTCTTTACTGTGTTATGGAAGTACTCTTCTATTTCTGATTTGCCTTGAATTAGCAAGACCAGGAATAGATGCCAAATTTCATAAATGTCTTTTAAACATCTATTTAGGATGCCGGGTGGCTCAGTCTGTTAAGCGTCTGCCTTTGGCTCAGATCATGTGCCCAGGGTCCTGGGATCTGATCCTACATTGGGCTCCTTGCTCAGCAGGGAGCCTGCTTCTCCTTCTTGCTCTGCCCCTCCCCTGCTCATGCTTTCTTTCTCTCTCTGCCAAATAAATAAATAAAATCTTTTAAGAAATTAAACATCTGTTTAGATGTATATGATCTACTTGATCTAGTGTTGTAATAGATTAAATCACATCAACCACTTCTTGTTTATGGTTCTTTCTTCCTTTTCTAAGCTGTAGGCTTTGATTTGTAACTCTTTCAAGAATTCATAAATATCATCCTTACCACCATCATTGTACTTTTGCTTTGTTGTTATTTGCTAGTTTCATTCAGTTTTCCTATCAGGTTTATGCAAGTTTCCCAAAATGAATTTGGAAGGTTTTCATCTTTTTCTGTGTTCCAGAAACTGTTTATATATACCAAGCTGTAACGTACAGTCATTGAGCCCGTGAGCTTTGGGGAACACACATAGATTTCAGTTTAAATCTTGGCTTGTTTACTCGTAGGTTTTCTAACCTCGGGCAAGTTATTTAACCTGTCTAAGCATGAGTTTCATTACCTAGAAGATGTAAACACAAGCACCTATAGTACGGAGGTGCTGTGAGATTAAATGAGATTATATAGGCAAAGCCTTAAGAGATGTGTTTGTTGCTAAGATAATGGTGATAAAGATGGCGATATAGTGATATTGTTATTATTGCATGGAAATGATCTCTTCCTTGAAATTAGTTATGTGTAGTAATGGAACGGCTTGTGAAAAAAGAGTTTTTAGAAGCACTTGGGTAGTCAGTTGAGCATCTGACTCTTGGTTTTGGATCAGGTCATGATCTCAGGGTTGTGGTATCAAGCCCCAGGTTAGTCTCTGTGCTCAGTGTGGAGTCTGCTTGGGAGTCTCTCTTCCTCTCCCTCCTGCCTCCCCCCCCATTCTCCTGCTCTCTCTCTCTCTCTCTCTCTCAAGTAAATAAATCCTAAAAAAAATTATTTTGGACATTTAACTTTCCTTTTTAATTGGTCTGATTTTCCTATTTTATTCAGTTAATTTTAATGATTATTTTTGAAGAGAAATTTACCTCTAGATTATTGAGATCTTTAAAATTATTAGGCCAGGTATAAGGTATACTTTGTGAAATATAGAACTATCGAATCTATAAATATAGAAATATAGATTTGAGATATCTCAAAATATATATATATATTTGCATACATGTTTATATTATATAGAGATTTTATCTATCTATACCCACATCCACTTTAATTTTAATTTTTATTTTTTTTAAAGATTTTATTTATTTATTTGACAGACAGAGATCACAAGTAGGCAGAGAGGCAGGCAGAGAGAGAGGAAGGGAAGCAGGCTCCCTGCTAAGCAGAGAGCCCGATGCGGGGCTCGATCCCAGGACCCTGGGATCATGACCTGGGCCGAAGGCAGAGGCTTAACCCACTGAGCCACCCAGGCACCCCTAATTTTTATTTTTGAATATTGGGATTTTTCTTTTTCTTCATACTTTTATCATGGGTTTTTGTTCTTATGGAAATAAGATACTGTTTATTTTCAAGTTACATTTCCTCCTTTTAAAATTATTTTCTGCTTTGAGCCATATTAATCTTCTTATGCTTTTCCTAAATTTGTATTTCTTTCTTTTTACAATATAAAGATTTGGTCATTTATTATTTATTCTTAACTTCTTAACTTTTTGACTAATGAAATAATTTTAAAGATATTGGTTTATTTCTGAGTACAGTTTTGATTGCATCCCACAAGTTATTCCTATGTTGTGTTCACACTGTCATCATTTTAAATTATTCCATTATTTTATAATTTTAGTTTTGACATTCTCTTTGATCAAGAGCTATTTAGAAGAAGAATTATAACTTCTCAAGTTTTTGTTTTCTTTTGTTTGGTATTGTTCCATAGTTTACTTCTGGTTTTCTTGCATATGTCAAAGAATAATGCCTATCTTTTGCTTTGGTAATTGTGATTTTTATTTTGATTTAATAAATGATCAGTTTTGCTAAATGTTCTATGATCAATGAAGAGAAAGTATATATTTTTTTGTAGATCATGGAGTTTGTAGAATATACAGAAATGCATATGTCTAACACACATACATACATACCCCAACATACATTATCAATCATTATTATTTAGATCTCATTACTTTTTTTTGTTACTTCTTGTTTCAAGAACAACAAAAGAAGGTGTAAAACCTATACATTCTCCTTGTATTATGATTCTATAAATTTTTCCTTGTATTTCCAATATTTTTCTTTTTGTACTTTTGATGTTATGTTATCTACAGCCTGAATATCAATGACTATCAGATCTTGTTTATACTACTGTTACAAATACTAAAAAAAAAATAGTGTTTGAACATGTACTATATAGCAGATATTAAGCTGGGAATGAATGCCATTAAATGATTTTTTTTTACTTATTCTGACAGATTATATTCATTTACAGACACACAGATAATACAAGTTTTTGTTTGACATAATGCTTCCTGCCTTTAACACTGCTTCCTTAATGTTAATTTGTGACCTTTGCTTCCTTTTCATTTGCATTCACCTTGTATATGCCTGCCTATCTTTTAACATTTAATCTTTATGTTGTGTGGTATGATGTGGGTGTATAGTTACTATCCACAAAGAAATACCTGTGGGATGAACAGGTCTTTCAGAGTCACTTTGTTTAGTGTGTATCTTTTCTAGGAGGCATATAATTGGATGTTGTTTATGATGAGTGTGAAATGGTTATTAGGGGAGTTTAACCCACTTACAGTTATTAATGATATGTTTGATTTACTTCTGACATTTAGTGTGTTGTTATTTTTTTATGTTTCCTTTAATTTTCTTTTTTGCTTTTACTGTTGCCATATGGATTGTGAATTCTTTGATTAAATATCCATACAAATTGGTTTGGAGAGTGTACATCTTGTTTTTATCCCACTTTTGATTGACTTCTGGCTTGTCCTACAGCTGAGTGCATTCACACTGTCGGGATGATAATTGGAGTTTCCATTACAGCTGCTGCTTCGTAGGCTCCATGTGCCAGCCTACGGTAAATCATGTTCACGGTCATGAATTTTTCTTTTTTTTATGATCTCACTTGAAATAATTTATTCTTTTGAAAATGAAACATATATTTATCACACAATGTAGTCTTCTCTTCATTTATGAGCCTCGTCCCAACCATATAACAAATGTTAAATGGTATGTGTTGACTTCCTGTTATGCACACTGCTGAACTGTGTGAATTTGAAGGAGGAAGAAAAGGAACACAAAGTAATATCTTTGTCCCTGTTTTTAACTTACTTAAAGTATAATTGACAGGGGAACTGGATGGATAAATTAAATCAAAATTTAAATAACTTAAAAGTTACAATATAAATGATGTCACTGGCACTGTGTATAAATAAATGCTAAATGAGAAACATACGCAAGATGTGCCATGAATTCAGAGGTTGGAAATGTTGCCTAGAGTTGAAGCATTCAGGGAAATCTTTCCCGAGGAAGAAGGAAAACATCCCAAGATGGTGAACAGTGCAGGCAATGGTGTGGAGATGGGCATGCCCCCAGCATGTTCATAGGATGGCAAGCAAAGGGTGATGGTCACGTTAGAGCTTTCATGGGATTGGAGATGCTTATTAGGGTAAAGGATTCATTCTACAAACATGTGTTAAGCACTTAGTACCCAGAGAGCATGCAGAGGGCACTTAACCAAGATATAGGGGCAAGGGCATCTCAAAGTAGGCTTCCATGTGGAAGTGATGCCAGAGTTGAGTCCTAAGAGACATGTAGGAGTTCAGTGTGGGTAAAAGTTTCATGCAGGTTTGGGAAAGTTGGAAAGAAGTGTTTTCTAAGCAGAGGAAAGCAGAAATATGAAGGCTTACAGGTGAGAGAGCATGGTGCTTTCAAGAACTCCAAATATTTTTTCTGGTTGACAAATTGAATGTAAATAGGGGAATTTGGTGAATGCATTAGAGGGAGAAAAGCTGCCCCAAGTCATGAGGATTTTGTGTAACACATTATAAGCTTTTGGACTTTATCTACAGGCTTAAGAAGCCTCAAAGTGGTTTTGAATAGGATAGTGGAATTGGGTGCAAACTGGAACATAGACAGGAAGATGGAAAGTGGGTTGGAAGATTGTTGGATTAATTCAGGTGAAAGATGTTGAGAGACCGAACATAGGCAGTGGCAGTGGGGATATATTTGAGACAGATTAAAACAGAGGCTGTGGCCCAGATATCAAATGGATAAAGGAGATAGGAATAGGACAACCAAAGATTATTCTCTGGATCCTGGCTTGAGAGATGACTGGAATCTGTTTATCATTATAGGAAACAGAGGAGAAAGGAAAAGTTTGCAGAGCAGGGAGGTGTTGTGGGATAGGCTGAGATAATTTTAGGTATTATACATATGGATTAAAGGTTTTCCTCCTCTGGTATTTTCCTACTAAGTTTAGAATAATGGGGTTTTAAATGTTGGCATTTCCTTAAGATTGTCATGTGTGTATAACATTGGTAAAATTACTAGTTCAAGAAAATATGTATAAATGTACAGACTTGTTGATGAAACAAAGTTTTTTTTAGCTACCAATCCCATAAATGGCCAAACAATTAACAACGATAAAGTTTATTTCAGTAACAAAGCTTCCCAAAGACAGGGAAATCTGGATGCCTTTCAACAAAATAAATTCCTTTCTTCTCAGATGACTTGTAAACTGATGTCATTTCTCATTCCATAATGAAAAAAAAAAAAAAGATGAAACTTGCTATGGTTTGCAGTATTCCAATGATGACATTCTTCCCCAAAGTAGTCTAAAAAAAGACATTGTGAACAAACTTGAACTTTCCCTGCCAGAAGTGCCTGCCTGGCCACAAGGCAATCCTTTCATATTTAGCCTTTTAGATAATGGTTTCTACATGAACTTTCATAACATTTATTTGTTGCTGTAAATGAATGGACCAACCACTGTTGGAAGGCAGGGATCCAGTTCCTCAGCAGTTAGTAGTCTAATGTAGTCTCACTACATTATCCCAATTTTATAAACGTTGCTCTGAAAGTTGTATTTCCTGTCAGAATTCCAGGGGCAATGTGAAATGTCATGGGTATCCCAGTTTTGTATTTTTACAGTTCTGCCTGCTTGTGAAACCTATTAGCCTCACTCCATGAAGATTGTGCTGTAGTTAGAAATATTTTAACTACCCAGCACACCCTTCTTTTAAGGGCGTATCAGCCACCCTTCCCTCCCCTCCTCTCTTGCTGACTGATTCACGCTTTTCTGTGAATTGTTGCAGAAAACAAAACAAAACAAAACAAACAAACAAACAAACCCAAAAAACTAGGCAGATAGCCTCTTCCTGAAAACAAGGCTTTCTGTATGTTCAGCTGGGGGGAAATGGTGAAATATGACTTGGGCTGATCTGCTAGTGAGGGTTTAGCTGGGATCAATGTGTTGATCTTTAATGGAGGGAGACATTTTGCCATGATAAGTTTTCCCAGTGACATGGTAGAGGCAATTGGTGCTGAGCCTGGTCTTTTCCCATTGACATGGTAGAGGCAATTGGTGCTGAGCCTGGTCTGGAAGAGTTTGCATTCAGGGTGGCTCTGCTAAGCAGACCTCTGACTTGTTGAAGTCCTGCCACTCCCCCCTTACCCCTACGTGCTGAGGCACGGGGTTCTCTCAGGTTGAGCTGGTTGAACTGGACGAACCACAGCCTCCCAGAGCCGACTCTTGGGACATGGCCTGGGGGCCGGCTCCTGCCCTGGCAGGAAGTTGTGCCCACGTGCTTGCCCTCATCCTCTCCCATTCTGTTGGTGCCAGGCACAGCCAGACAGGCGCAGGGAATGGCCATGGACAGGGCAGTTGGTGCTTGACCCTGACCTGCTTCAGAAACCCTATTTCCAGAGTCTTCCCAGCTCTTGGCTGGCCTCTCAGAATGGACTAGGATTATAGATCGAATTTCTGGAACCTCACCCTTGCTGGCTAGATAATGCAGAACAAGATGCAGCTGTGGAAGAAGGCACTAGATGGTTGAAAAAGGTAAAAATAAGATATCTTTTAAAACAAAATTAGAACTGTATGTTTTCTCTCATACAGTAATCTAATTGCTTGCAGGGGGATGGAGAACATCAGTAAGACATTAGAAAGAAAGAAAACAATTGGGGAACCTTTTACTTTGAGAAAGCAGAGCAATGCATTGTTGCTGACATGTGTTGCTCTCAGAACTAAAAACAAATTTCTGATGTCCATATGACGCATATAACTGCAAAGATCCCCAAATACCAGAGAACTCCTGAGAGTTTCTATTATATTCTATAACTGTTAACCTTTATCTGCCTGTATCTATGCCTATCTGCTGGATAGAAATAGAGAAATTGAGCAAAATCTTTTTTCATGAAGGACATAGGAAAATGGGGGAGTCATTTCCATAAGAGCTAGTAAAAGTTATGATGCATGGATTCTCAGGAAGCAGTTTAACTGTCTTCATGGCTCTACTGCCTTGCACAGCGCTTGACTTGCCGTTGTTCTTATTTGTTGGAAGTTGGGCTTTGGCTGCCATCAACATGAATTTGAGCCATTTAAGCTAATTCTTCACAGTCTAATTCTTTAGGAGAGTTTCATTCATTTTATTTATTCATTCATTCACTGGCAAATGCTTAGAGGCAGAACCACTACTCTACAAGACCAGAAGCGTATGTGATCAGTATCAGTGCAATTCCAGCCTAAATGTTGACTTTTGCATAAGTAGTCTAGAAGTGGTTTATGTGCAAGTGAGAGGGTATTGTGGGTAGAGGTTGTCTAGTGTATTAAAAGAAAGGCAAAAGAAGGGTGGGCTGTGCAGAAGTTTGTGTGATTAGTTAAAATAAAACTATTATATGGTTCACCTCCCTAGGCCAGTGAAGATATTTTATTTATAAACATCACACTGTTAATAGAATGACTTGAGAGCATTCTGGAGAATGCCCATCTTTCTAGTGAATTCCTTTTGAGGGGCCTCTAAGGGGCTCTCCTTCCCCAGCCTAAGAGAAACTTTCCTCAATTCTTGCATATTTCCTTTACAAGAATGATATGTGCTGACTCGGCTTCCTTACTTCATAGTTACTCATTTAAAACATTAGGAAATATTTAAGACAAGAATGTGTATAGAAGCACACAGTAAAGGGGTGTCTAGGTGGCTCAATGTGTTAAGCTTCGGCCTTCAGCTCAGGTCATGATCTCAGGGTTCTGGGATCAAGCCCCACATCAGGCTCTCTGCTCAGCAGGGAGCCTGCTTCCCCACCCCCCACCTGCCTCTCTGCCTACTTGTGATCTCTCTCTCTGTCAAATAAATAAGTAAAATCTTAAAGAAAAAAGGAGTACACAGTAAAGTCTCATTTATCAATACTCAACTAAACAAATAGAACATTACTAATAAAACTGATGCTTGTGGGCACCCATCCTGTCACATCTCACTTCTTCCCAATACACGATGATGCAACTGCTGTCCTGAATTTGGATTGGGGTACTTACCATTTCCATATCACTCTTTACAATAATACTGAGTATGTATGCATGACTAATCACTAGGTCATGTTGTTTTCCATATTTTTAAACTTTGTACAAATGGTACTAGACTGAATGTGTTCTCCTGTGACTTGATATCTCCTCCATATTTTGGTGAGGTTCATCCATGATGATGGTATTCCATTGTACAAAAGTCCATTATTTATTTATAAACTCACCTGTTGATGCACATCTAGTTTGCTTGCAACTTTTGTGTCGAAGGATCAGGGCAGGAATCAGCATTATTACTTGGTGCAAATGGGCTCGCTGGCAGGAAAGTGTCAGAAGTGGTGTCCCAGCATCCTTTCCCGAGGTCTGCTTGAGCTCCCATGCATTTGGATGCACTGGGGGAAGGATTTCCTGAAAAAGGGATCCACCAATGGGATGTTCCCATCTTGTTGCCCTCCCTTTCGGTGAGCTGAACAGGAGAAGACCCTCATAGACTTGGGGATGGTCAGACTGCTTTGTTGTCAAACAGTCTGAGGGTGAAGTATGAGCTGTTTGCAGTTCTTGGGCACATAAACTAACACTTGGGATTCTCGGGGAAGTGTGACTCCTTCTACTGATTAAAGGCCCCTTATTCAGTTAGTTTCTTACTGGGCAATTCAGAAAGTTCCTAACTGTTTATCATTTGTCACCACAAACCAACTTTTTTCTTGTTTCAAATACTGTTGCCATGATCATGTCTCCTTGTATATATATCTATGCAAGAGTTTTTAAGGGTATATATACTTAGGAGTGGAATACCTGAGTTGTAGGGTTTGTGCCTTGTCAGATTCACTGAAGATTGCTATTTGTTTTTCAAATGATTGAACCAGGGGCCCCTGGGTGCCTCAGTGGGTTAAGCAACTGCCTTCGGCTCTGGTCCTGAGCCCAGGGTCCTGGGATCAGGCACTGTATTGGGCTCCCTGCTCAACAGGAAATTTCCTTCTCTCTCTCCCTCTGCCCCCTACCCTCCTCCTGCACCAGCTCTCTCTCTCAAATAAATAAAATCTTTTTAAAAACCACAAATTATTGAACCAATTTACACTCAAACCAGTAATATATTAGAGTTCCCATTGTTCCACATCCTCTCTAATCATTGATATTGTCCAAATTCATTAATTTTTGCTAATTTGATAAGTGGTATGAGATGATACCTCAGAGAAGTGTTTTTGATTATGGTTAAGATTGAGCCGGTTACCTTATGTCTGTTGGTTATTTATGTTTTCTCTTTTATGAATTTCTTTTTCCTATCATTTTGTCACATTTTTTTGCATGTATGTGAATTATTTCTTTTTCTTTCTGACTTGTAGACATCTTTTATGCTGGATGTTTACTCTGTGTGGACTTATATTTTGCAAATCCTTCTCCTATTCTCTGGTCCTTGTGTTATACTTTTTAAGGTCTTGTGATTATTAGAAGTTTAACTTTTGGATATAATACCATCTATAGTTGCTAAGCCTAACTTCAAAGAGCTTTTTTATTCTTAATTACTCTGGGTTTCTATTCTCTTATTACTTGCCCTTAAAATTCTATATGTATGCTTAACTTAATGTAAAAACTGTGTCTCCCCTTGTGAAAAAAACTCTTACAAATTTTTTAAACGACTTTTGTATTTATTTATTCGATAGAGATAGTAGGCAGAGTGGTAGGCAGAGGGAGGAAACAGCAGGCTCTCCACAAAGCAGGGAGCCCGTTGCGGGACTTGATCCCAGGACCCTGAGATCATGACTTGAGCCAAAGGCAGCTGCTTAACCGACTGAGCCACCCATGTGACCTCTTATAAACTTTTTATTATTGTAGAATAATTTAATTCTACCTTGTTTTTGTAATTCCATCATTATGTTGGAATACGATGTTTTTTTACTGCCCATGTTTGATTAGATTTATCCATGCCTCTATCAATTTCTTTGCTACCAGTCATTTCAGACTTTCTGTAGTCATTAGTGAAAGTTTATTTATAGTAAACTTGAAAATTTGTCAGAAAATACTTTTTCTGAATGGTGATTTAAGAGGTAGGAAACTGGAAGTTGAAGGATTCCCATGGTTTCTAAGAAATATGCTATCATTGTTATCTGAATTTCTTTGTAGGTGTCATTCTAATATATATATTATATATATACCAGAAAGAAGGTACTTTCTTTCTGGCTGCCTTTTTTTTAGATTTAATTACTTAATTATTTAATTAATTTGAGAGAGAGAGCACCTGCACGGATAAATAGGGGGAACGACAGGCAGGGGAGAAACAGACTCTCCAGTGAGCAGGGAGCCCAAAGCAGAGTTCAATCCCAGGACCCTAGGATCATGTCTTGAGCCAAAGGCAGCCGCTTAACCAACTGAGCCACCCAGGCACCTTTTTCTCTTTGGTTTTAAGGTCATGTTTGTGTTTGGTGACCTGTAGTAGTACTATAGTATATCCAGATGCCGATTAAAAACATACATATTGGGTGCTTGGGTTGCTCAGTTGGTTAAGCAGCTGCCTTCGGCTCAGGTCATGATCCTGGAGTCACAGGATGGAGTCCTGCATCAGGCTCCCTGCTAGGCAGGAAGTCGGCTTCTCTCTCTGACCCTCTCCCCTTCTCATGCTTTCTCTATTACTTACTCTCTCAAATAAATAAGTAAAACCTTTAAAAACAACAACAACAACAACATACATACATATTTAAATTAAAAAAAAATTCTCCCTTAAAATTGTTGTACTTCCTGAATCTGAGAATTCATGTTTTTCCATCAAGGACTTTTTTTGTCATTACATTTTCAAATATTGTCTCTTCTGAAACTCCAATTAGATGTATGTTAAATCTCATTTTATTTTCCATTTCTCTTAAAACTCTTTTTCATATTTTTCATCTCATTACCTCTATTTGCTCCATTTTAGAAACCTTTAAAAATGTTTTCCAGGTCATTAATTCTCTCTCCCATAGTCTGTCCCATTTGCTTTTTAAACCACCCATTGGATTTTTTATTTCAATAATTATATTTCAGTTATGTTCAATGATTATATTTTAATAAGTCCAATTTGCTTCTCTTTCCAGTTTGCTTAATTATGTTTTGTTATGTCTTACAGTTTTTGACATACGGAGTCCTGGGAAGTCTACTTTTTTGGTTTTCATTCTACAAAGTCCTTACCTTGGTGTCCTGTTTCCTTAGATATAATTTTGATTTGAGAGCTTGTATTGACTGATCTTTATCTGTGGGAATCCTGAGAGCTCTGGGAGGGTATTTATTCCTTTGCATTTGATCCTGGGATGGCATCAAATCAGGATAATACTCACTTAGGATTTTGGCTTGAGGTTTTACAAACCCTGATGTTTATAGAAATTTAAGCCCCAAGCTCACATGGAATAGCGCTTTATTTAAAAATTCTTGGTTGTGGAGGAGAGGTAGGAAGGCTCCTTTAACATGACTTAGGAAATAAAGATGTAGGGTACCCAGTTAAACTTTATTTTCAGATAAATAAGTAATACTTTGAGAAGTATTAAGTATGTTCCATGAAATATTTGTCCTAGATTTTATCTGGCTGCTCTAGGCTAGGGGATGGGGAGGTTTTATTTTCCTAACAAGATCTGAAGTTGATGAGATAAATTTCCACATTGTCTTCCTTTTGTAGGTTGAGTAGATTTTTTTTTCCCTCTAATACACCATTTCAGGGAACATCCAGTCTTTTAAAGGTCTTGAGTTTTGTGGGCATCTGAGTTCTAGCTCCCCACCTTGTGGAGGTTTTATGACCTGTTCCCTATGTGTTTGTAGGTCCTGGGAACTGGAAAATTCCATCCTCATAGTGACTGATTCAGCATTTGCCTTTCTCTCTGGGTGTGGGTGGTTTTTTTGTTTGTTTTGGTTTGGTTTGTTTTTGTTTTCTCCTTCTTTTGTTTGGTTGGTTGGGTGTGTAGTTTTTTTGTTGTTGTTTTTAAGCTCTTAGGATTTCCCCCTGCTTTTCAAGTGAGATATGCAAAAGGGTTGGCTATGTTTTATCAGTTATGTTGCTGGAAGCCGAGAAACACTTCCCTTCACTCTTTAACCAAGCCCTTGTCCTTACCACTGATCTAAAATTGCTTTGTGAAAATTCTCCTCAGGATGCCTTATTGTTAAATCCAATGGCCTCCTCCTGAGAGTCGCCTACTTGAAAGCGCTCATATCTTGGTTAACCTTTATCTTTCACTGACTTCTGCGACTCCGGTTTCTTCTTGCAATTTTACCTCTCTGACCTGCCATTGTCAGTTTTCTTTAATAGCTCTTTTTCCTGTTGCTTTTTCTTTAATGTAAACGTGCCTCCCAGAGACAGAGTATATAGTTAAGCTAGTGTTCTGATCTCCAGACTTTGCAAGCTAGCTTTTATATTGTTTTCTATTGGTATCTTTGAAAAAACAACAATAATAACAACAAAGCCCAAACAGATCTTATGACTATTCTTGCCCTTGAAATTCTTTGATAACTTTTTATTGCCAATATATATAACCTTAGCATTATAATTTCTCCACAATATGACTCTTAGCCACATCATCTTAAACTTTCAGGCACCAAACTCTATGCACTGTCCTAATCTGTCCTTCTTGGACCATGATGACTTTTCAAGCTTTCTGCCTTTGTTCATAACCCTACAGTATCTGTAGTTCATGGCCTGCATATTGAAATCATATGCTTCTTTTAAGGTTATGCTGGGATTTCACATTGGTGGAGGTTGGACCCATTCCCGTCTCCAGCTGGCTGCCCACTTTCTTTATGCTTTTCATACAGCACGTGCATTTCATGCTGTCAATCATAATCATTTTTGCAACTTTCTCTTTTTCATATTTTTTGGAGTACAAACTATCCTTTTCATCTTATTCCCTTCGTTTTTCTGAGCACAGTAATGTACACTTGGTACCTTTCAACAAATTCGATTATTTAATTAAGTTGCTAATCTTCAGTGGTTATGAGGACATATTAAGACTTAATAATATCAAACCCAGTTGTATTAAAAAATGATCAACTTAGAAAAGTTGTTAGAGCTCCATAAGCAATATGAGTCTTCATTTTCAATTTGGAAGAGTATTTCCCTTAATCTCTTATATTATCAGAGGAGTCCTATTTTTATGTTAGATCTTCCATCAGGCTGGTGGTCATAAGACTGGGAAATCCTAGAACCTCATGAAAAGGTCCTCCCAAAAAACATCTGTAACCTCATGGCCTCTGAAGTATGTTCATTCATTTCTCCAAATCTCTTTTTCTTCTTTCTCTGCTTTAAAATTGTTGCAATGTATAAATTAAAGTAGATATAGGCATCTTATACGTATTTAGAGCATCTGTTCTAGTAGATTTCACTGTTAATTGGCCTTCAGGTCATTTGTAAATACCAGTGAACTTTGTCCTCTTTCCTTTTTCTCTTTCTGGATAGAGTTGCCTGAATTTGAAAATGAAAATACAGAACATGCAGGTAAATTTGAATTGCCAAAAAAGCCGTGAATAATTTTTTAGTGTATGTCCCAATGCTGCACAGGACATACACTTAAAGGAAAAATCATTGTTTATCTGCAGTTCAAAGGCAATTGGACATTTTGTATTTTCTCTGGCAGCCCTATGTGTGTATCACTTCCAGCTTCTTGTTCCTTATCATCGTAATTCTCTAAAAAGTACACAAGGGTTTCTACACTCAGAAATTAAGATTCCAAGAAAGTGTTTTGTCCCCGGAAAAACTATCAAAGGAAGATCCCCCAGCTTGCAAACACGTTAAGTGTGGAGAGAAATGTAACATGGCAACAGGATAATTAACTCTAAAGTGGGATGGTGAAAAAGGTCAGATTGTGGTGAAAAACGTCGTCTCTGCTGCGAGAGTTTCCTAACTTAAGTATGTTTCTGGTAATTTTTCCAACACAACTAACATATTGTGGCGGGTACATCTGGGTGACACACACTCTCTAACTCAGTAAAAATGCCTAGGAGAAAGCCTGCGCGTGTATGTGTTGAGTTAAACAGCCCTTTGTTCCGTGGGAGCGGAAAGCGGCCGGGAACATTGCGCCGAAATGCAAACTAATTGATGGACAGTATAATCACCACCTTAGTTAGCGCCCCGGGACTCTTTTCACACAGGCAAGCTGTAAATTTAAATGAAAACCAAAAGGATAGCACACAGCCGTAGCTCTGCGTTCCATTACTTCATGTATGAACTATTCGGCGAGTAAGAGAGAGGTTTAGCGCAGACAATAGCTTGGAGGAGCTGCACAGGGGTTAAGGTAAGACCGAAGTGGCTGGTAAAAACCTCAAGCTACCCAGGTGCTGGTAAGAGTTTCTATTTGAAGGATTAAACTCTGTGCTTTGCTCCGGTTGAAGCCAGGCGCCTCTCAGGGCGGGACAGACGGGGGATGTCTTCTCTCTGGCCCCAGCCCTAGACCCCGCGTCCTTTCAAGATTGTGCAATTTGGAGCAAGATGGGTCTATTCATGAACCCAGTCAATTCTGGCCAGTGTGGCTTCAGATCCCTGCCACATGCAGTGTCATTGAAAGTTGCTGAGTTTTCTAATCAGACTGCCGTGATTTCAAGTTCCACTCATTCTGCCCTTTGAGTTATGACTTAAGTTTACTGACCCTCAGCTTGTTCGGCTATCAGATGAAGCCAATCCTATTCATCTCTCGAGGCTGTAATGCGGATTAACCGCGGTTCCTAGACGCATACTGCCTGGTGTCTGTAAACTGCTTCATGACAGGGAGCGATGCCCCTCTCTTTCCACGCGCGGCCTTCCGCCCGGCTCCTTGCCGGAGCCTGACCTCGCTGGGGCCTGACGTGCGGGAGGCTGCCCATTGGCCTGCGAGGTGCACGCCCTGCGTTTCTGACTCCCCCAAGATGCCTTAGTTTCATGGTGCATTACAGGCGAGGGAGAATGTCCATGGCTGGACGTGACTGGACGACCCCAGCCAGCTAGGGCCAGCTGCCTGCAGTGCTGTGTTGGGAAAGGAGGCGAGGCTCCCCTGGTGGCGGTGAGCACCAGCCCTGGCTCACAGTGAAGGCTGCCCTTTGCCTGGGAAGGAGAGGCGGTGGCGTCGGGGCTGTGTGTTTCTGATAACGTTCTCCCGGCTCAAGTTAGGAATCAGGCAGTTGGCTCCAGGCCGGGATGGCCCCTGTGGAAGCCTTTGCCTCCTCTTCTGGTGCCTCCTTCCCCAAGTTCACGACTGTTCACGCTTTGGGACAGGAAACAGGAAGGAGGGACTCATTCATTTCTGTTAGGATTTGGATACTTAACCAGTCATTTCCTTGTGTGCAGGGGCCTGGAGGCCTAGGCAAGGTGCTCTGAGCCAGGCTGCAGCCTGGTCCCGGTCAGTCTCTGTCAGTTGCTGCTACAAAGCAGCCTACAGGGGCGCCAGGGTGGCTCAGTCCATTAAGCGTCTGCCTTCAGCTCAGGTTAGGGTCCTGGAGTCCTGGGAGCCCAGCTCCTGGCTCTCTGCTCAGCAGGGAGTCTGCTTCTCCCTCTCCCTCTGTGTTCCCTGTGCTTGCACGAGCTCTCTCTCTATGTCAAATAAATAAAATCTTAAAAAAAAAAAAGTGAATAAAAAGCAGCCTATGGAGGAGGGAACACCCAGCAGGCCCTGTGTGTTCTTAACATTCAAACAAAGTTTTAAACACTCTGGTTTTATATAAGATGATGTTTAAAAAAATATATTATATCCAGGGACCACTGTGGATGAAATGATTTCTTAGTTTTGGGGGAAGGCCAAACAAACCAAAATACCTTCCTCTACTTTTTCCCTATGGCCTGGATTACTCTGACTATGGTTGCCTTTCTTCAACCTTTATGAAATGTCAGGTTTCCTGGAAGAACCTGAGGGTGGCAGCAGGCAAGAGAATGTTGGAGATGAGGGTAAAGGCGCAAGAAAGAGAAATGACATCACTGTGAATACAAAATGCAAACTTTCTAGGGGGAGATGGACAATCTTGGAAGTAGACAGGATAAGATAGAAGAGTTCCAGGGACCTCAACCTTTCAGATGTCTAGCCATCATGCTTCAAGGCCATTGGAAGTTTTAAAAAGTAGCATTTGTTTTGACTCTTAGGGTAGTAGGGTAGTAACTTTGCAAGAATGTGGAAAGTACACAAAAGAGAAGAAACATTTCTAATAATCCCACAGCAAGAATTGACCTGGTTAGTTACCGTTTTGGTACATGTCCTCCTAGTATTCTCTCTCTCTCTCTTTTTTTTTCCCCCTACACAGGCATTTGTACATTTGCATATAAAGTATTAACACAGTTTGCCTGAGGCTATACGAAATAAGGTCACCTTGTTAAGTTTTCTTTAACCTTCATTTCTACAGTCCAGTTCGGTGGGGTTGAGTTCCAACAATGTAGTTGCCAAAAAGGGCACTTCAGCGGCTTCTGGGAGTTTTTCAGGGGCTTAGTGTCATAAATGCCTGAGAAAGACTCTCGTCCTGTTCTGGCCTCCCCTGCATAAAACTGTGCTGAGTCAGCTGCTGCCCACATGGCATGGCCGGTTGGATGATTCCACCCCGGGCCTCCCCTGCTGACCACTAGTGATAGGGTTAGTAGCCCTTCCTCAGCAAGACACTGGTTATCTCTTGGCCTTGCCTTCTAATTCTCGGATAGAACTTCCATGATTTCCCAATGTATAGCTGGAAATGGGCTGTGTTTTTCAGAAGAATTTACTGAAGTTTAGGGCATAGAAAAGAGAAACGTAATGCAGAAAAGAAATTAAAGCTGCTTCTAGAAGTGCCCACTCCTAGAGTTGAACTGGTCTTACCTTCAAAGGAAATGGAAATCCTTCTCTCCAGGGGAGTCCGAGAATTGCCTTCCGCAGCGTTCCTTGACTGCCCCGCTGTTTGTCTCTTTTCCAACATGATTGAAATAGGAAGTTCCATTCCGTTCAGAGAATAGAGGACCCGAACCCCACCCACAGGGGGACAGTCTGCCTGGCCATGGGGACCAAATGGTTTTACTCATACAAGTCTCAGAAAACATTTCCCAAAGTCCAGGTTATTGCTGCAGGAAGGCCAACATGGACCTTGAATTCTGGGTCTTTTCCAACCTGCAAGATAAGATCAAACCTCCATTTCTATAAAGTTGCAGCTCTGTACCTTCTGCCAAAATCTGTTCCCAGAACAACATCATATTTCTTTTAAAAACAAGCAATGATTTGAAGGTGTATACTTGAGCCAATTTTTAAAGATTTTGTTTATTTATTTGTCTTGGAAAGAGAGATAGCAAGCACATGAGAGAGGGAGGAGAAGAGGAAGAGGGACAAGTGGGCTCCACACTGAGCATGGAGCCCGGCGTGGGGCTTCATCCCACGACCCTGAGATCATGACCTGAGCTGAAATCAAGAGTCATCTCCTCAACCAACTGAGCCACATAGGCGTCCCAGAGATACAATTTTCAAATGCAACTGTCTTACACTTATTAAATAGAACTCCTCAGTCAGAACCTTTTGCATATAGATTGCTTCAACATATTTACATATTCCCTTTTGCTTTCTGTTGCTTAACTTCAAGGGACCACACAGAAGCCAGGAAGAATCTCCCCAAAGTTTAAGTGAGACATTGCATGCAAATTTTAAAACAAGCCTTCAGGCCTTATCTCCATCTGTGATATGATTGACACATTTGCATAATTAAAAATCATACTTTATGTGTGATTCTGTAATTTTTAAACTTCCTTTGCAGATATTTTTCAATATTAAACTTTTATATCATTGATAAGGTTATCAGTGGTAAAATATTAGATTTTGAAAACATGATTTTTTTGTTGTTGTTTTAAAGATTTTTATTTATTTATTTGACAGACAGAGATCACAAGTAGGCAGAGAGGCAGGCAGAGAGAGGGCAGGGGAAGCAGGCTCCCTGCTGTGCAGAGAGCCCAATTCGGGGCTTGATCCCAGGACTCTGGGATCATGACCTGAGCTGAAGGCTGAGGCTTTAACTCACTGAGCCACCCAGGCACCCCTGGAAACATGATTTTTGATGAATGTTATGATCATCAAATCTGTAGTTGTTACTATGATTAATCATTTGTTCTTATTGGGCATTTTGGTTTTTTTTTCAGTTTATTAATATAAATGGTAATTAAAATGAGTATCTTTGCACATATACAGTTGCCCATTTTCCTGATTACTTTCAGTCTTTCAGCTTTTATTAAGAAAGCTCTACAAACCCAAAGTCTTAAAATAATAAACATTTGTTATTTTTCATGATTTTGTATGTGGATAGAGAATCTGTTTTTCTGGTCTGTGTTGGCTCTGCTGGGGTTGGGTGGTGTGGGGTGGCCTAACTCCAATGTCTGGGACAACTAGGATCATGGGAACTCTTTGTGTTGGGTGTCCATCCTCCAGGGTCTAGCCTGGGCCTAGTCATGGTGGCAGAAGGGTCCCCGGCGGTTGGAAGGGGCAAGTCCCATGTACAACTTGTTTTTCAAGTATCTGCTCATGTCACAATTTCTCACATCCAGTTGGCCAAAGTAAAGACTATGACCAAAGCCATATTCAAAGGAGGGAGAAATAAACACCCCCTCCCTGGAGAGAGCAGAGGCAGTGTCACCTTGAGAAGTGGCCTGATGGCAGGGAAGAATGACGGCAGCTGCAGCCATCCTTGCATGCAATCTACTCTACTTTGCTTGAATTTAGGAGGTAGAATGACTGTCTGAGAAGGTGGGAGCTTTTTTGTTTTTTAATGTTTATTAATGCCCATTGCCAAATGTGCCCTATAGAATATTTGTACTGATTTGCATTTTCAGTGTATTACAGTGCCTATATAAAAACATCCATGCCAGTAGGAAATATTATACATTTAAAAATATGTGAGTTATAGGGGGGCCTGGGTAGGGCAGTCGGTTGAGTGTCTGACTCTTGGTCTTTGCTCAGGTTGTGATGTTGGGGTTGTGGGATCCAGCCCCATGTTGGGCTCCACACTCAGTGTGGAGTGTTCCTGTGATTCATCCTCCTTCTCCCTCTGCTCTTCCTGCTCATGCTCTCTCTCAGTCTCTCTAAAATAAATAAATAAATCTTAAAAAATATGAATTATGAATTTATTTGAATTTGCCTTTTAAAAGTTACTTGTGGTGGGGCACCTGGGTGGCTCAGTGGTTAAGTGTCCGCCTTCGGCTCAGGTCATGATCCCGGGGTCCTGGGATTGATCGGGTTCTCTGCTTGGTGGGGAACCTGCTTACCCTTCTCACACTGCCTGCCTCTCTGCCTACTTGTGATCTCTCTCTCTCTGTCAAATTAAAAAAAAAAGAAGTGTATGAATTTCAAACCCGTATGTCGTCAATATATTTTTCTTTGTGATTTATTTTTATTTTATTTTATTTTTTGATTTATTTATTTGACAGAAAGAGATCACAAGTAGGCAGAGAGGCAGGCAGAGAGAGAGGAGGAAGCAGGCTCCCTGCCAAGCAGAGAGCCCGATGCAGCACTCCATCCCAGGACCCTGAGATCATGACCTGAGCCGAAGGCAGAGGTTTAACCCACTGAGCCATGCAGGCGCCCCTGTGATTTATTTTTAAATGAAAACATTTTTTACTACCAATATAAAAATCTTTCTTCATCTGCATTGGGTTCATTTTTTGTATGATATTCTTTTGAAACATTTAACTGCTTATTTTCATTTAAAATTAATTTCAGCATGTGATATTATATAAATTTATTTTTCCCAAATAGCTCCTTCTCTTCAACTTCATTTAAAAGATATATGATATGTCCAAAAACTTACTCTAAAATGTTTCAAAGATATCCCAAATTAGGGAGAGTAGTACAGTGAATCCCTATGTGTCTAGTGCCTAGGATAAAATCAATACCCAATCTTTTTTTTTTTTTAAAGATATTTATTTATTAGAGAGAGAGCAGGAGCTCAGGCAGACAGAGTGGTAGGCAGAGGCAGAGGGAGAAGCAGGCTCCCTGCTGAGCAAGGAGCCCGATGCGGGACTCGATCCCAGGATGCTGGGATCATGACCTGAGCCGAAGGCAGCCGCTTAACCAACTGAGCCACCCAGGCGTCCCAAAATCAATACCCAATCTTATTTGATCTATTCTTGCTGACTTCCTCACTATTTCCAGGTCATTATTTCAGGCATATCATTTCACCATGTACATCTGAAAGATAAAGGCCCTTTTGAAAACATAACAATATTTTCATTATCATAACTAGAATATTGTAATTCTTTAATACAAAATGTTCACAATTGTATCATGATTTTTATACTCTGAATAGGAATCTGAATAAGTAAATAAACTGCAATTGGTTCATATGTCTCGATACTCTTTAGTTTGATAAGTTTTTCCCTCTTTTATTTCCCTTGTAATATATTTGTCACAGAAAATAGGTTGTCTTATCAATTTTTTCATATTTTAAACTTTGCTCTTTGAACCCTGTGGTGTTAACATGTTTCTCTACCTTGTATTTTGTTTAACTTGATATTTTAACCTAGAAGCTTGGTTAGACATGGGTTCCATTTTTTAGTAAGAATATTTCCTATTCCTAGGTAATGGTATTATAAATTTCTTTTGGTATACACATATTATCAGGTTGATTTCCTTTGGAGGATAATAATCATGAATGATTGTTGCTTAGGTCCATTCATTCAGTTTGGACCAAGGAACCAGTATTCTAATTGGATTCTTTCATCTTTATTTGTTGGTAGAATAATTCTATTAAAAGAAACTTTCCCCTCATCTGTTGGCTACCTGCAGTACAATTTGTAAAGGGAAACCTTGATTCTTTACTTTTTTTTTTTTTTATTCTTTACTTGTGTTTAAGTTTTCAAATTGTTGTGTTAGTTCTTTAGCATCCTCCCCTGGTGACCAATTACATTTTTTTTTCTTTTTAAATATTATTATGAACGCATGTATTTATTATTTTTTTAAGATTTTATTTATTTATTTGAAAGAGAGAGCACAAGCTGGGTGGGGGGGGGCAGAGGGAGAGGGAGAAGCAGACTCCCCGCTGAGCAGGGAGCCAGATTTGGGGCTCTATCCCGGGACCCTGAATCATGACCTGAGCTGAAGGCAGATGCTTACATGACTGAGCCACCCAGGTTCCCTATGAACTCATGTATTTAAACACATTTAATGCATTTTAATCCACTGAAGTTATTATCCTTAACGATGCTCTAATTTTGTCTCACATGGGCCATCATACTTCTTCAGGTTGCCTACTGAATCCTTGTGGCATAGACTTAGTGGTCTACGAAGATTTCCTTGTTCTTTGGCATGACAGGCCGTTTCGGTTTCTGTGTGTATCTCTCTTGCTTTACAGAAAAGTTATTTGTTTATCTGAGGAAGATACTGGTTCTTTCTGATGAAAATTGGTATTTGGAAAGCCTGAATTGAGTTTTGGGGGTGCTCATTGCTAAAGTAGTCATTGTTTCAGGCTTCTTAAAATTATTCAGAGCTAAGAAATATGTATATTATCTTTAAGATAAAAATGTGTCATGGACTTAAATAGGTTCTTCTGATCCACATCAGGACTACAGAGTTTTAGCTTAACCACACTGATCTTATATCTGTATTTCTTCTTTCAGGGATGAAAATCACTTTATAATGGTATCAGCACAATTACTAATTTGTTTTGTTTCGCAGTACACACGCAGTAGTCTCAGAAAACCCATCGTAATGATTGAATACTAAAAAGAGTTTAAGGGGTGCCTGGGTGGCTCAGTGGGTTGAAGCCTCTGCCTTCGGCTCAGGTCATGATCTCAGTGTCCTGGGATCGAGCCCCGCATTGGGCTCTCTGCTCAGCAGGGAGCCTGCTTCCTCCTCTCTCTCTGCCTGCCTCTCTGCCTACTTGTGATCTCTCTGTCAAATAAATAAATAAAATCTTTAAAGAAATAAAAGTAAAAAAAAAGTTTAAGACCGAGTACATGTTTAGTTTAGCTTAGTATGTGTGTGTGTGTGCGTGCGTGCGCGTATGTGTTAGCATTCATGTGTGCACACACACATGTGCTTGTATGTACAAGCATGTCCTCATGGGATATATTCCCCTAAGGATGTTGTCCTCTCTATACATTATGCCACCAATCCCAACACAGTTACTTTGTTTCATTTTGCTTTCAGTTTTTAGGGTTTGCTAAATTTTGATCAATCTGTGTTTGTTTGTTTGTTTAAATATAAAACTTCACTCTTAAAGTTGTATCCCTTAGTTGGAGCGTTTAGTCAAAGGTGCCATTAAGAGTTTGAGATATATGAGGTGGCATCCCAGATCATCACATGTGTAGTGAAACATGTCAGAGTTCTGAGTCTTGAGTCTATAAGGGGGTGTTAAGACAGGAAATGGTTCCGCTCAAATACTGTCCTAGTGCTGAAGGGGGGCCAAAGGAATAGTGTGATAGCTGTGAGTGCTTTTATATGCACCAAGAAACATCACAGAGCAATTATAGTATAATTGTTGCCAATTTGTTTACTGTTGTTTCGAGCCTTTTAATCTTTTTAACTATGCTGCCAAAATTCCAGTGTCTGAAATTGTGCCCTGAACAAAACACAGAGGGAGGAGCATGGCTGATCCGTGGCGGTCTTACTCAAGGGGCCTGGAGCTCTGCGGCACATCCCTGCGGGGGTGGGGGGGTGTATTTGTGGGAATGATTGAGAAACACATGAGTAGAGATTCCTCCTAAGGGACAGAACTTGACTCCTTGACAATGGATCATGGCAGAGGGCTGCTTCAGAAGATTCTTTGAATGCTCTCTCCAAGGACTCATGAGAGAGTTCTGAGAAAGAAGACCAAACTAAAAGGAGTTCTGTTCAAATTTCTGTTCACTCCCTAAGAACATAGCCAATTCCTGCTTTATATCTCAAGCAGATCGTGTGCTGTTCAAAATTGGATAGGATCCTGTCTCCCACTTCAGTAAAGGATATACCTCCAGAATAGGAAAGAATATATAGAGAGGCTGGGAAGGGAGTTGGTCTTCATGTGGAACTGAGGCAGCTATCAAGGACTTTCTTTCGTGGACTTCCAGAAATAGCATGGATGTCTCAGGGACAGACAGGAGAGCTGTGGCTGGTGTCATGCCAGGCAAAGGATTGTGATAGAAGCTCACTTTGTTTCATATCCTAGATGATACTATCTTCAAGCTGATGTGACAAACTTCTGATGTTGTTTTGAATAATTGAATAGGGGCTCAAATTCCTTGAGGAGAGGTAGAACTTGATAAATACCTTTCAGCTACTGTTACTGCAACATTCGTTTTAGTTCTGGACTGGTATGGATGGAAGATAAACCATCTTCATGAAGAAAATATTTCTCACTAATTACAGCAGCGGACCTTGGTATAAATCTTTCCCATTACAAAGTCCTTGTGCCTTTACTGGGTATTGGAAAAGTAGAATAGCCCATTCTCATGTTGTGTCTTTTTTTTTTTCCAGGGAAGTAATTCCATCAAAGGATGGAAATAGTGCTGGGGGAAGGTCTGCCTAGCCCTCATAAATTGTTTCTTCTCACTGTTTGCTTTCTTAGCACTGTCAGTTCCCTTCATGGGACTCTGTTCTGTAGCATCCACTCTGAGGCTTCCCTTCTCAGTGCCTGCTACTTACTGGTGCTGTATGGTAGGTGCTCAGTTCAAGTTCCTGATGGGTTGGGTGGCTGAACAGCAAAACCCTCTCAAGGACAGCACTGCAGAAAGCTTTGCATCCATTAGGTCTTTCTTAAAGTTCAGGTATACAAAGCTAAAATTGTTCTTGGCATTAATTTGATCCATTTCCCCCTCATTGCCATATTACTATTTTATGGCAAGTGTAGGAACATAAAGCTTACATCTACATTTTTCTTAGCATTTCTTGGCACTAGCACATTAACACGCAGACAAGGAGAAATGAAGTTTCCCAGAGAAAAAACATTCATATCGATCATAAAAAAAGAGCTTAAATCATAAAAAAAATAAAATGCCAACTTAATGATCATGATGTCTTATATTCGTTCATCATTTTGCACTTTAAAAAGTACTTCAATATATATTACTTGGGAGACTAAAATGATTGATCTATTATGTAGTGAAGTGTTGCACTTCTCAATGTCCTCATAAAAAAACCACCCTTAGTTTATTTGCAATTGAAGATCATGTAAGGATAAAGAAAGATGTGTCTTTTCAACCCACATGCTCTCACTTGATTCAGGGTTTTTTTTTTTTTTTTTTAGCCCCCTATGGGAATAACTCAGTTGTGTCATTTGTTGTTTAGACTAAACCCAGATATTTTATTTTATTTATATTTTAAGATTTTATTTATTTGATACAGAGAAAGAGAGAGAGAGCACATGCAGGGGAAGCAGCAGGCAGAGGGGGAAGCAGACTCCCTGCTGAGCAGCCCCCCCCCCCCCCCCCGCCATGTGGTACTCGATCCCTGGACCCTGGGATCATGACCTGAGCCGAAGGCAGACACTTAACTGACTAAGCCACCCAGGCACCCCTAAATCCAGAAATTTCAGCCAACATCTACTTCTCTTTTTCTTCACACAATCATATCTTATTTCCATAATTAGGCTTAGAGTAACTCTCTAAAAGGCTTTTGGCATTTTCTGGTTTTAAATGTCCATTTAATCTTTCCTGTGAATTCCAAGGTCAACATTGGTGTTGTTGGAATTCTCAAGAGTGTAAGAAATCTGTTGTATCCTACTAATGGCAATTAGACAAAATCCTTGAAGAGAAGTTTTGCTTTTTTTCTTGGTAAGCAAAATTAATAATGTACATATGTGATCATAGTATAACATCAATACGACTTTCTTGATGTCTAAGAGTTTTGGCTGAAGTGTCAAAGCTGAAGTCTGAGGGGGTGAGGGCACCCACATTGTACATAGAATATGCTCTAAGTCAATAGATCAGGTCGACACTGTCATCCTGCCCAGTATATAAAAGAAAAGATGAGAGATTTGAAAACAAGGATTATTTGAAGGGAGTTTAATAGGAGAGAGGGTGTGTTAGCTGCTGTCTTTTAGAGATTAGTGAGGGTCTCTAACAGCCTGTAGGAGCCCACTGGGAGGGCCTGTTAGCTGCCATGCTCCATTCACCCAGCCTTTCATCCTCAGTAGAATATTTTAAAGCAAATCTCAGACATCATGTTACTTCATGAGGGATACGAAGTTTTGCTATGTTATTGAAGATAAAGGGCAGACAAAAAAAATAACAGAAGAAACCTATTAGTGGTAAAAATTCCTTTTGTCTCTGACAGCCAAGCAAACAAGTGAACACACAGAACTTCTGGGGAAATGAGGGGCCCAGGAATCTGCCATCCTAACAAATATTGCAAAAGAAAATGACACAATGAAAGAGTGAGTTTTCCCCGTATGACCACTTGCCTGCTCCCGGCTGCACTAGGGCCCCACCTTGAAAGACTATGGCTGCTGTAACTTTAGGACAGAGGAAGGGAACCAGAAATGCTTTTTACAGCTGGTAGAAGTGGAGGGATCTCTGGGAGATGATGCAACAATCCGTCTCTCACAAGTGATCTGATGGGTGCATCATGTGTCCACAAAGAACAGAGCAGCATTTCACCTTGTGTTCTCAAATGCAGTGCCCCTTTTCAGGCATTCATATTGTGCTAGTATTTCAAATTTAAATCCAAGGTCATTTCTCTGGGCAGGAGGTCACTCTCACATTTCTAAGAACACAAAAGAAAAGTACAAAAGCCCCGGAAAGCCCTGAAAATAAAAACTCTGTGTTCTTCCCTTATTACTGAAGGACCTTGTTAGCCCCATGGTCTCCACTGACCAATACAGATTGTATTTTCATGGAAATCTGTGTCAGTGGGAAAAAATTTCTGATTTGGGAAGTAAACATTTTGTTATAGTTTCTTTTGGTCTATTTGTAAAAGCTTTAGGGTGTGTGTATGTGTATGTGCATCCGCTTACTAACTTCGGACCTGTGGAATAATGCCAGGATGTTTGGGGGCCTTCATTTTTCACTGGAAGTAAAGAGTGTTCACCCTTGTTCTGGATATTAGGTTGCCTGGAACTTTCCAGCACCCCTTTGCTTTCTGTGTTTAGCATGGCACCTTGAGAGGGAACAAGGGAGCTGACTGATGTATTCATTGGCCAGTGGAGATCAGAGACACCTGGACAGCAATCGTGAGAGGACCCTTGAACAATGGTCCTTTAGCCCAAAGCTGAGAAATGATCTCTTCTGTCTTCCCTCTTCTGCACATTTCCAGTATATTTCTAAGGCTCACACTGCCACCATACAAATATATCTCCAATCCATCTTCATCTGAACCTAGTTTATTACATCCGTTGTCTCTTTCATCAATCCTCTGGACTGTAGGATACTTGCTAGATAGGCTATTGTACGAGAAATACACCTCTCGTATACGGCCATTAGGCTAGGTTTGTGGAGAGATCACCCCACCGTGTCCCCCTACCATGATATAAAAGAGGGAAAAGATGATTCAGCCTGAGTTTCAGATATAACATGGATGCTACTTATTCACAATGAGGAGGAAGGAGA
>ML105298.1:27468-44640 GCA_003697995.1 Taxidea taxus jeffersonii
AGGAGGAGTAGGATTTTGTCCAGAGCTGACTGGACAGTTTACACAAAGGCCCAGATATGAAAATGCATGAAACATTCCAAAAGTGCCAATAAAATCTGTGTGGCCAGTCTGGGAACACAGAGAGAGGAAGGAGAGGCACAGACTGTGAGGGGTCAGGAATACCATATGAAGAGTTTGAACTCTATTCTCTAGGTAACAGGGAAGGAAGGGTCTCTGAAGAGGAAAGTCCTATGATTGGATTTGTGTCTTAGGGGAAAAAAAAACACCTTTTCCCATGTCCAAATTCTGCAGGCATTTTAGGAAAAATTGAAAAGGTGAGACTGGCAATGATACTTTACATTAACCTCTATTATTGAGTCTCCAATGAAACCTTTGAGGGAGTCATGTTTGGGTTATCTCCATTTTATCTAGAGGGAACCACACGTGGAGAGGGGATAAGGTTTGCCCAAAGAGCCACTCCAAGAAGCGGGGTCTCTTGGTTCAGATCCTGCCTTCCTTGGCAGGAGAGGGCCTGAGCATCTCCAGGATCTCTGCATTATGATTGCTTGTCTTCCTTTAAGTTACTGGCTCTTGATTCCAAATTACCAGCACTCAAGGGGTGTCAGGACTGTCTGGCATAAAGTTCTTGATCAAAGGAGCAATGGTGCTATTATTATTATTATTATTTTAGTTGTGTGGATAAAATTTAGTACCATGAATTCTCAAACTCATTCTGGACCCTTATGCCTTTTAATTTCACTAAACAGGCATGTGATTGGTTATCAGCCATGTAGACATCTCTGTAACTGAAATTTACATGTTAATAAAATGTTTTTATAGAAACAGCCATTAATTAATTTGGTGAATAGTTCAATACACTCCTTAAATAATGAATATATAATTAATATATTGATTCTATATGCTCTTAAAAACCCTTCTTCCCACAAGGTAGATGAAGAATACTCGAAAATAGGTGAAACATATCTCTAGAGAGCAGAGTTATTTGATCACGAGAAATGACATGTAGGAGAAATGCAAGGCCAGGGAGGAGTTTTAGTAAGAAGGGTTACAGAGGTATGGCGTTATTTCAGTTGTGCTGTTTCCTATGGATACAAGCCACCTTTTGAGAATATCATCACATAGAATAAATAATTTTATCTTGCAAGGAGAGCAAATGTTACAATCAGATTCACATTAGGTATTCCTTAGATCCACAGATGAGAAGAAAAATGTTCCCCAAATCACAGAAGCCAGGTCTAGGAGCGGGGATTCTCTAACAAGAAGTGAGTTATCACCAACAACTTGTTCCCGGGTTTCATCAGCATTGAGCCATCATGTTAAAAATGGAAGCCCATGACCATGATACAGTTGTTAAAATGAGTACCAGACTCACCCCACCAGAAGATATATGGGGATTTTCTTGCAGCCCCTTAGATGAGATGGGAACGTCAGCCAGGATGGCAGGCTTTGCATCAGATGTGTCTGCCATGCATGGTCTTTCTTAGCAAGTTCTTAGAGATTTCACTATTTCCTTTAGCAAACCCAAGATTGAACTTTTAAAATTATGGGTGCTTCCCCCCGCCGCCGCCCCACGTCATGTTTAAACCTTGGAAGCATTAAAAATACCCTTAGGCATCTTCAGATGACTCTTATAAGGTAGACTACCTGGTACTCACAGGAGGGCTTCTTCAAAGAGTCTCTCTTCCTCAATCCCTTTCAAACCCTCCCCCCAGCTCCCAGGCTTAATCCGGTGTTGTCTTGGCTTGTTTGATTTGGATAAACATGTTCATCTAGTTGATTCTTTTCTTTTTCTTTTTTTTAAATTTTATTCCTTTATTTGAGAGAATGAAAGAGAGCAAGAGAGCACCAGAATTGGGAGGAGTGGAGGGAGAAGGAGAAGCAGACCCTCCGCTGAGCTGGGAGCCTCATGTTGTTGTTGGTGGGGGCTCAATTCCAGAACCCTGGGATCATGACCTGAACCAAAGGCATATGCTTAAGCAACTGAGCCAGGCTGGCGCCCCCATCTAGTTGACTCTTGAGTGAGAGACTCAAGACTCCACTCACTCTAACAGTTGTGGGGGTGTGAGTGATGGGTTAGGCTTGGTGAGCTGGTGCAATGGACAGAAGATAGGCAATTTCATCCCACCCAAGTGGGAATGCTCCAGCCAGGTCCAGTAGGGGGCTCCCAGGCCTGGTAGCAGGCTTGGGAGGGAAGTGGTGAGCTTATCTCCATGACTCAGAGTGATTAATGACTTGATTAGACAATCTTTGTGAAAAGGCTACCTGGAAACAGCTTTTTGACGTTTTTTTTTTTTTTTCTCAAGTCAGAATGGTCAAAATGACAAATCAAAAGAGTTGGAACTAATGAGAGTTTTCTATATAGTGTGGATACTGACTGATAAATTATAAAAGCCATTAAAAAGATTGTAGATTTTCGTGTATTTTAGCCTTTGTTTTGGAAATGCCCCTCCCCCCCAAGGCATTTGTGTTGGACTCAGGCCTTTGTTCTTCATTTTCAATTCCTCACAGCTAGCTTTCCATCCTCTGAGACCAGGGGCGGAGTTCTGCTTAGGAAAAGGGACTTTTAGAGACCCATACTATACTATACTTTGGGTTGCTTCCGCTTTATTCTATGAATCCCCCATGGGTAATATCTGATCCTAACAAACCAACCAACCCCCACATAAGTAGTATGCCTTCTAAAATGCCCCCTGATGGTAACACTGTTGTTGCCTGCAGCTGGGTAGCTGGTTGGCACTCAGCAATCCCTGTGGGTTCAGTGGTCTGAGGAGCTCTAGCCCAGGCCCAGAGCTCACCTCTCGCCAGCCCCTCTCTAAACCTGCATCTGGCTTTTGGAGCAGCTGTGCATCAGAGTCATGAATCACGGGGACCCCTTGGTCACAATTTAGAGGCCCAGGTCCTGGCCTAATTTGACAAGCCTGGACTCCGGTGCTTTTATTTGCTCTCCAGACGATTCCGGTACATACCAGGTTTGAGAAACATTGTTTTAGAGGCTTTTGTAGGGTGAGTCATTAGCCCTATGCATCGGTTGGAATCCAGGTGTTTTCAGTGGGGAAGGGGTACTTAAGAATCTGTCAGATGTATTGATCCCAACATTGAGAAGGCAGCATGAAGCTATCTCCTGGAATTTATGGACTAAATCTAAGAGCTGTTTTGCTGGGAAACAATTTCAGGGGGTTGTTCGTAAATTCTGTATGATAAACAGGCTTCCTAACTTAAGTGAATTAAGAAAGTCACTTTTCTACAGACTTCTCAGAACCTTTAATATGCTTATCCTCATTGTGAATTCCAAGAGATATTATCTTAGGGGGTATTTACTAAACTTATTTGCGCTTCATATCTTTTTCTCATAGAGCATATTACCAGGCAAATCATGGTGCATATTTACTTCTTGAGGAAATTCTGTTTTAAAAGAAAACGTTTGAAGCTGTATCAGAATCTGATTCAAGTTAGGTGTGTCAGTATTAGCAAGGCCAAGGTGAGGACTGTGGCCTTTTCCACTGGTTAACTCGTGGAAAATCAGCATTCTTTTCCTACGTCATTCTTCTGATGCCATTGTGGCATATGTGAAGAGATAGTTTGCTTCAATTTAGTGAGTGCATGCCTTTTTTTTTTTTTTTAACATTTTATTATGGTTCTTTAGCTCATGGAGTCTCAGAGGAGATTCCCTGCTGCCATTTTGTGCTTGATTTACTCAGGTCATTGCTGCTGTGTAAGACATGTGCTAATGCAGCAAGGAATGAAATTTTAAATATGCCCAAAGAGCTGAAATGCAGTTGTAACACTTTGTTCTTTGGGGTTTTCTCAGGAATAAGGTGCCCGCATAGGAACAAATCAAATCAGTGAAAGCAAAGCACTAAGCTAGGCAAAATCCCAAATGCAAATTATTTATAGTGATATACCCACACTATATATAACAAGCTTTCACAAATCGATGAACAGTTATTTCTTACCACAGTTTCAAAACAGGGCCCTATGACTAATTCAGGGACTCTGGTTTTAGGCTATTCCGCCAAGGTATCAAATCTGTCAGTATTCTCCAGCACTGTTCCTTCTGCCCTCCTGCCCCCAAAGGCGTCTTTGCCCCTCCCCTCTGTCTCCCCATGAGTGGCTCAGGAACCCTCCAGGGAGGTCAGAGAGCAGCCTTAGCTGTCAGAGTCATGGCAGGATTGAACCCCAGCTCGGTGCCCAGACCACACAAATATCCCCACCTCCCCTCGCCAGAGGCAGGGATCAAGGATTTTCACACATAATTGCACCAGGCAGAGGATAAACTCAAATTCGCTGGGCCCAACTAACCAATTTACAGAGGCGAGGAGGCCATTCCATGAGATGGGGGAGCAGCGGCTGGGGGAACAGGGCTTCAGGATCCAGTCCCACTTACTTGGTGAGAACACCGTGCCTGTCTGCTAAGGAGCTTAAGGCAGCAGCAAGGGATTAATACTGCAAATGGCCCAGGGAGGTAGATTAATCTGTATTAATTAAAACTGCAAATGCTCTCTACCTGCCGAGTTTCCATCTTGAGAAGGCAAATATCTGTCCCAGAAAGGCCTGGGCCCCGGAAAGTACATCAGGGTGGCTGTGAGGTGCTTATTGTTCTCACCACGGTAAGGGGCAGAGTGAGAGAAAGGGCAAGGGTCAGTCCTCAGTGCTGGGCAGGGGACTCCTGAGATGTCTAGCCCCGCCCCATCCCCCTGTCACTGGGCCCTGGCATAAGCAGAAAGGGAAATCAGAGGTGAGCGCAGGCAAAGGGCATCCTGCCCCGAGCCCAGCGTGGGTGGGAGCCCTGTAAGCATCCTAAGGGTCAGAGGCCCATGTCTATGTCATGGGGGGTAAGGGGGCCCTGTTATGAGCCTGCTCACAGAGGAGGTGAACCGAGGCCTGGAAGGGGGAGGCTACGCCAGTCAGGGGAGCTTGCCACTCAAATCCAGCAGCTGTCTCCAGAGTCCATGCTCTTAGCTGCTGTGCTCTGCTGCCTCTCAGCAACAGCAAGGACAGGAAGACGAGGGGCAAGGAGGAAAAATGAAAATTCTCCCATGTATTCTAAGGTTAATCACATAACAGCAGTTAATTACATAATAGCCATAAAAACTGGCTGTCTTTACTTGGCAAGGCCTGCCCATTGCTGTTATTAGCTGATTTTCGTGTTTCTCTCCCCGCTTGGACACTTCTCACCTGCCTTCCCTGCCTTTCCAGGCACCTCCTTCCCTTGGGGAAACACTCCCAGACACTACAGTGAGCTGGACAGTGGCTTTCCTGGGACTTCCAGGACACCACCTGGTCTTTCCCGGCCCCTTGGCATCCCTAGTCCGAGGTTAAATAGTTGGTAGGTGTTCAGGAAACGGAGGTTACCTAATGCTAGTGAACCAGAATACGATGCAGGGGAAACCCTGCAATGGATAAAATCCCTAAAGCCATGCTTGCCTTCAGCCTGCCCCTGGAGGACAGGCACCCTTCTGGGAGCTCCCCGGAGGCTGCATAGTTCCGCAGGTCACCCCTGCCTCTCTGGTCATTGTTTCTCAGTGGACTACGCAGTTTGTATCCCTTGGCCACCCAGCAGGCATAGATGCACCTTCCCCTTCACTTTCTCTTCCTCAGCACTTACATGTATGCGGAGGGGGTGGGGTCGTCTCCTTCTGCAGTTCAGGCCACTTCCTGCCTATGGCCTGCTCTTTATCTTAGCTGGTGGATAAAGCCCTTCTTCCTGATTCTAGAAATTCAGGAATGATGAAGCCCCCCTCCCCTCTGCCTCCTCTCCTCTCACATCTGTGTCCTCCACTCCCTCTGTCATTAGTCTAACTCATCCCTCCACATCCTCTCCAAGGCTGACTAACTTCTCTTCCTTCCTCCCACCCAGGGGTTGGCCAGCTATAGTCAGCCCCCCAAATGGGGCCCAAGACCTCGGTGTGTAAGAATCATCGGACTGGAACAAAGCCACATCGTTTGTTGATGTATCTGTCTAGGGCTGCAGTTGAACAGCTGCAAGAGAGAGCTTGTGGCCAGCAGAGCCACAAGTCACTAGTCACTGTCTATTCACTAGTTAACAGTCCGCTGACCCCCCATTCTGCCATGCTCCTCTTCCCTCCTGAAGGATCCCTGTGCCTGTCTCACCTGCAGAATAAAGGACAAATGCCTCAGCCTAGCATTCAGGCCCTCACTGTATGGTACCTATCAGCCTTTGACCTCGGTTTTTCCAGCACCCCTGTCTACTCCCGATCTCCTAAATCATTGTGCTGCTCATCGCCCAGAACAGACTCTCAGTTCCGCTCTTCTTTGCTGTGCCCAAATCTCTAAGGCTTGGCCCAGATGCCCCCTCTATGATCACCACACTTGGAAATTCATTTCCAAACAATCCCGTCAGCTTTCTTAAGGCACTTCCTACAATTGTCTGCCCCCAACAGATGGTTCTACAGTAGCCTCTTCGCTGGCCTTCCTCACCTACCCTCACTCCCTTGCTATCTGTTCTCATTACAGCAGATATCTTGGTATTTTAAAAACATTATTCAGAGGGTGCCTGGGTGGCTCAGTCAGTTAAGCATCTGTCTTCGGCTCAGGTCACAATCCCTGGGTCCTGGGATTGAACATCATGTTGGGCTCCCAGCTCAGTGGAGAGCCTGCTTCTCCCTTTCCCTCTCCCTCTGCTGCTCCCCCTGCTTGTGCTCACATGTGCGTTCTCTCTCTTTCTCTCTCTCTGTGTCAAATAAGTAAAATCTATTAAAAAAAAAAAGAATTTATTCATGTGACTGCACCCTCTTCCTCATTGTTGGTAGAATCAAATCAGCCCTACCCTGGTGTTCTGGGTGTGTAACCTAAACTCTGCCTAATGTCCTCACTTCCCACTGCTTATACTCTGTCCACACTCACCTGCTTTCTGCTCTGAAACATGAAACATGGCAGGCTTGTTTCTGTCTCAGAGTCTTTGAAGTGCAGAAAGCATTTAAGAAGTCCTTCAAGTAAGGATTGAAAAAAAAAAAAATTTTGTTTCCCACTGTATTCCAAGTGCCTAGAACCATGCCTGGGGCTGTGTTGGCCCTTAGTACATATTTGTTGACTGCTTAAGCAGAAGAGTCTTCCTGGTGCCCCAATCTGGCAACAGCGGCCGAATTGATGCAGTTCACAGATCATTCATGCGGAGGCTGGCTGCCGAGGCTGCCGCCTTTTATTTCAAGAGGCCCAAGCTCATGTCTCTCAGCACGTCCGCAGACAGTTCACTCTGCCACCCATCATTCCATGTGTGCTCATGCAGTCTGTGTGGCCCAGGATGGGGGTGTGGGGGGCAGGGATCTACTGGCAGGCTGAGTGGGAGAAGAGAAGTAGAATATATTGTCCTCAGAACGTGGCACTTTGGAGACTGCTGAGCAGGTGGTGGCCAGGTGAGAGGTGAAGATAGGACGAAGGTGCAGGGCACCTGAGAAAGCAGCCAATGGGCTGGACACACAGACAGGAAACGAGCTCCCCCCTCCCCCCACCCACCGCAGGTGAGGCACACCTGCCTCAGTGACCCCTTCAGAATGAGAGCCCCCCCAGGCCCTTCTTGCCGCAGCCTTGAGAGCACATGCAGAGCTCCACACATCCAGGCCTGCGGCTGCCGGCCATCCGTCTCTCAGGAAGGACTCCCTTGGGAAGACCTTTCTGCTCTGCCTCCTAGGAATGGGACCCTTTCTCTAATTGAGAGTGAAAGTGCCACACATCAAGAGGAAGAGGTGCCAACGACGCATCCTGTGAAGGGGATTTATAATGGAACTTCATTTTCCACCAATTTACAGACAACTCCTGGGCTCCCTGCTTGTAAAGCGGTCAGCTCTGCTTCAGTGGGCACGTGAGCGCTTCTCAAAGGCATCCCAAGGCCCATTGTTTGGGGTCTGGCCTTGGAACAAAAAAGGTTTTGTGCGCTTGCCACAGTGTGTGCCAGGACTAAAGTGTTTCACTCTGTCCCCAGAGGCCAACCTCTCTCTCTCTCTTTCCCCTTCTCCCTCCCTCCTCCTTTCCCTACTTCCTTCTCTCTCTCCTTCTCACAGGAGCTCTCTGGTCTTGAGAAAGCAGAAGAGAAATCTTCTATCAGGCAAATGCTCAGGGAGCCAAGCTCATTTCTTCGGCAGATGCCGGCACCTTGGATAGGTGCTCTAGAACAATTGATTCCTGAGCCGATACAAGCCGATAAGAGCTGTTATTAAGTTTCGGTAAAAACATGCTTACTCTTTTTCAAGCGGGCCCCCTGTGTGCTGGCTCAGTGCTCTCTTCTGCGACGAGTTTATTCTCATGAGATCCGTGTGTCTGGAGCCTACAATGGGTCCCCGCAGCGGTTCCCACCTCACTGGGACGTGAGTCAGCGGAGTGCCATTGTTGAGACTGGAGGGGAGACCCTGCCCATGGAGCTGAGCCCTGGCCAGCCAGAGGTCTGACAGAGGCGGCTTCTACTCTGACTCTTCAGAAATCTTTTGGCATTGCCTCACCTCACCACGGGGTGTGTGACTGATTGGCTTTAAAACTGTTGCTAGGCATGGATAAGCAGATTGGATCCTTCCCAAAAGGCAGTGGGAAATCCCCGGTGTGCTCCCCATTTCTGATTTCATGCCCTCTGGGGCCATGGACAGGGTTTCCAGGCAGACGCCTGTGGGGACACTCCTGAGTCCCACTGTCTCACTCTGGGTCCCAGCCTTGGAGGGCAAGGAGGGCAAGAGGGGCCTCTCTGTGCTTCCCAGAGCCCCACGTTCCCACAGTGGCTGCTGCCTGCCCTTCTCCTTTCTCCTCTCAGTCTGTTCCCCTTTTCAGTCCACACAGTCAAGGCTAGGTCTGCCTTGAAGTCAGTGAAGTGTGTCTTATATGCAAAATAATGTATGCATTATCCAATTATTCGGTGTGCTTGGCACTTAGCAGGGGCTCTGTCCAGTGTGTCTCTTACCGCCAAAAGTCAGAAGGCACCCCCTGTTGCCAAGCTCAATTCCCAGATTCCCCACCTAGATATCCCACATGGGCGTTTCACTTCTCTGTGCTCTCACATCCCCAGGGTGGGTGAGGCAGACACCTGATGGAGAGCCTGCAAGCCTCCCCCTTCTCTCCCTGAAGATGGCAATAACTGACCCCCACACTCCCTCCTGCCGGGGCGTGAGGATCTCAGTGCTTCTCGCACAGCCTCTCACACACCCCACTCCCAACAGCTCTGAGTCTGCACGTAAGATGAAACACTTGCCATCTGCAGGGGGTTGAGTTGTGTCCCCCAACAAGGTATGTTGAGGTCTTACCCTGAGTTACCTGTGGATGGGACCTTACTCGGACATAGGGCCTTGGCAGACGTAATCAAGTCAAGATGAGGTCCTCCTGAGGTGGCCCTCAGTCTCACGACCGGTATCCATATAAAGAGAAGGGGATGTGGAGGCATGCTGGCATGCAGGGAGAAGGCCCCATGTTGACCTGGGCAGAGGTTAGAATGACACAAGTACCTAAGCCAAAGACCGCCAAGGATTGCTGGCAACCAGCAGAAGCTAGGGAGAGGCAAGGAAGGATTCTTCCTAGAGCCTTCAGAGGCAGCATGGCCCTGCTGTCACCTTGATTTTGGTCTTCTCACCTCCAGAACCCAGGGAGAAGTTTCTCTGTTAAGCCACCCGATGTGTTCTGATTTGTTCCATTTGCTCCAGGAGATTAACAGAGCATCCCTGTTTCCTGCACTTACATCCTGGTCAGAAACCAGGTGCACCAGGGTTCAGGTACAATGCACCAGGTACAATGTGTGGGCCACCTCTGCAGGAAGCCTCCGCCTCACCCACTTGGGGAGGGCCAGTGGGGACTTGGGAGCAGGGAGACTACATGTGCAAATTAAAGCAACTTGGTCCTTGACAGGACTCACTTCCTGTCCATCACTGGACTATTGGGGTTACAGCAGCTATGGGGCCAAGGTCAGGCTATGAGTCTTAGGGGAAGGCCCAGTAGGTCTGCTTCACATTTAGCCCTTTGAATTAGAGAAGAAAAGGAACATTCTCAGAGATGTTTGGCCCAACCTGCTTCAACAATGCAGGGCTCCATATGGGACTTCAGAGAAAGGTGGAAACTTAACCAGGAAGAAAATTATGTTTTCTAGGAAGTCTTCAGAGCATGGTTGCCCCAAGAACCTGTGATGTGTCATGCGTTGTGTTGCTTGTTGAAGATGAGGCTTCTCTGAATAGAAATAATATTGAAGAGAAGCCCTGTGGCCCTCAGCACCAGGCACCATTAACTGTGCTTTGCAAACATTAACTCACATATTCCTCACAACAGCCTGATGAGTGAGGTCCTCTTACTGTCCCCATTTTAAAAAAAAAAAAAAGAAAGTAAACAGGAGGAAATGAGTAAACTCAGTGACTCAGCAGTATCCTGGGATCCCCACATAAAGATGAAGTGATACAAAGTGTCCTCCCCAGGTCTTAAAATAATTATATTGGTTTCACCCCTTTTAAGCTTTGTCATAATTTCCTTAGAATTGCCCCCAATGTGTTCTCTCTACAACACCCTATGAGAGAAGGAAGGTGGGAAGAATGACCTCTGTCTTATAGAGGAGAAAACAGGCACAGTGGAATATGGTCTGGTGATATCAAGGGAATCAGAGAGCTAGAAATTCCTTCCTTTTACATGGCTCTTTGGTTCAGTGTCATCTCACTCAAGATGGTTGGAGTGCCTACTTGGTGTTAGGCACCACACTAGGTCCTGAAGATCCAAAGAGGAACAGATCAGTCTTGACTCCAGAAGGTCAGAGTTTCACTAGGTAGACAAGCTTGCCCATTTTGCGACAGCAGCAGGCCAGGGAGCCCTGAGAAGAGAGGTGAGAGGGTTCAGGCAGCCAGGTGTGTACCCACACCTGAGAGAGAGTGTAGGAGAGGGGGTTTTCTCACTTGGGTTGGGCATCTCTCCCCAGCCTTCCAAGGAGACATCTGAGGTCAGACTCTCCCTGTAATGCAGCACCCAACCATCCAGCCATCTGCCAGACAGCAACCTGACAGCAATCACAGCCCTTCCTGAGTCTATCATCCTTATCTACCCATCAGAGAAGGGCTGGACCCATGTGAAGTGGTCCTTCTTCAACCCTGGGGGACAGTTCAGAGGGAGCACATGTTTACCAACTGTGGATGAGTAGATTTGGGTGGGAAGAAAGTAGAGCCTGTATGTCTCACTGCATCCCTCCATCAGGCTCTGCATGGGTCTGGTTCCTGGCTGGATTCCTGGGAAGAGACCCACCCTGGGGAGTTGGGGGGGCACCCCCGGTGTGCATGCACCGTTTGCACATGCGCAAGGGAGGGTGGCTCTGAGAGAGCACTGAAGGCTGCTCTGGGGCGGCACCATGCTGTGCCCCCCACGTATGGTCTGTCATTTTATACTCACGTTGCCCCTACCATTCATTGTCTCTAGTTCACAGAAGAGGAAACTGGAACTGGGAATGATAAATGAACTTGGGGGAGACCTGCGAGCTAATACATGGCTGGTTGCCTTTATCATAGCTCCCAGATGGTAGTCAAATGGCGTCCCAGTGTTCCCCAGCCTCTGGCCAAAGGAGAAGAATAAAAATAATGCAGAATTTTTGTAAATAAAGTTTTTAGTATCATCATAAAGAATCCACATCCATTTTAAAATTTAGAATTTTGTTGGGCATTAAAGTATCCGTGTGTGTGTGTGTGTGTGTGTGTGCACAGGCGCACGCGCAGTAATGATAACAGAGGTTCGGAGATGTATCCTACTGCTCTTTGAAAATGTTGTCACAAAATTACAAAGTCCAGGAGCCTCCATCCACACTACACAGCTGATCATGGCACCTTCTTCCTTTCTTTTTTGTGAAGACAGCCAAGAAAATTATACACACATTTGTGTACATGCATAGCCACACATGTGATTTATATACACATGCCTGTGGAGTAACATGCAACATTAAATGAATTTTATTTAATTTTTTAAAAGATTTTATTTATTTATTTGACAGAGATCACAAGTAGGCAGAGAAGCAGGCAGAGAGAGAGGAGGAAGCAGGCTCCCTGCTGAGCTGAGAGCCCGATGTGGGGCTTGATCCTAGAAACCTGGGATCGTGACCTGAGCCTAAGGCAGAGGCTTTAACCCACTGAGCCACCCAGGCGCCCCATTAAATGAATTTTAAAAAAGAAGGTCTGGGCTTCCCTTGTGGATTCTGCTTCAGCTTTCTCAAAAGATAATCTACTTAAAATTATGGTAGTAATGATTGTTTATTTTATAACCACTGTGAACTATTCAATCCTCCTCAGGGAAGATAATCCAGGGCCCACAGCCCACAGTTCACAGATGTCACTGGAAATTATTCTAACAGGAATGACTCAGCTGCTTATTGCTATAAAGTTACCATATATTTTGCCTCTTGGGACCTGGACAGATTTTGAGAACAAGGCCTAGCTCACATGAATCCCCGCTCAGTTCCTGACACAGCTGGGTTTTTTCCTAAAACTATAGCTTAAAGTCTCCACAGGGCTGCATTTCAGATAAAATAGAAAAATAAAAACCACTTCTCATCAAAGCCTAAACACAAATCTTATGCTCATCTCAAACGAACAGTTAAGCAAATGCTTCCCTTTTCTAAAAGATCATGGCAGGCAGAGCATATTAGGAAGAAAATCAAAGATGCCTTTTTAAAAAGCAAACAGCTATTGATGTACATATTTCTGAATGTGTTACATGACATCAGATCAATGATTGAAGCCGAACAATTCAGTGAGCAGCTTGGTCTTGGTGCTATCAAATTGCTATTAGTATTCCAACGAATTGTTCCCGGCACTGTGGGTACACAAAGTCGAAGATGTACCAGTAGTGAAGAAATTGCTTTCCAGCCTCTTGCTGGCAATGCTGGCGTTAGACAGGGGATGGAGAAAGGGCCAAGAGCATAGCCATGAGAAAGAGATTGAGAAAGGACAGACATTGGTGTGAAGGTCTTAAGCCTTATTTGACATTGGGTGTTATATAAATAAAGAAATGCCTACACACACAAACAACTTTAATTTTGCTTGAGGCTGACCTGGGGCTCCATTATCTGAGTAGTGTGCTGGAGTTTGTTAGAGGAAAGCCCACAGGTACAATTGAGAGACCTGGGTTTGAAACCACCTAAACATTGTCTAGCAAGGAACTTGTTAAATAAAATAGGATGCCTTTGTCCAGGAGACTTCTGTGTGGATAGTACATGTGGATATGAAAATTAGAGAAGGTATATGGTCAAGTGTAAAGTGTTTTGTACCCATGCGAATGTGTGTGTAAAACAATACTATGCATATTTTTAAATAGCTTAAACCTGTATTTGTGTGCAAATGATTGATCCTGTCTGGAAGGATGTAAAAGACACAGGTAGCAATAGATAATTATGCTTGAATATGTTTCTGAAGTTCTAGGAATGAAGAGTTCTTTTGTTTTGTTTTACTTTTATCTTATAGTCTTCTGTACAGTTTGAAAAAAATCCCCATCATATGCCTGTGCTACCTTTATGATAAAAATTAGCAAAACAGATTAAAGACCTGGAGATGAGTCTCATTTCTGAGACGAATTCTGTGGCACTAAATTTTCGGATCATCTGTTCATTTTTCAGGGTTGATAAGATGAACAAGAGGTAGGCGACGTGTAGAAGTTCTCTGCAGATTCTAAAGTGGGGTCCAGGTGTTTTCACCCCCCCCTCTTTGTATGTAGCACCGGAAGCCCTCCATCTGAGTTCGATGGAACCTGGGGTCAGCCGTGGCAGTTGCAGCCCAAATATTCTCCAAGCCGTTAACAAAGGCCCAGGACTTTCAGGCCATACTTTTCCTCCTGCCCCCGACAACTGCCTGCGTCCCGCTCTCCTCTCCCCCGCCTTCCTGGAAACATGGGGGTCCGTGATCCAGCGTAGGGGGAGATGCCTGAACTATTTGGAAAGGGGAGGAGACAGCAGAGCTCCCCTGGCAGCAGAATGGGGCAGCTGTTCTCTGAGACACGTGACATCATGAACCCTCCGTTGGCAAACACATGGCCTCATCAGGAAGGGAAATCCAGCAATCCACATGCTTTATGAAGCCCCAAACTTAGCTCACACTGTTTATTTGGGCTCTTAGTTTAATGTTGATCACTGGGATCTAAATAGTGATTCATTGCCCCACCTGACATGCAATCCTTTATCCTCCAAGAGGGGTAGGAAGTTGCCGCCAAGTGGGTCTTGGCTTTATTACAGCTTCTCTGTAGTCTCGGCCCCAGCACAGGAGTGACATAGATTCGCGGAAGGAGACACACACACACTCACACTCACTCATATACACTCACACACCACCATGCACACTCAACGCACGTGGCTCTCACCACACGCACACCACTCACATACTCACATGCACACTTCCCTGTGCCATGTATGTTGCGAACAAATGCTCAGGAGCATGAGCCGGCATCAAAAAAACTGCTTCTTCCAACAGAACCATCTCTGCTTCAGGGAGGCAAAGGGTTGGCAGAAAGAGCGTTTTGTCCTCCAGATGTCTATGAGGGGTGACTGTGAACCATCACGTACCTTAGGCAACGGGATTCGAAGACACAGGACGAGTCACAAAATGAGAATTCCCCAGTTCCTCCTTCTGGTGGGTTATTATTGCACTGAGACTGGGTTTAGTGGGCCCCCCTGGCTGTTAGGTTCGCCTTTTCACCCTCCCCAGGCCGGCCAACCACACTGCTTTTCGCTCCAACAGGTGAAAGTAGGATGTTTAGGATAAAGAAGTAGGGAAGCTGACCATTGCCTGGGTCCAGCCAACGGCTGCTTCTTCAGAAGCGTCCTGGAGTTCAGGGAGGTGAGGGAGTGTGGTGCCCAAGGAGGGAAGCTGGAGAAAGATGTGCAGTGTGCCGCCTGTGGGTGCTGGGATGGGCGTCAGCCCTGCCCTCCAGTGTTCTTTATTGTGCACGGTGGCCTAGCCAGGCCTTGTCCAGGCCACAGTGAGAGACATCTTTATCTGTGGAAATAAGGTCAGCCTGAGTTTTGTGTACACTAGCAAGTCTCTTCTCTTCCCTCAAGGCACCACTTTTTTGCCTCTTCTTTCTCTGGGAAGCTGTCTGCCGGGCACCAGTAGGCCAGCAATGACTACTGCATGCAAGAATGGCAGCCTTCCTGATGCAGCGGACCAGATATTTCTGTATGGCTCCCTATATACACATAAAGGGGCTTTGGCCATCTGGTGGGCATAGAGAAGATTGTAATGTGCCTGAACATTACCTCACTGTCTGAATATCTTTTCTTCTTTATTTATGTGTACTTCCTTGGTGATCTCATCTGGCCTCATGGCTTTAAATACTAGTTATATACTGACAACTCCCCAGTCTAGATCTCCATCCTGGATCTCGCTTGTGAATCCCAGGTTCATATACCCAATGGCCTTGTTGACTTCTCCAATTAGGTGCTTAATAGGCATCCAACCTAACATATTCAGAACTCCTGGTTTCCCCTCGAACCCTGCTTCTCCTGCAGGCTTCCCTTTCTCAGGAAGGGTAACTCTGTCCTTCTGGTTTCCCAGATAAGATCCTTGGATTTATTCATGCCTTTTTAATTCCTTTCACTCCTATTTACTTCATCAGAGCTACATTTAATGTATACCCCAGGGGGCACTGGCCTGGTGCAGTCCTGCTGAGCTTTCCAACTCTTGATTTTGGCTCAGGTCCTGATCTCAGGATTGTGAGATGGAGCCCTACATCTGGCTCTACATTGAGCGTGGAGTCTACTTAAGATTCTCTCCCTCTCTGTCTGCCCCACCCCTCTCCCACTTGCACACACACTTTCTCTCTCTCAAATAAATAAATAAATAAATAAAATTTTAAAATATATCCCTGATCTGAGCACATGGTAACACCTCCACTATTCTGACCAGAGCCACCCATCACATCATTCCCTGGATTAGAGACAATGTCCTGTCTGGTGTGCCAGTGTCCTCCTTGACTTCTCTGTAGTGCATCTCTCTCCCAGAAGCCCTGGAATTTCTTTAGAAATGTAAGCAGGAAATGTCAGTCCTCTGCTCTCAAACCACCAGTGGTCCCACATCTTGCCTAAAGTCCAAGCCTAAGTCCTTACTTGGTCTACAACTTTGGTCTCTACCCCCCCGACCCGATCTCATTTCCTACCCCTACTTCCTCTCATAGTCCTCTCATAGTCCTACCTAGTCCTACCAGCTTCTTGACATTCCTTCCTAGCACCAAGAAGATTTCATCTCAGTGACTCTGTTCTACTGGTTCCTTTGTCTGGAACATCTGTCCCCAAATATTCTTATGGTGTGCTTCTGCATTTCCCTCAGGTCTGCTTCCATGCTGCCATATTGGAGACTCATTTTTTGATCAACTACATTACCTCTACCTCTGCTGTTCCTAGTTATTCCACCATAACATTTAACCCTACTATACATGTGATACATATTTTTGTGTGTTTATTACCTAACCTTTTATTAATTAATTTTTAATTTTAATTTTAATTAATTAAATTAAATTAATTGATTTAATTAATTTAATTTTAATTTGATTTGATTTGATTTTAAATTCTAAATTTTAATTTAAAAATTTAAATTTAAATTAAATTAAATCAAAATTTAATTAAAATTATTTTTAAATATTTTAATTAATTTTTATTAATTAACCATTTATTAGTTTATTAACTAACTTCTAGAATGTGAGCTCCATGAGAGTAGGGAATTTATGGGTTTCGTTTTCTTCTGTACCTCTAGTACCTAGAGCAGTATTTGGCTCTCAGTAGCCTCTGAATAACTTTCTGATGAGTAGAGAAAGGAAGAAAGGAAGGAAGAGAGGGAGGGAGGTAAGGAGAAATGAGAAGGGAATTGTGAGTTCTTTGGGGCCTGAACCCAAGCAACATTAGACAATGGGATTTTCCATTAGAGCATAATTTCTTAAACTCATTTGGTCATGGACATTCAATAAGAAATACATTTTACATCATGACATTGTTGGCATAGCTATACAGATACAGATATATTTACTCCATGGTACATACTCTACTTTTTATTCTTTTAAATTCCATTTTAACATTATTTACTTTATTTCATTAACACAACACTGGTCTGGGCATCTTAAACTGATTTAATCAGCAATAGATTGAACACTGTCTTTTGGAAATTATCATACTGGAGGGACTGGAAAATTTTGTTGGGAATGAAGATTAAAATGCAGGTGAGGTACTCAATAATGGATGCCTGGTGA
>RCUC01144921.1:0-35993 GCA_003697995.1 Taxidea taxus jeffersonii
GGAAGCACGTGGGTGGTCAAACACTATCACTGGATTTTCTTAAAAAGATTTTGACTATGCCACTTGCCTCAGAATAGTTTGAGGAGGTAAGTTGGGGTAAGTTTTTCTAGCTCATTTATGACCTAAATACAAACAGACCAACCAACCAACAAACCAGTGTTCCATTCAGGATTTTCAACCTGGTATGTGCCAAGGAGGATTCATTCATTTGATGTTTATCCAGTGTTGACTGGGGACTCTTGGAAGCTGCACACCCACCTAGCTAATCAGCTTCCCACTGCTTACTCTTTCTCTCACTCCTTTGCTTTTCAACGTTGGATACATAGTTTCAGCCCTACTAGTCAACTTTCTATAGAAAACTTTCCTGAAATTCATTAGCATGTGTCTCACAAGAAAAAACTGGGATGACCAAATAGTCCAATAAATAAAGGAAAAAATAGTTTCTCACGTTTGTATTTCCTGCTACATAAAGTCTCAGTTTGCTATTCCTGGTAACCAGCAACCTCTCAAAAAATAAACATACAAAAACAACAATTAAAATCAGACAACAAATAAAACAAAACCCCCAAATACCGGTAATCTGTGCTCAAATGTCCATTTCATCTCCTATTCGCTCTTCAGTTAACTATGACCAAAGTCCTTCCTTAATCCTTGACCAAATTTGCCATCTCTGAGATCATCAGTGATTTTGTTGCAAAATCCTGTCACTACTTTTCAGTGCTTAATCTTACATGATTTTTCGCTTGCATTAGACATTGAGATTTTCTTTTTCCCAACTCTGCATTCTTTAGCTTTGAAGATAGCATTCTTTTTGGATCTCTTTCTGTCTCTTTACTAACCCCTTCTCAGTTTCATTCACTGATTTCTATATATTCTAATCACTCCTTCTATACTGGTCGCCCCTCATTATTGTCCTTCTTCTTCTCACTTTCTCCAATTAACTAAACTATCATTAAATATTATTAAATGTCTGCTAGATGTGTCCACCAGAATATAAGCATGACGTGAGCTCTCAACATATGCAGTCTTTTCCTCCTCTGTTAATTCTTTTTTTTTTAATTTAAGCTTTATTTAAACATATAATGTAACCCCACCACCCTCTCCCAACCCCTCTTCCCCCCACCCCCCTCAGTTTGTTTTATGACATTAAGAGTCTCTTTTGGTTTGTCTCCCTCCCGATCCCATCTTGTTTCATTTTTACTTTTCCTACCACCTTAACTCCCACCCCCGTTGCATCTCCACTTCCTCATATCAGGGAGATCATGTGATAGTTGTCGTTCTCCAGTTGACTTATTTCGCTAAGCATAATACACTCTAGTTCCATCCATGTTGTCGCAAATGGTAAGATTTCATTTCTTTTGATGGCTGCATAGTATTCCATTGTATATATATACCACCTCTTCTTTATCCATTCATCTGTTGATGGACATCTAGGTTCTTTCCATAACTTGGCTATTGTGGACATTGCTGCTATAAACATTCGGGTACATGTGCCCCTTCGGATCACTACGTTTGTATCTTTAGGATAAATACCCAGTAGTGCAATTGCTGGGTCATAAGGTAGCTCTATTTTCAGTTTTTTGAGGAACCTCCATGCTGTTTTCCAGAGTGGTTGCACCAGCTTGCATTCCCACCAACAGTGTAGGAGGGTTCCCCTTTCTCCACATCCTCGCCAGCATCTGTCATTTCCTGACTTGTTCATTTTAGCCATTCTGACTGGTGTGAGGTGGTATCTCATTGTGGTTTTGATTTGTATTTCCCTGATGCCCAGTGATGTGGAGCACTTTTTCATGTGTCTGTTGGCCATCTGGATGGATGTCTTCTTTGCAGAAATGTCTGTTCATGTCTTTTTTGATTGGATTATTTGTTCTTTGGGTGTTGAGTTTGCTAAGCTCTTTGTAGATTTTGGATACTAGTCCTTTATCTGATATGTCGTCTTTATCCTATTTAATAGCCCTGCTTTCCAGCTGGCCCCTAAAGTCATTACCTTGACATCCTTCTCTTCATCAAATCCCATTTCAAGTTTAAGCACTATCAGTTGCAATTTTTCTCTTCATCTTCACTAACATTGCCAGGCTTAGGTACCTGTAATCCCTCATCTGAATCGCAGAAGAAACTACTCATTGTTTTTAAATTATAATGCAACACAAATCACATCTTATCCCTGTATAAACAATGACAAGCTTGTCGTGGCCAAAGTCTCAAAAACCCTGTGACTTTCTGTGGTCAAGAAGCTTGTCCTTGACTTGGTCCTTAACAGTTTTTCTCTCCCAAGGTCATCTTCTAACTCCTGCTCTAAGTGGCAGTCATACAAAATGACTTATTGGCTAAAGATACTGTGTGGTCTTAACTTGAACCACTCACTTTTGGTACATTGGTTCCAACTGATTGACAGTTTCCAGATCTCAGTTCAGGTGTCATGTAGACACCTAGGTTTAAGTTCAAGCTTACCACAAACTAGAGGGGTACTCTTGGAAGAGATACTTAACATTTCCAATTCTTACTATCCTCATCCATAAAACAGTCATATTGTTTAGATACTTTAGATAATTGTAAATATTAAATGAGGTAAATCTCTAAAGTGGCTTTACAGTGCCTGACAGATAATAAGCACTAATAAATATAATATTTTTACAATATTAAGTGCAGACATATGCAAAGGGATTTGGTTCAACTACCAGCAGAAGAAGACGTTTTTGGTGGGATTCGCATATACTAGGTTGTAGGCAAAGGCTTGTAGACATGTGGCATTTGTTTGTGTCATGGGGCAAAGAGAGGGAACAGTCCATCAGTTACCCCTCTGAGCTGTAGAGAAATTAGGTTGATGTCTATTGTTCTTTTGATCCAATTTGTAATTCTCTCTTATGGATGAAATGGAGCATGATGGTAGCTTTAGGGGCTAAAGAGCACAGTCAAGTATATATTTTACCACTTGGACACTGAAATCAATCAGGAAATCTGCAAGACTGACTTTAGACATTAGAGGAATTCTGGAGTGGAGTAGTATCCAGTCTGCTGTACAAGACAGGCCTCATTGTCAGTCGGATGATACATTTTCCTCCAAGTTTTCTTCTCTCACTCCCAGTTAGTGTCAAGTATTTCTGATTAAAATTTAACAGCTGCCACAGTTCCTGCTCACTTATTTACTGCTGAAACTGATATGGCTGCTTACAATAGGTGTTCTGTGCTATTTTACCCAGTTTGTTCCAGATACACTTTATTGTTTTAAGTGTGCTTATTGGCCAATTGCTTTATGGCCATTTTTAGTATTCTTTACAATAACCATCTGTAGCTAACATGAATTTGAAGTTTTCCATCCCAAATACACTCCAGTGACTATCAAGTAAGGAATACAGGATTTTGTTCTAAGCTGACTAGTCAGGCAGTTAAACCTAAAGTAAAACCTTAAAATATAAAGTTTATAACTTTAACATTTAAACAAAAACATCCCATTAATCTATTGGCTTTTTTTTTCCTCATACAAACATTTGTTGGCAGTATTCAAAGCTTTTCAGAAAATCACTTCCAGTTCCTGGCTTTATCTTACATGAATTTTTATATAGCTAAATGGATTCTAAATATATACAAGTAATAGATAAGGTGTTATAAAATTGATACTTAATGCTAAGCTTATAGAAACTTGGATATTGCCAAGGTATGTGGTGTCTAGCCAGTATTTATTTTCAAAACAGAAGAGTATTAAGAAAAGAGTAAGATAAATATTATAATGTGAATTAGTGTTTAGAAAATTTGAGAGTATGAGAAGTTAAGATCACAGAGGCAAAGTAAAATTGGATAGTTAAAAAGTTATATCTATGCTATTATAGACCTATAAAATATTAGCATGTGAAATTGTAACTATTTCAAACTGAGGTCATGTTATTTTCACCCTTTTTCCATAATAAAAGAGACCTGTTTTCATAATTACGCAAGACATACACTCAGAAGAATCAGAAATATTGTGAAATCATTCTTAATAGACTCCTAGGCATATTAAACTCATACCCAAATGTTATCTGTAGTCACAGTTCCAAGTAGTGAATCATTGTGTAAGAGTTCTAATCAAATGGCCTGGGTAGTGATCCCACCTCTGTCATTTTTTAGATAAGAAACACTAAACACATTATTTAACTTTTAAGCCACAGTTTTCTCATTTCTAAAGTTAGGGATAATAATTAGTGCCTTATAGGGGCGCCTGGGTGGCTCAGTGGGTTAGAGCCTCTGCCTTTGGCTCAGGTCATGATCCCAGGGTCCTGGGATCGAGCCCCACATCAGGCTTTCTGCTTAGCAGGGAGCTTGCTTCCTCCTCTCTCTCTCTCTCTGCCAGCCTCTCTGCCTACTTGTGATCTCTGTCTGTCAAATAAATAAGAAAAGAAAAAAAAATAATTAGTGCCTTATAGTATACTGTGATGTAAAATGCCTATGTATATGTAAAAAACATATACACATGGTACAGAGTAACTTCTATAGATATTAATGAGTTCCTTTATTAATAGTTTGAACTTAGATATTTTTAATATATAAAATATATTTTACACATTTCATATAATTAAGCTTTACCTATTTAATTTATGTCTCTATATTTGTATGGGTTTATTGTAGGTAACACATATATGGGCCTTATTTTTTATTCAAACTGATAATCTTTATCTTTTAACTGATGTATTTAGACAATTCACAGTTAAAGTGATTATTGTTATGGTTGGATTAATATCTAACTTCTTGCTAGCTAGGTCTTTGTTCCATTTGTACTGTATTTCTCTTTTCTTTTTGTCTTAGGTTCATTTTATTATATTTTATTAAGTTCATTTTATTACATTTTATCTCTACTGACTTATTAATATTCATCTTTAAAATATTCATCTTTATTACATTTTATCTCTACTGATTCATTAATATACATCTCTAAAAAATGTTTTAGTGATTACCCTGGGACTTATAGTACACATTTCAAATTAATCTGAATTTACCTTCAAATAATAGTACACTCTTTTATATGCAGCACAAGGCCATTACAACAATATATTCTTAATTCTTCCCACCCATCCTTTGTGCTATTATTGTCATAGGTTTTACCATCACATATGCCATATGTATTAGTCCATGATCTCTTAGCTCATTTACAAATAGGAAATCATTTTAACATATTTTCATTCATTCCAGTTCCTATTCACTTCATCTTTTGTGTTTAGCTCCAAGTTTCTGACTATATCATATTTCTTCTACTTGAAGAATTTCCATTAGAGTACGTCTGGCAATGAATTCTCTTAGTTTTTGTTTGAGAATTAAAAAAAAAAACACAAAACAATGTATATTTCACTTCTTTTTACTGGGTCTAGAATTCCGACAGATCCACCCTCCGCCCCATGGCCCTGCAATCCTTATGTATGTCATTGCATGTTCTTTCTTGATTGGTTTCTGATGAGAAGTCTGGTTTAATTATTGCACTTTTTCCTCGGTAGATAGGATTTTTTTCTTCTTCTTCTGGCTAATGTCAAGATTTTCTCTCTGTCTTTGATTTTCTGCAGTTTGAATACCATATGCCTAGAGAAATATGCTTGCATGTTTGGCATTTTTCCTGCTTGGTGTTCTGTGAGCTTATTGGATCTATGGTTTCCTGTTTGTCACTAATTTTGTAAAATTCTCTGCCATTACTTCTTTTCTCTTCTCTCCTCGCCTTTTTCCTTTTCTCCTCTTTCATTTTCTCTTCTCTTCTCTGCTCAGCTCAGCTCTTTTCTTTTAAGTAGGCTTCATGCCCAGCATGGAGCCCAATGTGGGGCTTGAACTCACAATTCTGAGATCAAGACCTGAGCTGAGATCAAGGGTCAGATGCTTAACTAACTGAGCCACTTAGGAGCCCCATTTGCCATTATTTCAACTATTTCTTCTGCTCCCATTTTCTCTCTCTTCTCCCTCTTGTGTATATCCTACTGTGTTTGAAATTGTCCCACACTGTTGGGTGCTCTGTTTTTGTTGTTGTTGTCATTATTTTTGTTCATTTATTTTCTTTGTGTTTTAGTATGGGTAGTTTCATCATCAATTTCACAGAATCTCTCCTTCACTGTGCTGAGTCTACTGATGAGCCTGTTAGAGGCCTTCATATTTGTTACTGTTTTTTTTTTCTTCTAGTATTAGCATTTGATTCTTTCTTACAGTTCATCTTTCTGCTGAATGTCTCATCTGAGATTGCATGTTGTCTACTTTGTTTTATTAGAGCCAATAACATATTAATTGTAATTACTGAAGATTTTCTGTCTGATTTCTGTCTGACAGGTACAACATCTGTGTCATAGCCAGCCTGATCCTAATAATTGCTTTGCCTCTTCTGTGAGTGTGTATGTATGTGTGTGTGTTTTCCTTTCATATGCCTTAAAATTTTTTTGTTGAAAGCCAGACATCTTGTGTAGGAGTATAGAGACTGGGGTAAATGTTATTTAAAGTTGGAGATGAGCATCCATTTTCTATAGCTTGATACTTTTGTTTTGTTTTTAATTTAAATTTTAGTTAGCTAACATATGGTGCAATTTTGATTTCTGGAATAGAATTCAGTGATTCATCACTTACCTATAACATGCAGTGTTAATCACAAATGGTCTCTTTAATACTCACCACCCATCCAGTCCATTTCCTGCCCACTTTCTTACATCAATCCTCAGTTTCTTCTCTATCTTAAGAGTCTCAGAGTTTGTCTTCCTCTCTCCTTTTTTTCTTTTCCCCCTTCCCATCTGTTCATCTGTTTTCTTTCTTAACTTCCACATATAAATGAAATCATATAGTATTTGGCTTTCTCTGACTGACTTATTTCACTTAGTATAATACACTCTAGCTCCATCCATGTTGTTGCAAATGGCAAAATTTCATTATTTTTTATGGCTGAGTAATATTCCATTGTATATCAATCTCATCTTTTTTTTTAAAGATTTTATTTATTTATTTGACAGACAGAGATCACAAATAGGCAGAGAGGCAGGCAGAGAGAGAGAGAGAAGCAGATTCCCTGCTGAGCAGAGAGCCCAATGCAGGGCTCGATCCCAGGACCCCAAGATCATGACCCGAGCCGAAGGCAGAGGCCTAACCCACTGAGCCACCCAGGTGCCCCACAATCTCATCTTCTTTATCCATTCATCGGCTGATGGACATTTGGGCTCTCTCCATAGTTTAGCTATTGTTGATAATAAGGATGGGGAGTACCCCTTCAAATCTCTGCATCCTCACCAACACCTGTTATTTCTTGTGTAGTTAATTTTAACCTTTTTGACAGGTGTGAGGTGGTATCTCATCATGGTTTTGATTTGTATTTTCCTGCTGATGAGCAATGTTAAGCATCTTTTCATGTGTCTGTGAACCATCTAGACATCTTCTTTGGAAAAGTTTCTATTCATGTCTTCTGCCCATTTCTTAACTGTATGATTTGTTTTTTGGGTGTTGAGTTTGATAAGTTCTTCATAGATTTTAGATACTAACGCTTTATCAAATAAGTCATTGGCAAATATATTCTCCCATTCTGTAGGCTGCTTTTAGTTTTGTTGATTGTTTCCTTTGCTGTGCAGAAAAGTTTTATCTTGGTGAAGTCCCAATAGTTAATTTTTGCTTTTTTTACCCTTTCCTCTGGAGTTGTATTTAGTAAGAAGTTGTTACAGCTGAGGTCAAAGAGGTTTCTGCCTATGTTCTTCTTTAGGATTTTGATGGTTTCCTGTCTTAACTTAGGTCTTTGATACATTTTGAATTTACTTTTGTGTATGGTGTAAGAAAGAGGTCCAGTTTCATTCCTTTGCATGTTGCTGTCCAGTTTTCCCAACACTGTTTGTTGAAGAGACTGTCTTTTCCCTATAGGATATTTTTTCCTGCTTTGTTGAAGATTCGTTGACCATATAATTCTGGGTCCATTTCTGGGCTCTCTGTTCTGTTCCATTGACCTATGTGTCTGTTTTTGTGCCAGTACCATACTGTCTTGATGGCTACAGCTTTGAAATGTAGCTTGAAATCCAAAATCGTGATGCTTCTGGTTTTGTTTTTCTCTTTCAGGATTACTTTGGCTATTCGGGTTTTTTTGTGGCTCCACACAGATTTTAGGATTGTTTGTTCTAGTTCTGTGAAAAATCCTGGTTGTGTTTTGATAGGGATTGCATTAAATGTGTAGATTGCTTTGGGTAGTAGAGACATTTTAACAATGTTTGTTCTTTCAATCCATGAGCATGGAATGCTTTTCCATTTCTTTGTGTCCTCTTCAATTACTATCCTAAGTGTTTTATAGTTTTCAGAGTACAGATTCTTTACCTCTTTAGTTACGTTTATGCCTAGGTATCTTATTGGTTTTGGTGCAACAGCAAATGGAATGGATTCATTGATTTGTTTTTCTGTTGTTTCGTTATTGGTGTATAGAAATGCAACAGATTTCTGCACATTGATTTTCTATCCTGCAACCTTGCTGAATTCATGTGTTAGTTCTAGCAATTTTTTGGTAGAGTCTTTTGGGTTTTCTATATAAAGCATCATGTCATCTGCAAAGAGTAAAAGTTTGGCTTCTTCCTTGCCAGTTTGGATGCATTTTATTTCTTTTTGTTGTCTGATATGGAGCTAAGACTTCCGTACTATGTTAAATAGTAATGGTGAGAGTAGACATCCTTGTCTTGTTCCTGACCATAGGGGAAAGGCTCTCAGTTTTTCTCTACTGAGGATGATATTAGCTGTGGGCCTTTCATATATAACCTTTATGACACTGAGGTATGCTCCATCTATCCCTACTTTGATGAGGGCTTCTATCAAGAATCAATGCTATATTTTGTCAAATGATTTTTCTGCATCTATTGACAGGCTCATATGGCTCTCATATATATATATATATATATGAGATATATATATTTATTATATATATATTTATAAATAATAATAATTTATAAATAAATAAATAAATATATATATATATTTATTAATGTGATGTATCACGTTCATTGATTTGCAAATATTGAACCACCTCTGCTTTTCTGCTTGATCACACACAGGATTTGTGCTTATCTATTCAGGAATTGGGCAAAGTTTGGGGTTTATTGTTCTTATGGTTACCCTGAGTGTACCTCAGGCTTAAAATCCCCCTAGTGATGTTCTGTGTTTACAGTGTGGGCTGGTTTGTTAGAGGCTCTCTCATTGTATATTCTTCCTTTGCTTTTCACCTTCCTTTTATGCTATTGCCCAGTAAGGACTGGGGTCCTGCAGTTCTCCCAGCTGTATTCCACTGCTATTTTTCTCTAAGATCATTAGCCTGGTTGGGGGAGTTTAGGAGAAAGAGCATTCCCTGATGTTTGATTATGCCTCAGTCTCAGGGCTCTATTCCTGGAACTGGCCAATGTCCTTCACAAGTGCTCTGCCTCTCCAGTTGCAGACCTGGACCTTTCAGGTGTTTCTCCTATAGCAGAAATATAGATACCGAAATTGTATCCTTCCATAGGAGGGATGCTTTTTCTTGTTTTTGTTCTTGTTCTTGTTCTTTTCTTCCTTGCTCCCTTCTCCCAGATGCAGTGGATTTCTACTGGTACCTTAAGATGATGGTTTTCATTGTTCTTCCCATCCTGTAGTGGAGATGGAGGAGGTGGGCTTGAGGTTTTGGGCAGTGACTTCTGTTCCCTTTCTCAAGTCAGCAGCATGAAAAAATCTTTCTCAAGAATTCTTTCAAATTTTTTCTACAAGAGCTACCAGTAAGAATGTGTTTCTGTATCTTCAACATCCAGAAGCTTTACATTCTCACACTAGCCCACATTCAGTCTCTAACAATTTCTGAAAGCATTTTAGCTGTGTCTTATTCCATTTTATGTAGAGTCTAGCAGTGTTATTTATCTTTGTAGGCATCTGTCTCTCTCCATATTTGAGATGTCTTGTTTGCCCTGAGACCTCAGTTCTTTGGTGGATCCAGCTTTTTTTTTTCTTTTTGCAAGAGTGAGAATGATATTCTTTACAGCTATCTATATCTCCAAGCTGAAACCAGAAGTCTTTTAATCATTAATTTGGTAACAACATAGAAGCAAACAAGTGAAATCTTCTATGAAGCAGATATTATTATTATTATTTTACTTATATTAAAATGGAAGTCATTTGAATATATTAAATGGGTCAGTAATTATAGGAACAATGAAGAAATATCAAGATGTATTTTGGGAATTTTCTCAGTTGTTTCAGAAAAAAATAATTGGAATTTATTCTCTTTGTGAATTTTGTACATAATTGTTAAAAATTAAAATTAAAAAATTGACATTAAATCAATTAATGTTAATCAATCAATCACCCCTTTAATAGAATGAAAGAAAAGAAACATATAATCATCTCAGTAGATACAGAAAAGGCATTTGACAAAATTTAATATCAATTCATGTTAAAAACACTTAGTAAATTAGAAATAGAAGTAACATATTCAGGCACCTGAGTGGCTCAGTCAGTTAAACATCTGCCTTTGGCTTTGGTCATGATCTCAGAGTTCTGGGATCCAAGTCCCACATCAGGGCTTCTGCTCAGTGGGGACCTTTGCCTCTCACTCCACTTGTGCACGCTCTCTCTCTTGCTGTCTCTCTCTAATAAATAAAATCTTTAAAGAAAAAAAAAGAAAACATATTCAACATAGTGAAGAGTATATATTGACAAGCCCACAGCTAATATCATACTCAATGTTGCGGAAAGCTTTTTGCTCTAAGATCATGAACAAGACAAAGACAAAGATACTCCTATTCAGCATAGTATTGGAAGCCCCAGCTGGAGTAGTCAGGCAAGAAAAAGAAATAAAATGCATTAGAATTAGAAAAGAAGAAGCAAAATTGTCTCTATTTGCAGATGACATGATTCCATATATAAAAAATTCTAGACACTCAACCAAAAAACTGTTAAAACTGATCAATTAATTCAGTAAAGTTGCAGTATAAAAAATTAACATGCAAAAATCAGCTGTGTTTTTGTACACAAACAATTTTTCAGAAAAGAAATAAAGGAACCAATCCTGTTTACAATAGCATCAACAACAATCAGATACTTCAGAATCAGTTTAATGAAGGAGGTAAAAGATATCTACTCTGAAAACTGCAAGACAGTGATGAAAGAAATTGAAGAAAATGTAGATAAATGGAAAGGTATCCTGTGTTTATAGATTGGAAAAATTAATATTGTTAAAAGGTCAACATTACCAAAAGCCATATATAGATTCAATGCAATCCCTATCAAGATTTCAATGGCATTTATTACAGAAATACACAAAACACTCCTAAAATTTATATGTAACCACAAAAGACCCCAAATGACCAAAGAAAACCTGAGAAAAAAGAACAAAGCTGGAGACACAATACTTCCTGCTTTCAGGCTATGCTATAAAGCTACAGTCGTTAAAACAGTATGGTACCGGCATAAAAACAAATAGATCACTAGATCAGAGTAGCGAGCCCAGAAATAAACCCAAACATATACTGTCAATTAATATTTAACAAGGGAGCCAAGAATACTCAATGGAGAAAATACAGTGTCTTCAATAAATGGTACTGGGAAAACTGGATATTCTTAGACAAAAGAATGAAATGACCCTTATCTTACACCATTCAAAAGTTAATTCAAAACGGATTAAAGCCTTAAATGTAAGACGTGAAACCGTAAAACTCCTAGAAAAAAACAATGGGAAAAATTTTCTTGACATAGATCTTGGTAATTATTATTTTGGAAATCACACCTAAAACACAAGCAACAAAACAGACAAACAAAAACAAGTGGGACCACCTAAAACTAAAAATTTTTACACAGCAAAATAAGTCATCAATAAAATAAAAAGAAAACCTATTTGCAAGCTATGTATCTGATAAAGGGTTAATATCTCAAATATTTATAGAACTCATACAACCCAATAGCCCCAAACCAAATAATCCAATTTAAAAATGAGCAAAAGGCCTAAATAGACATTTTTCCAAAGAAAAGATATAAATGGTCTGTAGGTACATGAAAAGATATTCAACATCACTAGTCCTTAGGGAAGTGCAAATTAAAACCACAATAAGATATCACCTCATGCCTGTTAGAACGGCCATCATAAAAAGATAAGTGCTAACAAATGCTGGCATGGATGTGGAGAAAAGAGAACATTGTGCACTGTTGGTGGGAATGTAAATTGGTGCAGCCACTATAGAAAACAGTATGGCGGTTCTTCAAAAAATTAAAAATAGAACTACCATATGATACAGCCATTTCACTTCTGGGAATATATCCAAAAGAAATGAAACCACTAACTTGAAAAGATAGCTACATTCTTAACAGCATTATTTACAATAGCCAAGACATGGAAACAACCTAAGTGTCCACTGATGGATGAATGGATAGGGAAACTATATAATTACTTATATAATTATAATTAAATGATATATTAATATTATATTATATAGATTGTATTAATATTATTTATAATATTAATGTTAATATATTCTATTCATTAAATTATATACATTATGGCTGGATACTATTCAATCATAAAAAATTATGAAATCCTCTGTGACAAAATAGATGGACCTTTAGGACATTATGCTAAATGAAATAAATCAGATAAAGAAAGACAAATCTCACTTAAATGTAGAATCTAATAATAATAATAACAATAATAAAACCATCAAATTCATACAGAAAGAGATCAGGTTGGTGGTTAGCAGAGGCAACTGGAGGGAGAAAGGAGAACTGTAGGAAGGTGATCAAAAGGTACAAAACTGCAGTTAAAAGATAAATAAGCACCACAGGCATATTGTGCAAAATGGTGACTGTAGCTAATACTGCTATATGATATCTAGGGAAGTTGTTAAGATAGTAGACCCTAAGAGTTCTCAGCACAAGGAGAATGTTTTTTTTTTCCTTTTTATTGTATCTATATGAGATGATGGATGTTAACTAAACCATTTTCTAAGATATATACTTCAAACCATACCTTAAACTTATACAGTGATGTATGTAAATTATTTCTCAATAAAAATAGAAAAAAAAATAGACTTTTATTGTTATAGCCCAACTACCAAAAAATACAATGTGATTTAATGAATTCTTGCTCCGATCAAGGAGGGTCTTTTTTCCATAGCATATCAGATGATAAGATAATTTGGGCTGCATGTATCAGAGAATTATGACTTAAAACATTTAAACAATAGGAAGCATGATACCTTGAAAGAAGTCTGGAGATGATGGTTCTACGGCTGGTGAATTCAGAGTCTCAACAAAGACTTGTCTCTAGCCTGAAATAATGTGTGCAAAATCATTTCCAAAGACTCATAGAAGCCAAGCAAGACCAGACGTGGAGTCCAGGCAGTGGAATATGTGAATGTGTCATTCAGAAATATCAGTGCAAAAACTACATAAATTCCCAGTAGAGAAGAAGTGGGGGTAGTATTTTCCCGTTTCCGCATACATCATTCAGATTGTCTGTGGCTATTTGACAACTTCCTTTCTGCATCAATTCTGACTTTGATAACACTGGCTTATTATGAGCCAGTATTATTCTAAGTACTTTATAAGCAATAGCTCATGCAATGATCACAATAATGTTACAAGATAGTTACTGTTATTATTCCCAGTTTACAAATGGGGAAAATAAAGTCCAGTGGTGCTCAGTCACTTGCTTTAGGTCAGAAAGCTAGGAAGAAATGAATGTGGGATCTGAATATGACTTCCTCATTCATACTGTTATGTAGTGTGTTATCCTGCCCTGAATATTTTCTGTCCTTGGTATTTTTTTTTTTTTGACTGATCTTTCTCTGTTCCATTCATTGGTTCTTCTCCTTGCTCTAAAATAAGAGCTCTGCACAAATTGCTATTTTTCTCTTCTTCTGTGAGCCCTCTTGATCCCAAGACTTGAACTACCATACTACTATGGCCGCAATGATGAAAAAGTATACTGTCCAACAATTTCACACTTTCTTTTCTTTTCTTTTTTAAACATCCAGCAAATCTTCCCCCAACTCCCTTTCAGCTGATGCATTACTTCTTATCCCACCAGAAAGAGAAAAATACTCAACAAGAGAACTTCCACATGGTAGCCACCAATCCTCCATATTTATTTATTTTTTTTAAATTTCACTGGTTGCTTCTTTTCAGTGTCTTTGTTTCCTCCACTCTTCAGATCTCTAAACAATAACTTCTCCTGTTCAGATTTTGAAACTTATTACCTCAATCCCTTAATGATTCTCATGCCAATTTCCAGTCCAGACCTTCCCTCAGAACTGCTGTGTTTGGCCTGTCTCTTCGGTGTCTCTCCTTGTGGCATCATAGGCATTTCAAACAGCAACTCCCAAACTGAAGCCCAGTTGAACCCACCGTGAAAGCCTACTCCCCTGCTTCTTCTCCAACTCTATAAAAGACAACTATCATTTTGGTGTTCAGACCCCTGAAGCACGGAGCCATCCCTGATTCTTTCAACACTCTACATTTAATTAGTGAACAAATTCATCTGGCTTTATCTTCCAAATATATTCAGAATACATCCAGAAATATGTCTAAGCTACCATCACCTCTTACCTCAAATTTTGTAATGACTTCTAATGGCAAAGAGTATCATCTGACACAATGCATCCTTCTTTATCATTAATAGAACCTGACTTTTAGCTGGCACATGGCCTCTCTGAATAAAAACTATACTGGCCAGGCTTCCTTACTTCTAAGCAAGGCACATATCCAAGCTCTGACCAATGGGATAGTAGCACAAGTGTTATGTGAGTTTGGAAGGTACACACCCAAAGTGAGGAAGAATGCTTTGTTCTGCTCCTTCCTTCAGCTTGGATGCCCCCAAGTTCTGCCCTTTTCGCTCTGGAACGTGGGTGGAATGGCTGAAATAAAACAATCCCCAGAATCAACCCGCGAGGATTGGAATTTTATAAAGGGAGCTTATAGGTTTCCTTACTAAAAGATGTTTTTTCATCCCTTCCACTGGCTAGGGAGGTGTATAAGAAGACCCCCAGAACCTGTGTCTGTGACTTGTATCCTTATGACTCATTTTATCCATTCCATTTTATCTGTATTATTTAGCACAATTAAAACTGATTTAGGGCCAAATGTGAGGATGTAAAGAAGGTGAATATTCCTTATTCTGTCAAGAAGGGAGACAGGAAAGGGAGAAAGTGGTATTGAGAAATACTAGGAACTATGCTCTGGTCTTTTTTCAAGTTGTCAGGCTGAGTCTTCATAATAAACCTGTTTGGTAGAGTTTTACCACCTCTTATGGATGAGATAGTCAAGGCTCAGAGAGGCTCCCTCAACCTGGTGCTGACATGGCAGGGCTAGGTCTGACTGCAGTGACTGAGTATGGATTTGTTGATTTCAATAGATTGGTATAGTGTGGAAAATACTGGGCTAGAGCTAAAGTTTTACATGGATTTGTCCCATGGAAATGAAGAAACCATCCTCACTCATCAATATGTCATCATTTTTTAGTGATGGCATCATGGAATGTGGAGAGCTAGCGCAGGGCCCAGAACATAAAGGCTGCATAGGAAACACTAATGCCCTATCTCATCCCTTCCTTCTCCCTCTAGGTAAGACATAGCACAAGTGTAAATGTGAGCTTTGAAGAAACACACCTATAAAATAATGTAAGGGCTTTGTGAAATATTTGAAATAAATATTTGAAAGCTTGAAATATGTGAAATGAATAATTATATATAAGGCATGTTCCAGAAATGGTTCCTATAATACTCATTGTTTAGTGTTTGATCTAAGGGTGTGTTGATTTTCTAGTTTGCACTGTAAGCCTGAGGAACAAATTATCAAGGGTATTAAAATAACCCCAAGAATCACTGTAACCATAGTTTTCAGATAAAAATCCTCAATATGGTTCGTCTACCAGTGGGAAATCCAGAGCAGTACCATTGTCTATTTCTGTCTATTGTCTATTTACCTCCAAGATGCCCAGACCTTTTGTCTGCCTTAACCTCAAATTATTAGCAAGGATAGTGGCATTTATGGATTGTCCATTTATAGGCAGCTACAGTGAGGCAGCAGTTTTCTCCATCTACAGCCTTTGCGTGTGTATTATTATGTGTGGCCTTCCAAGTTCCAATGAGTTAGTTCAACGATGTTTCATTTATAACAAAATTTGTTTTCAATTCAAATTTCATCAATCTGCCCAGACTTGCAAAGAAAGGCAACAAAATCAAATCCTCTGCTTCTAGTTTCAATTTTTCTATGTGGAATTTTTAAAAGAACTCTATACTTTAATGCTAAACAGTAAAATTCCATTTGGCAGCACTTAGGACCATACTTGGGAAATATTCATTAACATTCAGTAATTTAAGAATCCTTAGTGTCTAATTATCAAAGTGAGTTTAATTACCACAGGCACCCATTCATTTAATTGGCTGGAAACACAGAAGAAATTAAATGATACCGATGCCAATTTGGCCCCAAAGTCTTCATTCCATATTTATTTATCATATTTATAAGAAAGGTGTTCATGGTGATTGCCTCTAGTTCTGTGAGCTGAAAACCAGCCCACCAAACTACAATGGCAGCTCAGCATTCTCTGTCCTAATCAGGAATTCAATTAAAATTAAAAGGGACTTATATCTTCATATATCACGTGTTCTAAGTTGTAAATACTATCTTGCCATTTGAGGACAACAGGATAACTGGTTTCATAACAAATCAACATAAATCTAAAGGATATTTACCCCCAGGAAATGTGACAGGTAGTGGAGAACAGACTGAGAATAAATGAGCGTCTGCAGTATTATCATCATTTAACTCTGCCTAGAAACGCTGCTATATCATTGCTTTGCTCCTTCCCAAGCAAAGGAGTTCTCTGAGCGTCAGCGGTCACTGATGCTGATTTCACTGGCCAGAGAGCCTGACTACTTTGGCTCTTTCCTTTGGAGGTCAGCCAGAGGTCACAAGGGGAAGCATGTCCTGTTTACCCAAAGAGGACCTCCTGTTCTGTTCCTTGGCATGATCACTTTCATGGTTGCCTACTTGGAAAGCCCTGGGCTCTGCTGGCAAGGAGTATGCAGGTCAGTTTTACTGCCTTCTTGTGTGTTCAGTTCTAGGAACATCAGTAAGACTTGCTTTGCAACAACTTTGGGAGGGATGGGGAGCCCAACCTCTGGGAAAAGGGAGAGGAGAGCAACCTTAGAAAGTGTGATAAAAGTAATCTCAGCATCTGAAGAGAACACAGACCAAGCTGGCAACAAGGGCTGACAATGTGGTGTGGTCACAGTGGATTCTGGGGTGAAAATGACTGCTTCCTTCCCATCGCTGCTCATTCCTCTTTCCAAGCCCAATTTTCTCTTTTTCTTTTTCATGTAAGTTGGTCTCATTTTCATATTTCAGATTTGGATAAATCTGTTATCCAATTTTATTCATGTGTATCTCAACTCCTAGAAGGTATTCAAGGAGCTATCAATTGGCTATAATTTACTACCTAGAGAGCTGATGAATGAAACACTTTTTTTTTTTAACAAAATGCTTTTCTGAGCTTACACAAAAAACCATAAGTCATTGAAAAAGTACCAGCTACTTAATCAATAGAAAATCTGAGGTTGTTTTTTTCCCTCCAGCTTACTGTAAAAACAGAGTCACAATTTCAATTTCCAAGACTCAACATTTACCGGAGTAATTGGCTGCATCATTGTGGAACCATGCTCATTCTGTCTGCTAGCTGGCAACCTTTTTGATTTATATAGCATTGAAAAGTCAATGGTGAGACTTACATTCCTTCCAGACCACTTTCAAAATCTTGGCAGATCTTATTTTCAAAGTGGTCTGATGGAATGAAAGTAGGGCTGCTGAAACCACCTGATTTTTCAGCATGAATCTTGTTTAAATCTTAACCACAAATTATTTAACGTGTATGTCACCGAAGGATGAAGCCATGTCTTTCCCATATTGTTTGGGAAAGTTAAGACTCAACATAATGCCATCCCCAGCCACCTCTCTTTTTACGTTGTGGTCAACTGCAGTAATTTATTTTGGGTTACAGTTTCCATGAGTTCACACATTCATCTCATTCTGTTGTAAGAACAAAATTTAGTGCTTTAGCAGAAATTTTCAAAAGGTAAAAATTTATATAACAATCTTGGACAAAGTGTTTCATAATCTAGTGCTAAATTGCTTGATAATACCCATTTAAAAAAAGACAAAAAGAAAAAGAGAGGATCGCCAAGAAGGCCATGGCCAAATTAGATCCATGAAGGCTATAACTGAAAAAATATATTTATGTAATGGAGCCAATTTCTGTCCTAAGGTGAGCGTGCTACATCCAGATATCATATTTATTCTTATTGATCTTCGTCTTCAATTTTAAAAGCATCTTTTAAGAGCCAAGAAAATAACATCTAAAAAAAAAAAAATACCCTTGAATGTCAGTATTGGGTCAGGTTGACTGATGCTTCATACTCATCACTTTTGAGTATCAGTGCAGCTATATTTTCTGGAATCCAGAGTAGGAAAAGAGATGGAGGTAGAGGTAAAAGCAGATAATGAAAGAGAAAAAAGAGAGAGAGAGTAAGGGTGGAAGAACCAAGACCCGAAGGGCTGGCTATCCGTAGCAGAGTAGAACAGTAAGTAAGTTCATTAATTACACCTTCTTACTTCAAATGAACAAGCTAATTATTTGTTTACTTAACAGTCAATAATGCCTTCAGGCTACAGACAATAATAAACACCAACAAAGGCAACTATGTTTGCTGTGACTTGAGTTTGTTTGTTTATTTATTTTTTAAGATTTTTTTTATCTGTTTGAGTAAGAGCGCTAAGCGAAGGGAGAGGAGAGAAAGAGGGACAAGCAGACTCAGACTCCCCACTGAGCACGGAGCCTGACATGGGGCTTGATCCCAGGGCCTCGAGATCATGACCTGAACTGAAGGCAAACACTTAGCCAGTAGAGCCAAACAGGTGCCCTAATAGCATGAGTACATTTAAATTTCAAAGTTTATGTCTATCCCACCACAGAGGAAATTTCAGGCAATATATTTATATGATACACCAAAACATAAAGCACAATCATTGTAGTATAACCTTATGAAAGAAGTAAATACATACCAAAAAATTTCTCCCACCTATCATGCAATTTAGTGAAATGTATTCATCTGTTTCAGGTTGTCAGACTACATGTATATGTCACTATCAAGAAAGTATATGCATAAAAAATGGCATAGATTCTATATTCTATTCATAGTAAATTGTCATATATGTATGTATATATAATAAAAATAGTGAATATTTATTGAATATGTACAATGTACTAGGCACTTATAACTGGTATATTATACATGAATAATCACGGAGTAATCAAAAACTTGCTTTGTTTTTTTCTTTTTGATACTCTACTCTCTTTTTTAAATGTTTAATATCTTCCCCTGCTCCTAAATGAAGACTCAGGCAGAACCATGAATTTCTCTCCTGAGGTCCTAAAACCACTTTAGGTAATACAAGATTTTCATGTCAAAAATTAGAATACCCAGGGCCACCTGGGTGGTCCAGTCGGTTAAGTGTCTGTCTTTGGCTCAGGTCATGAACCCAGGGTCCTGGGATTGAGCCCCACATTGGGCTCCCTGCTCTGAGGAGAGCCTGCTTCTCCCTCTCCCTGTGCCCTTCCCCCTCACTTGTGTTCTGGCTGGCTCTGCTCTCTCTCTCTCTGTAATAAATAAATTTAAAAGAAAATTAGAATACCCAGTACATAATGATAATCAAACCCACCACATGATTTAACATGAAATCTTCTTACCTCCTTCCCTACATACCTGCAAACTCTAAGTGGGGAAGGGATGTGGACAGTTTCTCACTCATACCTTTGTTCTTATCCTCTTCCTTGCACCCCACTTATGATGGTTAATTTTATGTGTCCACTTGGCTAGGCCATGGTACTGAGATATTTGGTCAAATGTTATTCTAGATGTTTCTGTGAAGTTATTTTTTAGATGAGATTAACATTTAAATCAGTACATTCTGAGTAAAGTAGATTGTCCCTTATAGTATGAGTGAGCCTCATTCAATCAGTTGAAGGTCATAATAGAACAAAGATGGCCTCCCTCAGCAAGAAGGAATTCTAGCAACAGACTGCTTTCTCACTGCTGGAACTGAAGCTCTGCCCTGGGTCTTCAGCTTGCCACCAACCCTGAAGATTATGGACTTGCCAAGCCTCACAATTGTGTAAGCCAATTCCTTAAAATATGTACATAGATGGTTAGATAGATAGATAGATATTCCTATCTATGGTCATGTCTCTATGAGCATGGGGTTCAAAACATGGAGACACATTCAGCTATCCCTACCTATCTTTATATTTTCCCACACATATCCTATTGGTTCCATTTCTCTGACTGATACAACCAACTACTTACTAGCCAATGTCTGATCCTTTGAGGCCAGAATTATGGTGAGGAGAGGGCGAAGAGATGGCTAGGAAAGGTCTTCCTTGAATAGCCCTCTGTGTATAGCAAATGGTGGAAAAGCTGTCATTTCTCTCTGGATTACTTTGTTGATTCTTTGCAGACCTCAGTGTGGAGGCTGGATGGACGTGCCATCTTGCAGTAACCTTGAACCAACTTCTTCGTTTCTGTATTGGGTGGTCCCATGTGATTCCTTTCACAACCTCTGACATTCTGTCACTCCTTTCCTGCTTTAGATGCTGGGGCCCTCCGCCCCTCCCAGCAATTCTGTCGATACTAACCAGATAACTTTCTTCTGGGTAGTCAGCATCTGATCCCTGGAAATGCTGCTGCCAGAGTGGATGGCCTTCACAAATATTGGGTCTGCAGCGGCCCCTACCCCAGCAGCATGGGGTCCTTCCTCTGCTACCCAGGCACTGAGCACATTTCTGGCTATTCAGCCTTTGTAAGCACTGAAATAGGAGTCAGGTCCTGTTCCACAATGTTCTCCAAGCCAGAACAAGCGATATTGAGGTCTCTCAAAGTGGTCCCATCAAAGACCTTTCTCACTTCGAAGTTACAAAACAGTAGATTAAATCGTAATAAGACCACACATCCCCATCACTGAAAAAGAGTTGCTGGGACTCAAAACAGCTATGGGTATCTCCAAAGAAATCCCTTCATAAATGGCTACTCTTTTTCTCTTCTCCTTATATTTGGTAGTTTCTAAGAGGCTGGGAGTACAACAGCTGTGTAGCTAATTCATTGCACTTTTATTTGCAGTTTCTAAAATCAGCTTCACCATCATTTTGATATCTATATCTATCACTCAGACAGCACAGTGAAAACAGACATGAGGAGTCACATTTGAATTTCTTGCTATACACTGTTTTAAGCACCACACAATAATTGTCTCATATCATTCCTGCAACAAACCCACAGGGAATATGCTTTATTATTCCCATTTCACATATGATGAAACTAAGCCAAACATATTAAATAACATGTCCTGGGTCACCTGGATCATATCAGAGTTGAGCTGCAGACCCAGGGGACGAGATTCTGATTCAAAAATCCTAACTACTGCAACCTAATGCCAGTCACCGAATATTTACTTGGCACTATTCCAAAATACAAGCATACATCCTAATTGGTGAGTTTATAATTGAACTAATTTTTTTTTCAGGGGGAGAGAAATGTCTGTCTCTGGCTTTCAGATGTCAGTCAATGCTTTATAGGACCAGGGCACTGGATCTTTCTGTAGGAATCTATTTAGCACCTATCAGGAAGTCAGGATTATGCTATGATTTGTGTATTTGGAAGATGATTAAGGAAGCATAAAGCCTATATTAAACTAGTACTCTGGATTGGAAGAAGAAGAAGAAATGCTTTTCCTTGGAGCTCATCCATTTTAATTCTATTAAAGCAAGCTAGTCTAGGAAAGGGGGGGAGGAGTGGGAAGATGGCATAGGAAGTCATGTTATGGTTTGTGATACCAAAGGGTGGGAGGTTCCTGTCCTCCAAAGACAGAGTCTTCGCTGACTTGTGGATGATTAATAGCCCACAGTAGGAGATACTCTTGCTTTAAGCTCTCTGGCCTTAAGACTGTACCGCACATGAAAAAGTCATGCTTCTGGGAGAGTTAACACTTGATTACTAGCTTTCTTTTCCTCTTTTCTCTGTAAGTTTTCATTAGCTTCATTACAGAAAGTGAGGTGAAGGAAAAGGAGGCAAATTCATGATTAAGTGGAGAAGAATGAATGCTTCCACCAAAATTGAGCTATGTCAAAGGTCAGCTGTGCCCACTGCAGAGTTTTATGAATGCATAGATCAGCTGCAGCTTCCAAGCTGGAGTGGCTGTGGACCACTGCCTGGGACATGCCCTGGCAGGTGCCAGGGGGTGCTCCAAGCTTTGCTGTAGGCCAAATAAATAATTCGCAGCCCTATGTGTGGCACCGAGGGGACAAAAAGGGAGTTACAAGCTGGCTGACGTTTGGGCAGATGATTCTGGGAAAGCAGAAAGAAAGACACTTAATGGGACTTTTTAGATTAATCCTAACACCCAGAATAGTAAAAAGGAGGGATTACAGTATCTACGTATTGAAATAGAGATTTTCATTTTACCCCTGATGCCAAAGACAGAGTGGATGGAAATCCTGATTGCTTTGGTGAGAGACTTATGTGGGGAAGAAGGTTTCTGAAGGATAGGTCGTAGCGATGGGGAAAATTCTTCGTTAAAAGAGAACAGATTCAAGGAAAACAAATCCAGGCTTGTTCCTGAGACAAGAGAGAGGAGAAGTAATATTTGGTAGGGAGCACTGGACAAATGGCTGAATGGAGATGTTTGCTATTGAGCTTTAAATTGCTTTCTTTGCTCTGGTGTGATTATACCCTTGTATAATTCTGAAGTCTCGAATAAGCCAGACATTCGACAGTAGTATATTGGTGATATTTTAGCAAGTGAAGAGGAGGATGGCATGTCCATCATGGGTTGGTGGATTCAGGTGGCTAGACAGCGGTCCTAAAGGCAAAGGGAGAAGTGGAAAAATAGAGAATAGAGTCAGAAGGAAAAGCATCCTTCTTGGGAATCTTCAGAAACATGTGGGAGGTACTGGGCATATATCACAGACACCTGAGATGGGGACCTGGGGAATTGTTCTGACCATCAAAGGACTACAAAATACGATGAGGACACAGTAAGTGACTTGTATCATATTTTTCAAATGTGTGCAAATGCAGTTGTACTTAATTACATATATATACACACACATATAGAAACACATATATATCAAATGTTATAAATATATAAAAAGCATGAGAAATATATGTATAACATTGTTTAATTCACAGGAGTTTGATTATTATGTATTTTTGTGAGTCATGGTTACTACAATTACATAGGAGTTGGCAGCAGTCTCTAATATTAAAAAGGAAAATGCTTGAAGGGGATGAAAAAGAAGGCCTGCAAAATCTCATTCAGAGTTTCCAATATACCTACAAAAAGTCGATCCAGAAGAACTAGAGTTAAAATCCATTGGAAGGTACGGTTTTCCCATACATAGGATGGCTTCCTCCAAACTAACTTGCTATAATCATGTTTTTTTCTCAGCACATGTGTTTTGAGAATGACTCAATTTCACTTCCTCACCTCTATGGTGTTCCAGGCCTTGACATCAACAAAAAATTAAGCCAGAGACAAGAAAAATGTATTAATCTATTCTTCTTGCTTTTGATTGTTCCCCCTTCTAATTTTAGAGATTATTTATTTATTTATTTGACAGACAGAGATCACAAGTAGGCAGAGAGGCAGGCAGAGAGAGAGAGGGAAGCAGGCTCCCCGCTGAGCAGAGAGCCTGATGTGGGGCTCGATCCCAGGACCCCGAGATCATGACCTGACCCGAAGGCAGAGGCTTAACCCACTAAGCCACCCAGGTGCCCTCCCCTTTTAATTTTAATACATGCATTTTCTTTCATAAATAGGGTATTTAATTACGATTGTCATTTATTAACTTTTCCTCCCAATTACAACTATCCCATCAAGGTCAGGGTCCCTAAGGAAGCAGTTGAGGGAGTGTATACTGCACACATGTGCCAAATTATTCGGCAGACTGAGAAATTAACTAAAAATGAGTAATATGCTCTCAATTTAAACCTGGCAGGGGGTATTGTACTTTCATCCTCAAATTGGAATCATATTTCCTCCAGTGGGGCTTCTCCAGCTTTGGGCATAGCTTATTAACAAGGTGAACTTGGTTTCTTGAAGTACCATGACAATGCTGGGCTGCAGGTAGAGCTCCAGTTGTTGTAGCCAGGAAGCGGAGGTGATGATCAAGCTATTGGACGAAGCCTGGATATTGCTTTTGTCACCAAACAAACAAGCATCAACAGAGCCTTAAGTAAAACTCACACTATCAGTTCTGAGTGCTGTTTTCATGATTAACACCCTCCCTAACATCTATAATTGGAGGGCACATATCATTTCTCAAGGAGAAATTCCTTTTCTGTAAGACTAGAGATATCTGGGATGCATATTAGTAAGATACGTATTAAGATGTATTAAGATATGTAAGCATATTATTAAGTGGCTCTTGATTTTTCCATTTTTTTTAACCTGAAGTGTGGTTTCTCTATTTCTCTGACCCTTTTATTACTACAGAGAGAGAGAGGAAGAGAAAAAGTAATGTGGAATTTATTAGTGATGGGTCACTGATTTAACAGTGATTTAATACCTTCTTAAGTATGTCAATGAATTTTAAAAATATATTTTTATTAAGTGAACTCTGAAGCTTCTTGAGGGGAGGTTAAATGTTCATTTCATATTCATCCAACACAATAATATCTCAATGATTCTCAGCCTTGGCTGCAGAGTAGAAGTAGGGAGAATCTTTGATCCTACCATTATCTGGGCCCCCTTCCAGATCAAGTAAGTCAGTCTCTCTCTGGGGTGAGGTATGGACATGAGTGGGGTTCTCCAAGCTCAGGTGTTCTAACACGCAGGTGGGGTGGAGAGTTAGCAAAAGCTAGCTCATTGCCTTATGTAGAGTGGGTATCATTGCTACTTTAATGAACCACTAAATCATGCTTCCCATGAAAACAGCAAAACTTCATAGATAATGCAGCTTTTTAGCAATAAATTATCATTAACCTCTTCCATGGTTAATTGGATAAAGCTTTTGTTGAAAAGCAAACCCCCCCAAAAAAGCCACTTAATTCTTTGCATCTCTATTTCACATCTCTTGGAAAAGGTCCCTGAGACAACATGGTTGGAATCCCATGAGATGCCTGGAGCTACAGGACACATTCCTGCACTTCTACCTGTAATTTTTTTTTTTTTTTTTAAGAAAAGGGCACAAAATGAAAATGAAGGAGCTTTCTTTGAGTAGGATGCTTTTTAGAGTGGGCAGAATATGATCAAAGAACATTTTGTTGTGATCAAAATTATAAAAATATAGTTCAAAAATATATTAGTTAAAAATAGTTGAAAACAATTTTTGTGTAATGTCTAATACTATCTTTGGCATAATAGATGTATTAAAAAAAAGTACAAAGCAACTTTCCTGCTTTTCGTTCGTTTATGAACTCGCCTTGGTTTCCTCATCTGAAATATGAAAATATAGAACCATAAGTTGACCGTGAGTAGCAAATAACATAATGGAAGAAAAACTGTAGGTTACAACACAACACTCCAGTCTGTTGTAGTTTTCCTATTACTTGCTCTATGACCCTGAAGTTTCATATGTAAATGAATATTTCTAGGAAATAATGTAAATCTGATCATGAATGAGAACTTTTAGTAAGCAATTACTAAGTACTCAACTTCTTGTCCAGTGCTTTTTACAATCTCATTAAACCATCACTGCAACCCAGTGAAGAGAGTACAGTCACTAAATTCATTTTATGGATTTGGAAACTGAAGCTTATCAGTTCCAAGCCTCCCAGCAATTTCAAGTGAAGATTTCCTTCAAATCTGAAAATACTTAAATTCTTCCTGTAGAGACAGGTCTAAGGATCCATACTGATTTGCTTCTTTTTATTTTCTTGGATATTTTCATCTCAGATGCAGTTCCAATTGCATGTGGATATGCAAGTCAAAGCACAAACCGGAGAAAGGAGTAAGAAGTTTCCTTTGTCTACCACAGTGATACCCCTCAGGCCTGCTGGATTCTAGCTCCAGGGGACAAGGATTCTCTCTATGACCTTTCCTTAAACTCCACCAGACTTTCAAAAATGAACCAATGCCTTCTTTTTATACATTGGTTATGTGATACATGTGTCATTGCCATTTAAAAGATAAACTCTAGATGTAGGGCTTCCAAATTCTCCAAAATGTTTCAACTCATTTTCTTATTGTATTTCATTTTAGGTGGAATTACGGTGTCGTGGGAAAGATTATGTTAGAGGATGGGGCTGTGTGCAATTCTACTACAGAGGTAACTCTCAGCGGAGGAGAGAGAAGGAAGAAGGGGGGGACCTGAATGTTGTTCTGACATATCTGCGGGGTGACCAGACCCAGCATGTCGTGCAGCTCAATAGATAAGCGAAGACCTTTGCCACTGTGTGTCCTTTCCTTTACAGTGCCATTTTTGACTTATCTCTGTCCCCCAGATACTACTGATCTTAATGATGCCTTATCATTATTGAAATTGGAAATCCATTGGCCTACGTCTCAGGTACAATGTATGGGAGAATCAGCTGTGAAAAGCAAGAGAAATAAATTCAACTTGATGCTGACTGGGGCCTTAGTTTTGGTTTCATTTTGGCTTGTATTTTATTTTAATTACACTATCAAAACTTTTAAGGAATGCACTTTCACCTTTTAACTTCCAAACTCAAAGTATCAGTACCAGGAATGGTTTCAGTAGACTTCCACAGTGTGTTGAGGATATCATGAAAAATAGTTTGCTTAAGTTTGCAAAAGCTTTGAGGACAGGAATGAAGATAAAATGATGATATTTGTTCAGTCTTTTCATTTATCCTCTGTTGAAACCACACGAGGGCCCAGGGGACTTCTTGGCAAGAAGCAATATTGCAAATGGTGGATTTATTGGCATTGAGGGCAGTGATATGAAACAGTCAAGGTCTGCACACTTTCTCCAGCATGAAGTCCAAACAGAGATCTGACTATGTCTGTTTATCTGAAATGTTTTCCTAAGTGATTCATTGCTTTGAGTTTGTAAAGAACTGGGGTTTGGCTTGGAGGGTGTAAGCATTTAGGGGGGATGGAATATCAACCACATGGAAGAAAAACAGAGAATTTTGCTAAGCACTACAAACCATCACAAGCAATATTAGTTTTGTCTCTTGATTGCACCAAGGGTACAGCCTTCCAAAATGCAAATGTCCTCAGATGTATTGTGATTAGCTTCAGCCCTGTCTATCTTCTGCACAGCTCCCTGGAGTCTGCCGGCTCTCTCAGCCCACGTCTTGATGTCCTGTGTTTGAGACATGTACCAAGACTTCTGCTTCTTGTGTGTTGGAGTCAGTACATGCACCACTGAATTCCATTAAAAGTCACTGCATTCGGGTGGGGAAAACCTAGTATCCAGCTCCATCTTAGTCATTTCCCGAACTTGTGACTTTGGACAAGTACCTCAACTTCTTTAGATTTTAACAGTCCTTTTGGAAGGGGTAAGCTCTCCTCCCATGGGTGAGGCTCCCATGAGACTACTGTGAAAAGCCCTTTGGAAATGAAAGTGTTGCCTGTTAGCGGCCACCCTCTTACACCTCCACCACCCATCCCCCCTCTCCCCTGCCCCACCTACCCCCACCCCTATCTCAGGCCACTTAGCAGCCTTGGGGACCTTGTCTGCGGGCAAAACTAAATACCGCATTTTCCACATGGCCTGACCTCCAGGCAACAATTCAGATTTGTTGAGCCTGTTCATTCCTCTTCTTTACTGGAGTTTTGGATTTCAGCAGAAAATGCTTGACTAAGACTTTAGCTGACAGGCTGGAAATCTGAGCAGAAAAGATTATGTGAATGAACCATATGAAAACACACAAATTTCTTCAAGGTGAATTAGAACATTTTATGCTCCTAAAGCTTCTATGTGTTCTTTTCTTTCCTTTTTTATCCTTTATTTTAAAAAAAGTTTAAAAAAATATATAAATTACTTTATATATAAGAAATTATAATGAATAAAGGCATAGAAAATAAAAATATAAACATCCATGAAATCACCATGCAGCTTAATAAAAAGAATGTTACCTGTGTTAGAAGAATGCTTCTTGCCAGTCATACCCATTTGCTTTCTCTCTTAGAGTCAACCACTACCCTAAATATTATAGTAATTGCTTTCTTGTTCTGCTTTACAGTTTTGCTACCCAACAATGCATCTCCAAATAAAATAATTTAGTGCTGATGGTTAGTTTCAGGATTTTCTATAAAAGGAAACATAGTATACGTACACTCCTGTTGTCTTGCTTTTTTCCGATTCAACATTATTTTTTAAAAAGTCATTCGATTAGTCGCATGCAGCTGCAGTTTATGAACAAACATTCACCGGAGACTAACATTCTCTTTGTGAGTATGCTGCACATCGCCTGTATCAATATCCTGTCCATGGACATTTGGATTTTTTCCAGTTTGTGCCTCCTAGGGACGATGATGTTTCTAGAAGTTCCTGTACTTGTGCTCATGTGCGACAGTTTCTTGCCTTCGTAGTGGCCATGCTCAGTCAGAGGCTGTGCACATCTTCAGCTTTATAAGATAGTACTAGATGGTCTTCCAAACTGATTCTACCAATTGGCAATCTTACCAGCTTTTGTTTTTTCTCTATATGCAATCACGTGGATTTTACTTTTACTTAAGCTAAACTTATGAAAAATTCCTGATTCTAATATCAGTGCCTTCTTTCTCTGACATAGCTTTGGGGTCTGGTCTAAATTAAATACTATTGGTGATCTGGATGGGTTTCTGGGATTGGCCAATGCCTCCTTTTCCTAGGGCCGCCATAACAAATTACTACAGACTAGATGGTGGAAAATATCAGGAGTTCATTCTCTCACAGGTCTGGAGGCCATAAGTCCAAAACCAAGGGATCAGCAGAGCTACGGTCTGTCTCAAGACTTTAAGGGCCAATCTTGCCTTGCTTCTTCCTAGCTGCTGCTGTCTCCAGGCAATCCTTGGCCTGCCATGGCATATAGCGGTATCATTCCAGTCTCTGCCCCTCTCTTCTTTGGCTCCTTTTCTCTGTTTCCTCTCCCCTCTCCCAGCCATTGAATATAGGGGCTCACTCTGAATCCAGGATGATTTTATCTCGAAATCCTTAAAAAAACCAATTTCCAAGTAAGGTCACATTTCTAGATATTGGGGGTAAGGACTTTAACATTTCTTCCTGGAGGACACACTTAAAACCACTATGACTTTGCTGAGGGAGAGGAAAAAGAGGAAAGGGAAATTATTAGCTTGTGAAACAATTACTATACACACTATATAATTTTGGATTGCTTAAGACATTAACATTTCCCACAGGAAAGAGGTTAAAGGCTACCCACTCAAAATAACATACCTGCTTTAAAAAAAAATCATCCTTTGATCCTATTAGGTTGCTTTTACAGACAAGCAAATAGTTGAAAGAAAAAGGTTTGGGTTCTGTGGAGCTCACCTATGGCATGTGTACCCCACCTTTCCTCCTGACTTCTCTAATGAATCTCACTATCCAGACAACAGAGGGGGTACCCAGAAGTTGTCGAGAAAGGAGTCATTTTCCCAAAAGATGAATTCCTAGTTTTCAGTGCCCTAAAAACAAAAGTTTTTGAAACTCATCTCATCTACATAAGATTTTCCTTTTGCTCAGTCTTGGTCTGCATTCGTTTTTGATTTGACAGGGCTAATCTAATTGTCAGAGAAAAGGGCATCTCATGGTTGCAAGCGCTGAGCCAAGAGCTCCACTGAACCTAACCTTGCCCTTGTGAAGCCACAATTCCTGCATTACACCATCAGAGAGTTTTCATTATGGATTCTGCTAATGAGCATGAGAGCAGCCTGCTGAAATTCAGAGGTCTCAAATGCAGGGAGGGAAAAGACATTAAACAATTTTCAGACATCACTTCTGGAAACATTAGGTTAACAGATAACATCTAATAATGTACTTTGGCAGGCTTCTAAGGTGTTAACCTCAGACCCTATAGCTTTACTGGGGATGGGGAGCATAAGGAAGAGTTAAGGAAGAGTTAAGGAAGAATTGGATCAAAGGATACAATTCGATCAGATAACATCTTCCATTAGGGACACCAGAACCTTTGAAAACTGTCAGAGTCAGAGCTGGTAAGTTTCCATCTCTTACAATTAGAACCCAGAGTATCATTCTCTGCCCTGCCTTTCTTCTTGATATTTACCAGCTAGCTACACACTTGGCCCCTACCCCTTACTCCAACTCTGATAGTTACCTTTCTCTCAATCCTTAGTCATTTCTCTCCCAAACATAGGCTAAGTGGCTGAAAAAGAACAATTTGTTGCAGTATAATTTGTGTGCAGTAAACCGCATACATTTAATAAATACAATTATTTGAGTTTGGTATCCATATACACCCAAGAAACAACACTACAATTGAGATATAGAACACTTAAAAAAATTTTTTTTATAAAAAAATACAGGGGTACAGGTCTGTGAATCACTAGGTTTACACACTTCACAGCACTCACCATAGCACATACCCTCCCCAATGTCCATAACCCAGCCATTCTCTTCCTACACCACCCCCCGAAACCCTCAGTTTGTTTTGTGAGATTAAGAGTCTCTTATGGTTTGTCTCCCTCCTGATCTGATCTTGTTTCATTTATTTTTTTCCTACCCCCCCAAGCCCCCCACGTTGCATCTCCACTTCCTCATATCAGGGAGATCATATGATAGTTGTCTTTCTCTGATTGACTTATTTCGCTGAGATATAGAACACTTTGTCACCCCCACTGCCCCTAAATTTCATCTCACCCTTTTAAAAATCTATTCTACTTCGTACCTTTGCCATCAAGAAACCACTGGTCATTTTCCATTATTATAAATTAGTTTGCATTTCCTAAATTTTTTACAAATTGAAAAATGACTTACTCATTTTAATTGACATAATAATTCTAGGATTCCTCTATTTTGTTGCATAAATCAATGGTTTGATCTTTTTTATTGCTGAGCCGTGTTTCTTTGCATGGGTCTATCACAGTTTACCCATTCATCTATTTGACAGACGTTTGGGATCCCCCAACCCCCACATACAGTGTTTTGCTCTCATGTAAAATGCTCCTATAGACAGACACTTGTGTACAAGTTTTCTGTGACTATATGTTTTAATTTTCTTGAGCAATTACTTAGGAGTAGAATGGCTAGATTTTATAATAGGTATATGTTTAATTTATAAGAAGTTGCTAAACATTTTTCCAAATTGATTTTGTCATTTTATATTCCTCAAAAAACAGTATGAAAATTCCAGTTGCTTCATATTCTTACCTACTTTTGATTTTTTTTTAAAGATTTTATTTGTTTATTTGACAGAGATCACAAGTAGGCAGAGAGGCAGGCAGAGAGAGGGAAGCAGGCTCCCTGCTAAGCAGAGAGCCTAATGTGGTTCTCGATCCCAGAACCCTGAGATCATGACCTGAGCAGAAGGCAGAGGATTTAACCCACTGAGCCACCCAGGTGCCCTCTACCTTTGATTTTAATAGTCCTTTTAATTTGGGTTATTTCAGTAGATATGTAGTGCATCTCACATGATTTGGATTTTTGTTTCCCTGATGACCTAAAATGTTGAATACTCTCTCATATACCTGACTGGCTGCCACATATTCTTTTCTGAAGAGTTTCTTCAAGTCGTTTGGTCATTTATTAAGTAGGTTGTTTGTCTTATTATTGAGTTGGTATGTGTCTTCATGTGTTTCAAATAAACTTCTGTATTAAATCTACATACTGAAAATATGTTCTTCCATTTTGTGGCTTGCTTTTTGTTTTCATAGTGGTGTCTTTCAAAGACCAAACATTTTTAATCTGATAAAATAAAATTTATAAGTTTTTAAAATTTACCATTTGTGTTTTCTATGTTCTGTCTAAAAATATTTGCCTATCTCAGGGATACAAAGATTTTTATTCTGATGTGTTTTTATTTTTGTTTTTGTTTCAAGTTTTATACTAAAGGAGTACCTAGGTGGCTTTGTCAGTTAAGTGTCTAAGTCCTGGTTTTGGCTCAGATCATGATCTCAGGGTCATGAAATTGAGCCCTTTGTTGGACTCCACACTGAGTGGGGAGTCTGCTTATCCCTCCCCCTCTGCTCCTCCCCACTGCTTGCATGCACTCTCCCGCTCTAAAATAAATAAATAAATAAATAAATAAATAAATAAATAAATAAATAAATAAAATCTTTAAAAATAAATAAGGTTTTGTAATTAAGTTTTACCTTTAATTCTGTGATCTCTTTCAAGTAAGCTTTTTTATATGCTGTGCTGTAAGAAATGTTGACCATATTTTTTTCAGACAGATATTTACATCCCTTCACTGCCACAGTATATCATCTATAAATATTTCTATAGCTATCTATATCTATATTAAGCTAACCAACTTAGTACAGATTAATCATTACCAATGTCTCCAACTCTAATCCACCATCATATGGGTTATTTTAGCTATTGTCAGTTTCTAGATTTTAGCACTTGCAATATATGTGCCATGGTTGTTGAAGAGTTTTTACTAGTAATTCAATTTGTTTAATAGATATAGGCTATTCAGAATTTCTTTTTCTTTTTGTACTATTTCAGATACTTTTGTCTTTAAGGTGATGATCCTTTTGGGGGAGAAGTCTTTATCTATTTGGAGATAGTCCCTGACTTTGTTTTAATGCCGAAGTCTCTGCAAAACTGTTATGAGTATTATTATGGCTAAATATCAATATCATACTAGGTATTCTCGGGTATACCTCAAAATTTTTTGTATAAAATGAACCACTTAGTGAACATGGCTACCAGGCTTCTTTAGTTGTGATTCTGCTAGATACATATTTTATGCATAGATATACTTTTACTTTCTTAAGGGTTTAACTAAGACATATCAACAGTCCCCAGACATGAACTGATGTAACCGAAGAATCCACCCCCCCACAAAAAAAAAAAACTATAGAGGGGTACCCGTGGCTCAGTTAGCTAAGCAGCTGCCTTCAGCTCAGGTCATGATCCCAGGCAGAGAGCCTGCTTCTCCCTCTTCCTCTGCCAGCCGCTGCCTACCTGTGTTTTCTATCTCTCTTGTCAAACAAATAAATAAAAATTAAAAAAAAAAAAGATTGACTAGAAAGTCCATTCCTATTTTATGACATAGGTATTTATTAAGGTGAGTATTGGTGGTCCAGTCATTACATATTCCCTTTCTTAAAAAATGTTTCTGTTAGGGGTGCTTGGGTGGCTCAGTCAGTTAAGGCTCTGACTCTTGATTTTGGGTCAGGTCATGATCTCAGGGTCATGAGATTTAGTCCTGTGTTTGGTCCATGCTCAGTGGGGAGTCTGCTTGAGATTCTCTCTTGCTCTCCCTTTGTTCCTCCCTCTGCTCCCATGCTTACTCTCTCTCTAAAATAAATAAATAAACAAAATCTTTGACAAAACATTTCTCTTAATTTCTTTTTGAAGCTGGCAGGCTTTATTTATATCAGTAGTAGAGAAATTTAACTTGGATTCTCAATTATATGCAAGAGAAAGAGAGGAAGATATACATATTTTTAATTTACAGCTAATAGTATTTGTTTTTAATGCAGAGAAGTACAAAGAATAAGAGCTGGAGTACAGTTTCCCTGCTCAGATAACCTTACTGGAATTTTTATAAAATAAAATTGATAGTGTGTCAGGCTAGAAGATGTAAAAAGGGACAAAATGAAAAATAAAATTCTGGGGCGCCTGAGTGGCTCAGTGGGTTAAAGCCTCTGCCTTTGGCTCAGGTCATGATCCCAGTATCCTGGGATCGAGCCCTGCATCAGGCTCTCTGCTCAGAGGGGAGCCTGCTTCCCTTCCTCTCTCTCTCTGCCTGCCTTTCTGCCTACATGTCATCTCTGTCTGTCATATAAATAAATAAAATCTAAAAAAAAAGTCTTAAAAAAAAAGAAAAATAAAGTTCTTTTTCTTTGCCTTTAGCCCAACTCTCAGTGCAACTGATTAATAACTTTTTGTGTATCTTACAGTGAGGAGGGCATGGCGTGTGCTTGCATCTCTCTCCCAGGTATATTTTCATCTTTATAGCAAAACGATCATGCTACATGTACTATGCCACACTTGGCTTTCTTCACTTACACTATGAGATATTTCCATATAATGTCATAAAATTAAACTCATTCTTTTTAATAACTTTACATCATATCCTTTAATTTGTCTAATCCTTGTTGATGGAATCTGATTGTATCCAGTTTTAGTCTTTTACAAAGTAACAATAAACACACATTTGTGTGATGGTACAGTCATACCATATATATCCCTATGCAAAATCACACATGTACGTATTTATTGTTTATTTTTTAAGTAATTTCTACACTCAATGTGGGGCTCGAACTCATGACCCAGAGATCAAGAGTCAATGTTCCTTTCACTGAGCTCGCCAAGTGCCTCACATACACACATTTATATAGACAAATTTCAAATTTCATTTCATGGATATCAAGGGAACTTCTTAGCAGTAAATTTTTTATTTAGGGGTGTGTGTGTACAGTAAAATTACTGGGTTAAAAAGCATGTGTGTCTTATATTTTGATAGATATTGGCAAACTTTCCTATCATAAAGTCATACCAAATTATTATCTCATCTACACTGTGTGGGAGCCCTTATTTCCTAGATCTTTGACAGTACAGGACAACCTCAAACTTAACTTCTGGAATTTCTGCAGAGTGAAACATGGTATCACTGTACATGTTTCAATTACCTTTTCATTAAGGAATGAGACAAGCCTTCTCCTTCTGTATGCTAATGGGCTATTTGAATTGCTTTCTGCAAACTGACTCTTTACATCCTTTTTCTACTGAGTTGTAAATCATATTGCTATTGGGTTGATTTGAATAGCTATTTATAAATAGAAAAATAGAGCTTTTTGTTGCTCATAGATATGACAGATATGTTTTTCCTTGCTCTGTTGAGGTGGGTTGTGTTTTTGTACAGAAGTTTTTAATTTTTCCATTATGTCACATTCCAAAAACAAAATTACTTCATCATATAACCGAATGCCTTCCAAGGAGTATCTCCATTTTTTCCCCTTAAAGTTATATCTCACTAGGTAATGATTGTGCTACTGTTCAAAGATTGCTGATTCTTTTAGCAGAGAAGATGGAAGGAGAGGGAGTGGTTTCAGCCCGGGGCAGGCTGCCCAGGTGAGGGGCTTGGCCCAGAGGGTTCAGTTGCCTTCTCAAGGTCAGATAAAGCACTGTTTATTTCCTTCCCCTTCTCAATTAATTTGGGGTAAAAGAAGCCTGAAATACCTACTAAGAGAAAGAAAGGGTATTTTTGTTTTGTCTTCAAATTTATTTTTTTATTTTTATTTTTTTAAAAGATTTTATTTATTTATTTGTCAGAGAGAGAGGGAACGAGCACAGGCAGACAGAGTGGCAGGCAGAGGCAGAGGGAGAAGCAGGCTCCCTGCCGAGCAAGGAACCCGATGTGGGACTCGATCCCAGGACGCTGGGATCATGACCTGAGCCAAAGGCAGCCGCTTAACCAACTGAGCCACCCAGGCGTCCCTGTCTTCAAATTTAAAACTTAGTCTATAAATGACATTAAATACACGTTAAGATTCTCTACTCTAAGCTTTGAACACTTTATTTTGGGTACATTTATTTTGGTTTCAAAACACAGGTCACACACTCTGTATGATTTTTCTCCATTTAAACAAGCTTCAGTTTGGGGCATCTTTATGTAAAATGATGCTTTTACCTTTGCCCTTTAAGAGGTTTGAAGAAATTGTAGAGAACAGATTTATCTTAGGAGCTCTTCTTTTTTTAAGAGTTTATTTATTTACTTGAGAGAGAGAGAGAGAGCCTGAACAGGGGGAGGAGCAGAGGGAGAAGTAGGCTCCCTGCTGAGCAAGGAGCTGAACAGGGGGCTCAATCCCAGGACCACAGGATCACAAACTGAGCTGAAGGTAGACACTTAACCAACTGAGCCACCCAGACATCCCCCTAGGAACTGTTTAGTAGAGAA